>QRDG01000189.1:74052-307420 GCA_012064385.1 Puccinellia tenuiflora
CGGTACTTCCGCCCCTCCCAAAACAGCCTACCACGGCTAGCCGGAGAAAACCCGCAGGGCCGGAACTATCGGGAAATGGACCGGTAGTACCGATTGACCCGGTACTATCGGAACCACTTCCGAGCAAACTTCTGGTTAAAAACGTCGAGAGTCCAGTACCGAAAAAGGAGCTGCGAAAGTAGGCCGGAACAAGGCCCGGTACTACCGACCATGGTTCGGTCGGTACTACCGGAAAATGGCCCGGTAGTACCGGACAAGCCGGTACTTCCGGAGCCACTTCCACGCCACTTCCGGAAATAAACAAGAGGTATCCAGTACCGAAAAACTTAACCCGGAACAAAGCCCGGTACTACCGTCCATGGACTGATCGGTACTACCGGCTCGAACATCGGTACTACCGGCAGAAGGAAAACAGCAATCCTGAACTGAATACTTTTGCTAGGAAACTCCGATCGAGGTGAATCCAATTTTGTTGGAAAGAGGATGACAAGAGCTACCCACAAAAAGCAGAAATATTGAAAACCAAGCAAGGAGATTTTGCTAAAAAATGGAAGAGTCAAACCTTCCACACGGATGGACCGGCAAAATCTCTAATACCGAAAACGCAATAGAAGACACATACAAAATCCGTTTTCGGTGAACTTGGTCTTGTCGTGAAGAGCACGACAAGTACCAAGACACACGAAGAAAGAGCCAAATAGGAACCAAAAAGATGTTTACAAGGATGCAAAGGTTTGAGCTCTCCATGAATGATACGATCAAGATACTTGGTCGAGAGCCCCTCTTGATAGTACGGTTAACTATCCTATAATCCGGTCTCTCACTAACATCATGAGACCGGTAAAATAGAAACCCTATCAAGATCATACCTTTTCCTTGCGCATAATCCACTTGAGGTCGATGAAGACGATATTCGTCTCCTCAAGACGAACCACCTTTGTTGATTGCGCTTCGCTTGGTGAAGATTCACATGTTGCGCCCCCATACACCAATATGGGAGACGCATCTTCGGTATATCTTCACATGGCCTTGAGTGTTGATCAACTCGCACTTAGCCTTGATGAACAAATACTCTTCTTCCCATAGCCTTGATTCCAACAAATGGAGATCAAGCAATGCATATGGACAAACCTACGAGTAGCTCAATACAAACATTTCCGTAGAGACTGTCATTAATTACCAAAACCACGCATGGGGGCAACCATGCACTTTCAAAGTTTCTATTGTCTAGAAAAGTTAAAATTAATCAACATCAATAGTTGTGTATTTAATCAATAAATATCGTCAAGGATCACCCAGGCAACAACTTCATTTGGCTTAAATAAAAAATTAATAATATGTCACTAAGTTAGACTGAACTCTCATTCTAAATTCTTGGATAACAAGAATTTCATGGTCAATGAGTTCAATTGACTTATTGCACTTAAAAAATGCACCATCTAAATTAAATACATTTGTATGAGCATAGAAAAGTATAGAATTCAAACATCAAATTGATTTATGATAACACTTTTATATGGTTCATAGATATAATACAATTCCTTTTACCGGGAGAGGAATTGTTTCTCCTGGGAACATATACACCCTTTTTTTAATTGTATTTAAAAATAATTTAAGACATTATAAATATTTCAAACTAATGTTTGCGCATAACATCCTATGTATTCAAAAAGTCGTTTTATAAAAAACCGAGATTTTTGTGGCATGTGTAAAAGATCAAATTGGTGGTAAAATAAGGCTTTTCACGAGATACTTTTGTGTTTTTAAATATGACACAAAAAATATCGGTTTTACGCAAAATGAATTTGTGAACACATAATATAAAGATAGTAAATGTTACTTTAAAATATGTAGTGTATATGTGAAAGAGCATGGTTGCCCCCATGTGTGGTTTTGGTAATTAATAACAATCCTTAAGGACTAATGTGTGCTTTGAGCTATACTTGTAGGTTTGGTCCATAGCAATGCTTGTACTCCATATGTTGGAGTCAAGGCTAAAAGAAGAAGATTATATGTTGATCAAGGCTAAGTGCAAGTTGATCAAGTGCTCTCATGGTTTTCTCCATGAGCATGCTTGAAGCTTTCCACCCATCTGAAGATAGAGGCCAAGTGAAGATATGTCGAAGAAGTGTCTCTCCCATACTTGTGTATGGGGGAGCAACATGTGAGTCTTCACCAAGCGGAGCGCAATCAAGAAAGGTGGTCCAACTTGAGAAGGTCAAGATCGTCATCATCTAGCTCAAGTGGTTTATGCGTAAGGCAAAGGTATGTTCTTGATAGGGTTTCTATTTTATTGGTCTCATGATGTTAGTTGAGAGACCGGGTTATAGGATAGATAGATAGACATACTATCAAGAGGGGCTCTCGAGCGAGTATCTTGATCGTATCGTCGTAGAGAGCTCAAACCTTTTCATCCTTGGCATCATCTTTATTGGTTCTTATCATGGTCTGATCTTGGTGCTTGTCGTGCTCGTCATGACAAGGCCAAGTTCACCGAAAACGGACTTCGTATGCGTCTTCTATTGCGTTTTTGGTTTTGGAGTTTTTGCCGGTCCATCCGGGTGGAAGGTTTCACTCTTCCATTTATTAGCAAAATCTTCCTTGCTTGTTTTCATATTTTCACTTTCTGTAGGGTAAGCTCTTGTCGTCCTCTTTCCAACAAAATTGCATTCACCTCGATCGGATTTTCCTTGCAAAAGTTATTCAGTTTCAGGATCTGCTATTTTCCTGGAGCCGGTAGTACCGACGTACTGGCCGGTAGTACCGACCTTAGTCGGTAGTACCGAGCCTTGTACCGAGGCTACTTCCGGACTACTTTTTTGGGTACTGGTATCTCTTTGCTCATGTCCGATAGTACCGCTATCCTAGCCGGTAGTACCGACCAGCCCATGGACGGTAGTACCGGGCCTAGTTCCAACCTACTTCCGCAGACGAGTTGTTTGGGTACTGGATGCTACTGTTTTTTAGTGGAAGTGGATCGAAAGTTCGGGGCGGCAGTATCGAGCCATGTCGGTACTACTGGGCCTTCACCGGAAGTACCGGCCCTGCAGGTTTTTGCAGAGAGCCGTTGTGGGGAGATTTGTGTAGGACGGTAGTACCGCCCTCTGGGCCGGTACTACCGGCCCTGCGCGAATCTGTGCCCAACAGCCAGATTTTCAGGGCACCTATTTAAGGGGCCTTCTTCCCCAATAGGTACCCAACTCTTTGCACTCTCTCTCTCCTCCATTGTTGACCTCTTTGAGAGCTTGCTTCCTCTCTATCCCTCCATGATTCTTGCCTCCTTTTAGAGGGAAAGAGAGAGGAGATCTAGATCTACATTTCCACCAAACAATATCTCCTCTAAGTGAGGGGAACCCTCTAGATCTAGATCTTGGAGTTGCTTTGTTTCTACTTTGTTCTTCCTCTCAAATCCCTCCCTAGCATTAGTTGCTTTGGTTGGATTTTCGGAGATAAGGACTTGACCACCTTGTGTGGTCTTGCCTTTTGCATTTGGTGCATAGGTTTGAGTTCCCCACGGTGATACGTGGGATTGAAGTTCGAGAAGCTTGTTACTCTTGGGTGCATAGGGCTCCCAAGAGCTTGTGCCTCTTGGGTGCATTGTGTACCCTAGACTGTTGGTGGGTGCCGTGAAGATCTTCAAGTTGTGAAGCTTCGGGCACATTGTACGGGTTTGGTCAACGCCCTCAAGAAGACCTCATTGTACGGGTTTGGTCAACGCCCTCAAGACGACCTCATAGTGGATGAGCAAATCCCCCATCGGGTATTCCCCACGAGAGGAGCTCACGGAGAATAGGGTGAGCACGGACGTGCTTGTAGTAGGGCCAAGGAGCCTCCACACCTCTCCAATGTAGATGTACTTCCATTGGGAAGGAACTATGGGAAACAAATCTCCGTCTCCACTTGTGTCGTTTATCTCTATAACCAAACCCCTTTACTTATGCATTCACCTTGTGATAGCTATCGAGCTTGAAGTACTATATATCTTGCTATCCTTGTTGTTTAACTTGCCTAGCATAAGTTGTTGGTGCACATAGGTGAACCTAGTATATTAGGTTTTGTGCTTGATAAATTAAACGTTAGTTTTATTCCGCATTTATCAAGACTTAAACGTAAAAGTTTTAAATCGCCTATTCAACCCCCCCCCCCCCCCTCTCTCTAGGCGACATCTCGTTCTTTCAATATGCATCTGGGAGCTAAAGTAGATTTCACCCTTTTTCCCCCTTTTCTTGTAGCCTCTCTGTCAATGCTTGTCCTGAACCATCTATGTTCTAAAAAATACTTTATTTTTAGTAATATCCTATAAATTTGATATTCTTATAGAATAGAAAAATAAAATAAAATTATTGTATGAAAACAGATTCTATGGTGGATCTGTTATATTTATTTGGTATTCTAGATGTTTATATTTTTTGGCTATATAATTGTCCAAACTTACAATACGGTGACTTTTAACTAAAATAATAAAAAATGACCGGATATCTCCCCCTTTCTTGATTTCCCCTTTTTGTTACCATTTCATACGGAAGTTTGAATTGTGGATTCATTTTATGATATAATTTTCTACGTAAATTAACATCTTCCAAGAGACATCTTACTATCATTTTTCAATTGAGAAAACATATCCTCACATTGTTAACCAAAGACATTGACTGAATTAATACAATTAATTTTTTAGATCAATAAATTATGCAAATCAAAGTATCATGAAACATAATCCATCACATAGCTAAAATTAATTTTGGCCACCCGCATAACTGGCAAAAATACTCTCAAGTCCTACTTAAATAACCCCACCCAGGACATTTTTTAGAGTTGGGTTTTGTTAGATTGAGAATTAACTGTTGGACAAAGAAAGAGTTGATATCTGATTAGAATTTACATTGTTTAGAGTTGTGTTATTTCCAATTAATTATTGTTTGTAATCGGTTTGTGCATTGTTGACTAAAACAAGCATAGCTTTCTCATACCAAGTCTGTTTTTAATCGTATGACCAATTAAATTGTTCATAAAAACATGTGCATCTGATTGTTATTCTGAAAAATCAAGATAGGGCGGACGCCCTACCTTGCCCTACTGGGAGCTCCACCCTGAGTGTCAGTCATGCAAGCATCCCTTGTGATTTCTCCTGTGGTGACGGTCTTTGGGTATGCCGGCTAGGCACTGGTTACTCATAGACACCTTTTTCAGGAGAGGAATTTTTTCTCCTGGAGACATATGCACCCTTTATTTTAGCTGTATTTAAAACTTATTTTAAAATGTTATAAATATTACAAAAAATTTTGGCGCATAACATCTTATGTATTCACAAAGTCGTTTTATAAAAAAAGGATATTTTTTGTGGCATGTGTAAAATATCAAATTTGGTTGTAAAATTCGGCTTTTCACGATTTTTTTGTCTTATTTACATATGACACAAAAAATTGGTTTTACAGAAGATGAATTCATGAATACACAATAAAGATGGTAAAATTAATTTAAAATATATGTTTTTTAAATATCAGTGTATATGCATCCGGGAGCTAAGGTGGATTTCACCCTTTTTCCTCCTTTTCTTGTAGCCTAGCCTCTCGATCCATGCTTGTCCTGTATCATATATGTTCTTCGAAACAAGTACTTTATATTTTCGTAAAATCCTATAAGTTTGACCATTCTTATAAAGCAAAAAAATAAAAATAAATACATTATTGTATGAAAATAGATTCTACGGTGGCTCTATTATATTTATTTTGTATTATAGATGTTATATTTTTGTCTATATAATTGCCCAAACTTACAAACCGGTGACCGTTAACTAGAACGCAAAATCTAATTAATGTGTGGGCACGCTCGCGTCGTTACACGGTGCGCACATCCGGCGCCATCCGATCAACATCATGCGGTTGATGCCAAGCGGCATGGAGCCAGGCACGTGGACCTTTCTATCCACGGGAGTGCGGGACAGCTCACCAAAGTGCGTACGAGGACAAAATCCCCCATTCGGCCATTCCATCGTGCGCGTCTCCACCGAGCGGAGACTCGGCGGCTTTCTCCGATACGGCTTGCCGCCGCCTCCCTCCCTCTCGCCCAGCGCACCTTCTCCGCCGTCGCCCACACACCCACCTTGAGCCTGCCATTGAACCTCTTCCTGACACCCCTCTTCTCGGTTCGACCAAACACCCAGCGGCGGAGGAGTGTTGGTTGTGTCCTTCTCGTTCTTAGTGCCTGTCTCATCCATGGCGACCGAAGGTCGCTGATGTTGATGGTGCGGGTGGATGGGTAGCGGATCTGATGGTGGCGTTGGAGGAAGAGGGGAATAATATCTCGAAGCATTGATGCTGCTACCGCTAACTGATGGTGGATCTGGTTCTAGAGCACTTGACGAAGATGGAGTCATGGAGTAATAGCGGGAGGAGGTCCTGGAGGCGCAAGGTGGCCGTGGTTGAGCCGCTGGGTTGTGTCTACTCCGCTCCAACAACCTCAGCGGAAGGTAAGCTCTCGATTCACCGTGGTGGTTGTAACTTTTCTAGTACTAGATGTATATTTGAGATGTAACTTTCTGATATTCCGCAAGAAAAAGAGATGTAACTTTCTGATACTAGATGTAATTGGGATGTAATTTTAGGGCGCTAGATGTAATTTCTATATTTTTCTTACACCTTAAAATCAAGGTGAAGAGTTGGATGTTTGTGTTCTTATTTGCAGCGGATGTAACTTTTTTATTTTTGTACAATAATGGGATGTAACTTTCTCGTACTAGATGTAATTTCAATATTTTTTCTTCCATCCTAGGGATCAAGGTCTGAATTGGATGTTTGTCTTCTTTTTTGCCGCCGGGATGTAACTTTTAATTTTGAACAATAATTGTAATGTAATTTGGTATATGTTTTGGTTCCTGCGGATGTATTTTTTGGTTTGTTGTTTTTCTGCAAGCTGTATAAACAATTTGTTATGAGAAAGTCAGACGTGGAAGAGGGTCGAGGGGTGCGAGGGGCAAGATTGCTGGGATCTGAATTGTTGGCGGTGGTGGCCTGTCGAGACAGAAAAAAAAGGCCGCTGCGCTCACGTGTGAAGGGTTGGTCCGAGTTCCTTTCTGGGACATGTCGCTTTCCGACAGGGGGAGCACCACATAGCGCAAAATCGTGCCCGCGCACTCCCTAGCAACGTCCTAACTAGAAACATACTTTTGTTTTTATTAACGGGGAAATAAGGTGACAACTTACGTATCTTGACCAATTACCCACTGATCATGTAATTGCCTTATCTTATAACACATCTACTCGTGTCTTGCCATGGAAGAAAAAAACATACGGTTTTGCTAATTCTAAGTCGTGTGAGAATTAAGTAAAATCTCAGTGAGCTCCTAAACCGTTGGATCATTTTAATATATGCAACTGACTAGATTTATTTAAATCTAAATCTACTGAGAACTAGACACATAAATATGTGAGTTTATGTGCATAAATTGTTCTATTTTATTGACGCCGTTACAAGTTTTATGTGAGTTTCTGCGTATAAATTGTTCTATTTTGTTGACGCCCTTACAAGTTTTGTTTAGTTAGTGTGAGGTTTAGATGTAACCAATTACTACTTCAATCAAGTTAAACAACTTTGATCAGACCTGACTCGGCCATTACAAAATTACTAATTAGTGTGTATATTCAAAAAAAATTACTAATTAGTGTGTCTTCCAGATCAATCACGTCGAAGAAAAGAAACAGAGGCGACTGCTAGGGTTTACCTAGCCGCCGTCACCGCCATCTGTCGCCTCCATCTCCTCCGCCGGATTTCGACGGGTCCCCGCCTCCTCTGACTGCCGCTCTGGCGGTGGGAGCAGGTGGGGACCTTGGACCTACGCTCAAGGTCCCTAATATTAGGGTTTGGTTTTGGTTTTGGTCTCCATAGCGCATCAGTGTGGTGGTGGCGATGATGGCGTCTTGGAATAAGGTCTCTCCGGCTTCTCACTACCTCGTCAACGTTTCTAGTGTCGCGCAGGGGCAATGAGAGTAGGTGTTGTCAGATCTGTTGGTTTGCTATGGATCTTGACAGTTGGTGTGACGTTCAAGGGAAGATGTTCGATGGTCTATGGTGGGATATCTTCGATCTCTTCGTTCGTTTGGATCTACGGTAAGATTCAGTTTTTCCAACACTCTGGATTGCCGGTGGAGGATTGCAAGCTTGCGCTGCTGCATGGGGTGTGTCCCCAGCCAATGTTCCATCTGTTTTTATTCGATCTCGTACGCAACGGGTGGCTATTGCGGTCTTCAAAGCCTTGGTTGGCGAGGGCGTATGCAGGTGGCCCAATCCTTTGTTTCTTGTTCAGTGTATGTTTCAAGCTCCGGCAGCCGACGATCGATGCGAGGAAGAAGACGACCAGTATGAGTTTCATTGTACTTTTATTTTGTGTTGGCCGTGTTGCGTCGAGTTGTAACTCCTCTGTTGTTTTCCTTGATCAATGTAAAGATATACACATTTCCTATTAAACTCTGTTTTGCAATTGGAAAACAGACATATTTTTGTTCGTCTGATTCTTTTCACTAATCTTGGCGCTCTCTCCCATTTTCTCCTTTTCTTTTTCCTTTGTTCTTTTCCGTAGCTCGTGGGCTCGTGGCTGAGTCAACGAGGTAATTTGAGTCATCTTTTTGAGTTTTCATTTCAACACCTCTCTGTTCGCGTTGTCTCCTATCACCCTGGGAGGAGAATGGCGACAGCCATGGCGGAGAGGCTGCCGCCGGAGCCAGTTCAGCGGGTGCCGGTCGAGGCGGTATTTGGTGAGCTGGGGATACAGCGGATGGAGAGTGCGGCGACCGCGCAGCCGTCGCCATCTGCGGTGGGGAGAGCCGCGCTCGTGTCCCTCGCCGTCCGACGGCAAGGAGATCTGCAATTCGGGCGCGGGAGAAGTTCGTGCGCCGTGGCCGAGATGGGTATTCGTCTCTTCTCCCCTGATATGTACTGTGATTTGTTCTAATTTAAGATTGCTTGCTCGCTTTTGATTTTGGTGCGGATTGGGGTGTTGAGATATGTAGCTTACGGATGCAGTGTGGCTAATGTAGTGGCAGCTTTTGGATTATGGGAGTCACTGTGTTCGTCCTCAGTCGCAGCAGCTTTTTTGATGGTGCTTTTGTTTGTCGAGCTTGCTGAAGCTTATGTCAGGGTTCAATTATTGCTTCAACGTGTATCCTTTTATGTTGTGTTCATATGTTTGATTTAGTTAGGTTTAGTCTCTGTGTCCAGTTCATGTGATTTTTGGATTGGATGGAATTCTGCTGCAGAATGATTGTATTAATTTGTGAGCTCCGTTTTTGCAGTTCAGTAGCTTAGCCTGAGTGTGTCTATGATTCATCCCTATACTGATAGTCTGAAACTTTTGCTAACCTCTGCAGAGAATCATCGAGAAGCAGAACAAAGTCGTTATCACCGATAGGATGTGGGCAAGGGTGCTGTGGTCGACAAATCAGCCATGTTTCCTGAGCCACGAGGACGTCGAGAACATGAAGCACGATGACGACGAGCCCCGTGCTCACCCAACTGCAATGGGTCAGCAGCTGCAGTGTGAGAGGCACAAAATATGAAGATTGGATGTATTGACCATGTGTAATTACAGCTATCCTTTCTTAACCTTCTCTTATCATTTTCTTAGTTGGCCTTGTAGCATAACTTCTCCGGATGATTCCTGTATAATATAATAAGGGTTCCATAATAGTATGTTCTGTGGTAGAAGCTCAGTTTTGGAGATTAGAAAACAGCAGTTTTGGACTGGAGCTCTTTTTGCAACACCTAACCAAAGTCTGCTAAACTGAATGCGTCATTTGTCTTATTACCCTTCTCCTGGCTTAAAGGTTGTTTTTTAAAGCAAAGTTACTTTCTCATTGGATCATTTGTAAAGCTCTCCAGATTAAAAAGAAGTCACGTACTGATAAATTTCAATCATTTTTATAAATAATTTCTTGCAGATAGTTTAGAAAAGAAGTGCTCTACTCTATCTCTAAAACCAGGAGTACCCTTATGATTTAATTATTAAAGTGTATTCTCTGTATTTAGGAAACCTCCAAGGGGGGGATATTTTCTTCATCGTTCCAGAATATTTCTTCAGTATTTCAATATCTTATTACATCATTTTTTATCTCTCTTTGATTTATCTTTCCTGATTTAGCTTGTCATATTTTTTCAATTCCCTTCTCTCATTTTTTATTTTCATTTATAAATGTATAGTTTAATTTCATCATTATCTCAGTATTATTCTCTTAGTCCTATTGTTATTTAGTCTTATCATCATATTTTCTCAGTTTCTCGTTCTTTCAGTCTCTCCTTCTCAGTTTTTTTGGCAGTCTTTCCTTCCTTAGTTTCTCAGTTTAATTTGCTCATTTTAATTTAATTGGACAGTCTTTCTTTCAGTTCTTTAAGTCATCATTGTTAGTTTCAGTCTTCAGTTCTTAAGTATTAAGTCTCCTTATCAGTATTCAGTTTCTCAGTCTCTTAGTGTACTTTGCTTGGTCTCTCATTCTATTTAATTCAGTCTAGTTCTCTTTGTTTAGTCTTGAGTCTCCTCGGTATTCAATTTCTTAGTTTCTCAATATAATTTTCTCAGTCACTCATTCTTATCTTATCTCTCAGTTTTTTCAGTCTCTCAGTTGTTCTTTTTCATTTGGTTAATTTTCTTTTCATAAGTCTCCCAGTCTTTCTATCAATTTTGTTTGCTCATTCTTTCGTATAACTTTTTTCAGTCTTTTGTGTAATACTTCCAGGTTTTTTAGTTTGTCTCTTAGTTTTATTTGCTCATTCTTGTTCCTATTTTTTTCAGTTTCTTGTATTGTTCTTCATTATCATTCCCTCAGTGTTTCTTTTCTCAGTCTTTTCATTCTTCTTTCTTTTTGAATTTTCTCAATTTCACTTGCTCTATTTCTTCATTCTCTCAGTGTAATTCATTCATCAATCTTTTCTCTAATTCATTATTATTTTTTAATCCTGAACAGGGTCAAAAAAAACATGCAAGGGTGGGAGAAGGCCGTCTGGAAGAGGTGGAAGAAGCGGTGCGGCGACTCCACCATCCGCACGGACACCAGCACCGTGTGCTCCCTCGCCTACGAGGGGAAGATGACGATGCATGGCCATTCTGAGGACGCCACAACAGCCAGGCTCTCAGTTCACAGCAGATATACATTTACCTTTCCTAGTCCATAAGCAGGTGAAGCTTACATAATTGGTCATCTTTTCACAGTCTATTCTTGATTTATTCATTTCTGAGTTATAATAGGGTTTAGAGTTCTGTAAATGTGTTATATGCAAATGCAGTTATAGTGTACCTTTTTTTTGTTAATTTGAGTATTGGTGAGTTGTGTGCAGATTTTAGTCACATGCAAATCAGTATTGAGCAGCTCGCACTGTCTTACTTTTGCTTTGATCTATTTTTGTGTCGATATGGTGTCTGTGATGTTTGCATGCAGCCTGCTCTGAAGTGCGAACTGACTTAGGTCTGACCGGCGAGCAACATTTTGTGAGATACAAATGGTTCAATACGTCAACCACTGTGTTCTACGTTTATCCAGATCACAATTTTGTTTTGCATTATATTCTTGTTAACTTGTATTCTCATTTAATTTATTATTTGTGGTCTGAAGCAGCAGCAAGGTTGGGGAGTAGATGATGACGACCAAGGTGGTGGGGGTTTGGGGTCGTACGTGTTTTTTTCTGGAGAAGAAGGTGTGTTTTCATCGGACCCTTTTTGTGGTTTTTTTTTGTGTCACTTTGTGTAGCACGCCTGTTTGGCACAGGCTGAGACTTGAGGGAAATGCTGAGCTGGGTTTGTAAGATGGACTAGGGGGGTGAAGCCGCACACTTAAAGTTTGAGGCCAAACTGACAACTGGAATAGACTGAAAAGTGCCTGTTTTAGGCGGGAATGAAACAGACAGTTTTTTGTGATTTTGAGTTGTTTTGACTATGACAGCTGTCTTTTCTTAATTGGTTTGAAAATCTGTCTGTTTTTAAATTGAAAAACAGTTGCCTGTTCAATAGACACTCCCAAGATATAAGATGCGTGTCTTTCCTCAAAAAAAAAAAAAATAGTGCGTCCTGGTTACAGAAGCCAAGATAGCCGTCATCTCAACGAGGGACGGTTTGGCCATGATCTATTTCTACGATTAGTGTGTCGGTTGCCGGGCACGGATGCGACGATTGTCATCGTTGCCATCGAAGGAGAGATGCAATATGCAGGGCGGAGGAGTACGAAACTCGTTGGTGGCCAGATCGACGATGACAGGAAGCAGTAAGAGCAAGTCTAGTAGAGCCCTTAAACCCTCAAACCCTTAAAAATAACTGTTTTTTTTACAGTTTTCGTCGAAAAAAAGCCGTAGACTAGAACCCCTAAACCCTCAAACCCGTAAAAAAATTTAGAAGTCCAACCCTCAATCGTTTTCCAACCTGTAGAAGTGAGGGTTGGGAGGAAAAACTCCCCCCAACCCGCACTCCTCTTTCTCCTCGCGCGGGAGGGAAATTTCAGCTCCCACCCCGCGTCCTCCCACCGATCCAGCCGCCGCCGCCGCCCCTCCGCCCACCGGCCGCCCGCCCGCCGGCCTCCGCGCCTCACCCCGTCACCTCCCGCCCCCGCATCGCCCGCCCGCTCGCCGCCCGCCTGCCGCCCGCCCCTCCGCGTCCCCGTCCCGCCCGCCCCTCCGCGCCCCCGTCCCGCCCCTCCGCGTCCCCGGCCCGGCCTCCCGCCCTCCGCGCCCCGCCGCCCGCCTGCGCCCCGCCCCGGCCGCCAGCGTCCCTGGCCCGGCCTCCCGCCCTCCGCGCCCCGCCGCCCGCCTGCGCCCCGGCCCGGCCGCCCGCGTCCCCGCCGCCCGAAGGTGAGAATCTCCTCTTTTTTGATTTTTCAGTTTTTAATTTTTGCTTCATTGACACTCACAATTTGTTGCCACTCGGTATGTAGATGGAGGTGGAGAACCTCGACATGGACTCGTTGTCCGATTCTTCGGATTGGTCGTCATCCGACAATTCGGACATCGACGAGTTGTTGCAAGACGATGACGTCGAGATGATGAGCCTCCTCGTCGACGTGCAAGCATTTGAAGACCGCGCGAAGCTTATGGATCAGAGGAGAGGGTCGAAGAAGGGGAGACTCACCATCTACCGGAACCGCGCTCTCGGACACGAGCATTTGATGCAAGACTACTTCGCGGAGGTACCTACACGAGCTGGACACATGGATTTGGCATGCATTCTTTGGGTTGCCGGGGACACTCAATGATATCAATGTCCTCAATAGATCTCCTTTGTTCAAAAGATTAATTTCTGGGGATGCTCCAGCTTGCAACTACAAAATCATGGACAATGAGTACTCAATGGGATACTATCTCACCGATGGCATCTATCCCGAATGGGCAACTCTTGTGAAGTCCTTCAAGGAGAAAAATGGGGTGCCCTTAACAAGAAAAGAGGCTCATTTCACCAAGGCACAAGAGGCAGCCCGCAAGGATATTGAGAGAGCTTTCGGTGTTTTGCAAGCAAGGTTTGCCATAGTTCGGGGTCCAGCTCGGTTTTGAGACAAACCAACCTTGGTGAACATCATGAAATGTTGTGTGATTCTACACAACATGATCCTAGAGGATGAGAGAGGGTTAAACCTCCCTTGTTTCTATGACAATGTTGGTACCCGTGTGCAACCGGAAAGAAACCCTTCTCGCATACACGCTTTTCTTCAAGCACATCGTGAGATTGAGGATGCAACCACTCATGGTCGGCTTCGGGATGATCTAGTAGAGCACCACTGGCAGTTGGATGGGCGGCGCATTGGCCCATGATGTATCTTTGTTTTACTTTTCTATGTCCTATTTGATTCGAACAATTATTGTAATTTGCTCAAACATTGTTGTAATAATTTGAATGATTATTGTTTTATTCGGTAGTGTAATAATAACTAGAATGATTATTGTTTTATGTCAAATGTGATGAATTTGTGATATGTCATATGATGAAATGTGATGAAATGTGTGATATGTGAAATGACAGTTTTAAAGGTTGGGGTTGAGGCAAAGACTAGAACCCTCAAACCCAACCCTTAAAGTAAAGCAGTTTAAGGGTTGGGTTTGAGGGTTCTAGTCTTTGCCCCTATTTTTCAACCCTTAAAAGTGCCCAAAACTGGCACTTCTCAACCCTTAAACTGCTTTAATGGTTTGAGGTTCTACTAGACATGCTCTAAGATCGGCAACTTAGACAGGAGAACACCACTAGGGCCGCCGCCTTCTTTACCGCCGCCTCCTTACGATTGTGTGTCTTTTAAGATCTAGAATTAGTTTCCTAAGATTTTTTCTGTTTCCTAAAAGGCTGGAATCAGTTTCCTTAAATCTCGTGGTGGATGAGCAGCTAGTTTCTTGAAAATATGGGATCAGTTCTCTCAATCGTAAGGAAACTTGACCTCCCTAGCGCAGGTCCTAATCCTACGGTAATGAAGCAGTTGACAGGGATCGGACTACCGGGGGGTCACGATTGATGGACGGAGTCTTGCCGGGAGTACGTACGTAAACCCTGTTACATAAGATTCCTATCGACCCGAGATCTTGTGAACCAAGTAGACTGCTGCTAAAACGCAACGAAAACGTGAAGCCCTAAACAAACACCTATTCGGCGGTAGATTAGATCCAATCGAGGTGACGAGACGGCCGGCCATGGAAGCGGCCGCAGGGTGCAGCCGGGACCTCGGCACGGACGTCCTCGTGGAGATCCTGCTGCGCCTTCCGGCCAACGCCCGCCGCCGGCTCCGGCTAGTCAGCCGGTACTGGCGCGACTTAATCGAGACGCGCACGGTCACCGGCCTGAAGAGCCGCGCAAAGACTCTCGTCGTCACGGCGGAATCGGCGTACATCTTGGACGAGCTGCCGGCAGGGCGCCCCGGAAGCTGAGCCTGTGGACCAACACTTGGGGCAACAAAAGCATGCACGTTGTTGGCGCCCGCAACGGCCTGATCTGCCTCTGCGACGAGCGTAATCCCGGCGGCGCCCTCACCTTCGTCAACCCGGTCACCGGCGAGGAGCTGGCTATCCCGCCGCTGCCGGCGCGGTACGCGAACACTAACCTGGAGTCGTACTACTTCACGTACAACCAGGCGACGGGACGGTACAGGGTCGTGCACATCCCACGTACTCGCTTCGACCGCCTCGTGGTGTTCGTGCTGGGAGAGGCGTCCTGGATGGACGTCGCCATGCCCGGCAACGCCAACCTCTGGCTCCGCGCCGGTAGGATCATCAGCGTGGACGGCACGATGTACTGGTCAGTGCAGGGCAAGGAGCGGTCGAGGCTCACGTCCTTCGACCTTGAGATGGAGCGCCTCACGCCCATCAACTCGCTGCCGTCGGTGCTGTCGAGGTCCAGGCCCGACACTTGGGACCTGTCGGAGGTGCACGGGAGGTTGGGCATCGGCTTCACCCAAGTATCCGTGGAGCTGGAGAAGACGGATGTTTGGGTGATGGAGGGAGGAGGGAGGTGGAGCCAATGGTACAGCGTGCACACGCACCTGCCACTGGACCAGCCATGGTGGCGCCGCAATCACCAGTATCTCGTTCTGCCGCACTTTGCTCACGGCGACGGCGACGGCGACGGGCATGTCATCCTCACGCAGAACTGGTCCTACGTCTTGTACGGGCACAAGCCAAGTAACGATACAAGGATAGCACGACACGGCGTGGTGGAGCTCAGTGATACTCCTACGAAACAGGGGACGTATATTGAACGCCTTCTCTCTTCTATCTTCCAGGTGTTTGCCCACGTCGAGACCACGGAGGCATTGAGTGTCTACAAGTGCTGGTGAGTGGTGACCTACCAAGGAACTTCGATTGGTTAAGAATTTCCATGCTAAATGTGTACTGTATATCAAATGAAGCCTTGTCCGAGTATGCATACTTTCTTTTATTGAAGTCTTTCTTAATAGTATATAAGAGAGTGGGAAATGGTAAAGTACAAGATTTTTGGAAATATACTTGGGGACCACCGGCATCTTAATTTCGTAGATTACACTGCTCTTTGGCAATCGTCAATTGGTATGGACAACACAAAATACACAAAAGCAGACTTCGACCGATCTTGAAGAGCCAACCATGCATACAACGCGCGCCGAGCCTCCTTCCAAGTGCTTCCCATAAGAGATATCATTTTGATTTCTACATAGCCAAGCAGGCAGTCACGCCGCAGATACAACTAAAAATGACTTCATTGTGTTTTATATTTGGTGCAAGAAGTACATGACTAATTCTCGCCCCTTCCCATGGATCGGCAAAATCATCCCCAAGGTACGAAATTGGCTCAATCACTGATAGTGATAGAGTTGATAAAACTAAAACTTGACATCTACTCCATCTCTTAACATGGAGAGAGATGCTGGGTGCAGCTAGCTTCACATGATTATGAAATATTAGAGAGATGGCAAAAAAAAAAAAAATCCATCACCTACCGATTCAAAAAAATGATCCAGGAGATACAATAGACAAGCAATCATGACATATCAAATAAGAAATGAATTACATACTCACAAACTTGCGTTTGATGTCAAGATTTCATCCATCTTAGATGGTTGAATTCTTCAAAGAGATAACATTTCCAGTGAGTAGTGTACTCCTATATACATATACACATTATATGAACATAGTAGCTTGAATGAATAATACAGAGATGGAAGGGGAATAGAAAAATTAAGAACCGACATTTCTCTTTTACTAGGTAGAACCAACATTTTCCTCTCTATCCCCAGAGTCTATATAACTCCAGAAACTCTTAAAGAAGAAAGTACAATAAAAACAACCCAAAGGACCATAAAGTAGGCCGACGTCACCCACGCCCACAGCCTAGGGCCCCCAAGCTCAGCACCAATTACAATGCGACGCATGACCAAAACCACGATGCACCCAAATGATGTTGCGAAGAAGACCAGAAGGGAAAAGCTCAAACCAGCAGCATTGTCTATGTACAGTGGCTCCTGGTACACAAAGTAATTGTATGCCGTGTCGATCAACCACGGAACACCAATGCCAACATATATGTTCACCGAATTGCTGCGATAAGAAAAATTCATCAGTTTACTTAGTTCTAGTTTGAGGAATTAACAGCAATATGTTAAGACGAATAACTGGTTCGGGAGGACATTTGTAGACATGAACCTGCAGGTGATGTTGGCTATTGCAGAGTCTGCGGTAACTTGACGCTCAGCAGCTATCTTGCTAGCAATTAAATCTGGCCACGAGGTCCCAGCAGCCAGTGCTGTGAATGCTATAACATATGGGTTTACTCCTACGTAGAAATTATATTTTCAAATAAGTATACAGGGAGTTACATCTCGGTTGGCAGATGAGAATCATACTTATGCAAGAGAATGTTCAGACCTGTGACACAGCTTATCTGATCTGTAATCTTGGTAACCCCATAGGCAATACCACTTATGAAGATCAGGGAGCAAATAAAAGCGATCCAGCCATGTGCGAATTGATGCGGTGGCACAAAAGCAAACAATAATTTCCATGGAGCAATGATCGAGTTCCAACATATTATGATGAATCTCAGGCTGACAGAATCTATCTTTCTTTGCTCAGGACTCTCCAACTGCATATATTAACAAAATCAGTTAATATGCAAGAGTGAAAATAGTAAGTATAGTTTATATCTAGTTGTTAGTGAACACAGTTACAAAGATGAGATAAACTTTCACCGTGGTTATAATGTTTACTCTAGAGAGTCTCTCCTATAGTTTCTCTTAAAACAGGCTATAATGTTAAAAACTTAATGAAGACTATTAAAACAAAAGATACTTGAAATTGGTAAACCAGAAATAGCAGAGGATACACGAGAAGGGGGTCCATGCACGCAATTAATTTCAGCATGACAAGTAATAGAAAAAGTTATCCCAACAGTGTAAGTTCTCCGAGCATTATATGCCTACATAGTTTCGCTAAATGGGTACCTGGTAATAAAATTCCTCGACTGTATGAAGCCAAAAAAAATTGACCATGCTTCTTGAAGTTTGAGCAAAACGTAAATAAGAAACAGTATTCTCGAAAAAGCAACAGAACAAGGAACAGCATTGACAAACTATGGAGTAAGGAATAGTAACGAATTAAATTACCATTACAGCCTCGACAAATTGTTGCCGCCAAACGGAAAGCCAGTCGGCATCGTCTGGTGTGTTCTTTGGTAGAAGATCCATTTTTGATGATTCCTCTATGTCTTTTTCTGGAACATTATGGTACCCTGGGATGTTCAACCATATAAAAAATTACTTTCAAATAATTTAAGAATAATATGTTTAGCTGTGAACTGCAAGAAGAAAATATCTATTGACATTCAATCTGCAAAACCACAAGTATCGTTCCAAATACCCCTCGTTAAGATAAAATGCATTATAGAAGAGATAAAACAGTGTAATCTGTAATACCGCATAAGTCATATCTGCCAGAGTAATTTAATTCACCCAATGAAGCTTGAAATAGGAACAACATATAAACTGAAAACTGCAACAATCTATCTACTGATAGGAACTTAATCATTGTTTGTCTCCAAAATACATTTAGACTGCACTCTTTATGGTTACATACTAAGAATTTAGGGAAAAAGAAATTCAGAAACTGTATACCTGCATTATTGTAAGAATGTAGGGAGAAAATATCCGCAATATCATCATTCTGGCTAGGGAGTATCTCACTTGTCTCATCACAGTTTTTGTCTTGATCAACTAAAGCATCTTCTGCTGGAACCCAATCTTCAGGTCTCTCACCTCTTGCCCTGATTGCAACAAATTAAATTACTAACCTCAGAAAAATGTATCGTTAACTTCTCCTGGGCCGATTGGCCACATGAAAATAAAGATATAATCAAGGATTAAAGTCATACAAAGGGATTGACACATATGGCCACCGTCTATCCTGTGCATATGCATGAACCAAAAGGAATCCATATTGGAAGACTGTTATCAATGCCTCCCAGAGAGTAATCACGTTAGGTGTCCACACCTGTACACGGTGCAAAGGGCACATGATGACTAAATGTACTTATTATTGCAGTTAGATAGTAGAACAAGAAAAAGTGACTTGCCTCTAATATAATATACAGCCAAATGTACGCCCAGAATGACCAAAACAGCTCAACCAACCAAACACCCAAATCTGAAATCTTTTTCATAGAGCCCGCTCTTGGCATAATAACACAGACAGCATGGATCGGGAACAGATCGAACGCAGCAGAACCCACAAGGGTACCTGGACCTAAACCTGCACCAGAAATACCAAATTAGATGCAATTTTTCTTTTTGCGAAAACAATTAGATGCAATTAAATATGACTTTGTAGAAATATTTACATCAATTGGTTAGTTTATATACCTCCTGCTGTCAGTTGACCAAGATTACGGATTGCGTCGATTGTTGCCAGGGAGATCTGGGGAAAGCTGGTACCGAAAGCAAGCAGAGCAATGTCTGCTATAGTGTAGTTCCAAACCTTCTCATGCTTCACCATAGGTGTATTCGTTTGCAGATCAATTGTGACTACCTCCCGGGAGTGGTTTGTGATGCTCTCCATCGACTTGAAGAACCGTGCAGTGATAGCAGATAAACCAATAAAACAGTACGCGAGGGCAACAGTACAAAGGAAAGCACGGACACCATTTGGAAGCAGTGTTTCTCCATACAAAAATAGGTAAGCATCACATGAAGGAGCAGTACTTCCCATCGTAATGTTGGCCATCAGACTAGTTCCTGCTACAACCAATACATGCTTCATCAGGTACTACTAGCACAAAACAATAGATGCCAGAGCTGATTTCATATGCATTCAAGAAACAAAGCTGAGAGAAGTTACTAATTTTAAAGCTCACTCGTTTATGCCACCAACATACACTGGTCTAGAATTCTACCCTTCGGAAGGGTCGTCAGCAGGGGTTCTAATTGCTTGGCGAAAGAGAGACTATGATATTGCTTTAGTTTCTAAGGGTAGGAATTCTATGACAATTAAAGCTTCCTCAACTGCAAACAATTTTAAGTGCTTCATCTCAAACATATATGCGCCCTGTGAAATGAGCCAGAGAACGGTATTCTTCCAAGAAATGGTCCAGATTAGAGACCAAGTTGACGGACCATGGGTACTAGTAGGTGATTTCAACAGATGCAGAACAGCTGAGGAGAAAAATAACAACAGGATTAATTGGCGAGCAATGGAGGAATTCAACACATGGATTAATGATATGGAAATGATGGATGTTGATATCTGTAACAGGAAATTCACTTGGTCTAATAAAAGGAGAGATCCGACGCTGGTACGGCTGGATAGGGTGCTAATCAATTTAGATTGGAGTCGCGTTTTTCTGGGAACAGAATGTAGGGCTTGTACAATGGCCACCTCGGACCACACACCCTTGCTAGTACAGGCGACCACAAACATGGCCAAGGGAACAATATTCAGATACGAAAATCACTGGTGTAAAAATTCAGAATTGGTGCAATTGACAAAGGACAGGTTGACACGAGGGACACGCCAGATGCAGGTAGTCACAAGACCAAATCACAGCTTAAGGACAGTCAGGGCTGCTACAAGAGACTGGGTTAAGAGGCAAGTGTCTGCGCAAACAATACTGGCCAATAACGAGCACGTTGCTACATACTTTGATGCTGTTGAGGAGTGGAGGAAGCTAACAGATGCTGAGTTTCACCTCAGGGAACTATGTAGGCAGAAGATCCAAGCTCTAGCTTCACAGCACGCCCAATATTGGAGATGTCGGGCTAAAATCAAGTGGTGCAATCTAGGGGATGAGAACACTCGATTTTTTCATACAATGGCAACTTATCGCCACAGGAAAAACAAGATTAAGTGTTTACAACACAATGGAGTTGAATTTTTTGAGGACCATGAGAAATTGCAATTGGCAACAGCACACTTCAAGAATCTGTTCTCAGAGGAAAGGTTGTGGACACCAACAATATCTCTCGACACCTTGTATGGCGGTTATGGGTCGGAATTGCAATCGTTGCTGCCTTTTACATGGGGAGAAATTGCCTCAGTAATTAAAAAGGCGCCGCCGAACAAAAGTCCGGGTCCAGATGGGTTCACCAACGAGTTTTATAAAACTTTCGCAGAAGATATGAAACAGGATCTGATGGAGCTGTTCTCTACAATACACAATGGTTCGGTTAATTTGGCAGGAGTAAATTGTGCTTTTATCACCCTGCTACCTAAATGTGATACACCTCTATTAATCACTGATTACAGGCCGGTAGCCTTGCAGCACAGCATTCCTAAGCTCATTGCCAAAAGTTATGTCTAACAGACTTCAACCCAAGATTAAAGATCGATAATTGAAAACTTTGCCATGGCAATCGAGATGATCCAGTGTGCACACAAACACAGAAAACCAATTATAGTGCTAAAATTAGATTTTCAAAAGGCATTTGATACAGTTCACTGGGAAGCACTACTGCAGACTCTAGCAAAGAGAGGTTTCCCTGAGGCTTGGGTAAATTGGATACGACTGATACTCACCACCTCACAAGCGCAAGTCTTGATCAATGGGGTTGCAGGTCCAAAATTCAAGATTGAGAAAGGGGTAAGGCAGGGAGATCCGCCATCGCCGTACCTGTTTGATATAGCAGTGGATGTTCTGCAACAGATGTTCAAACAGGCTTACAGTAACAACTTCATTGTCCACCCACTGCTCCAGGGTTCACCATTTCCGGTGTTGCAATACGCGGACGATACCTTGCTAATTCTAAAAGGCACAGAACAGCAAGCCACTTTTGCTAAAGCAATTCTGGATGCTTTCTCTCAATTTAGTGGCCTCAAGATTAACTATCGTAAGAGTACTTTTGTCCCCATTAACATTGATGAGGGAACAACCCAAAGAATTGCTGGCATATTATCCTGCACGATCAGCCAGTTGCCTTGCACATATCTGGGCCTGCCACTGTCAATGAACAAAATATCTACAGGTATGCTGCAGCCTGTTCTTCAACGGATTGATAGGAGACTGCCAGGTTGGGTGCCTCAGCTTCTGTCCCACGGTGGAAGAGTGGCGATGATAGATGCTGTCTTATAAGCAATTCCAACTTTTTTCATGTCTTGCATAGCATGGGACAAGAAGGCAATCGAAGCAATTGACAAAAGGAGAAGAGCATTCTTCTGGAAAAACAGGGATACGGTTCATGGGGGTCATTGTCTAGTAGCTTGGGAAATTGTGACCATGCCAAAGGAGCAGGGACGATTAGGAATCAAAAACCTACATCTGCACAACCGTGCACTCATGGCAGGACTCGCAGCTAAATTGCTCTCGGACAGCTCAAACCCATGTTTTACATGGCTCTTGCAATGGTAAATGTTGCAGAGGGTACCCAGCGAAGCTGAAAGCACAGATACCCCCTTTTGGCGTTCAATTCTGCCGACTGTCAGTTTGGTACAACAAACCACAACATGTGAGGTAAACAATGGTAATAACACGGCTTTCTGGCATGATGACTGGACAGAATTGGGAAGGCTAAATCAGGTGCTTCCAACCTTATATTCGTTTGCTGTCGATCAGTGCTGCACAGTGGCTTCGCAAGTACGGTCTGGTCACTGGGAAATTGATCTACACTCACCAGTCACCCCTGTCAATCTCAGCGCAGGCTCAGTTTGGTACTCTGCTCAACTACCTAATTCAAAGGGGCACGCCGACCATGATGCAAGGAGCTAATCAACACTGGGAAGCGTCCTACAACAGCTACGTTCTACCGACTGATCGCGCACCGAGGAATGCGGTGGCAGCAGTATAACTGGACCTGGATCAACTCAATACCTAGAAGACACAAGATTTTCTTATGGTTAGCATATAGGGGGCGCTTAAACACCAAGGATAACATGACGAGGAAATGCTGGGTTACGGACGCAGGCTGCGATAGTTGTCCGGCAGTGGAATCCATTCACCACATTGCCCTACACTGTAGGAACTCGGATGTGATTTGGAGCAAGCTGGGAGTGTTGGATCACGCGAGGCGATCGACCTCCATTACTGAATTCGTGACGAAATCGCAGACAAGGTTTGAGAATAAAACGTGGTCGATCTGCTTTGCAGCAAGCATACTAACTCTCTGGCATAAGAGAAATGACAGGGTTTTCAACTCAAAAGACGCCTCCAGGATCCAAATTATCAACTACCTAATGATACTCGTTCAATATATAAGGTAGGGGCTCAGTTTGGTACGTTGCCCACAGCAGAGGAACTGAAGCTATGGGCAACGAGAACGCACAAGGATGAACAAAAGCTTCTGCAGTGGGTGCAGATGCTTGAGAGCTGACAAGTTTTTGTTTTTCCTTTCTTTTGTGCGGTTGGCAATTGCCAATTGCTGTACAGCTTTTTTGTAAGTTACTCGTTCAATATATAAGGTAGAGACCCCTCTACCTTTTAATGTCAAAAAAAAAAAGCATGAAACAATATAATGCTCAGGAAGCAGAAAACAAGCAATTATCAACATGGTATTGTATTTATTACCACGCCAACATACATAATGAACTTAAGGACCCAGCTAAGCAGGTATACGGCAAACTTGACAACATTAAAAGAGACTTTTGATCGAGAGGAGATTTTGTGATCCCGAGCAACAGTGATCCTGCTGTTTAAAAAATATCGAAAACAATATTTATAATTTCCAGAAAAAACTAAAAAAATACCAGATGTAGCCAATGATGTATTTCACTAACATGCAAACAATCAACCTCAAATAGTTTGTATTTTACGCTACACGAAAATGACAAAATCTGATAAATTTGGAGATCTGAAAATATACATATCCAGATCCGCACTTTTGTCATTTTTGTGTAGCCCAAAATACAAAGTATTTAAAGCTGATTTCTTGCACGTTAGTGAATACATTATTGGCTATATCCAGAATTTTTTACGGATTTTTTTGGAACTTGTAAATATTTGTTTCGATTTTTTTTAAAGCAACAGGATCACTGGTGCTCGGGAGTAGAACACACTTTCCGCTTTTGATCCTCTAAAAAAAAGAGTCTTTTGATAGAAAGGATATGCTCACAGGAGTGAACTTCTGGCAAGCTAGCAAACAGTTCAGAGACCTTGTGAGGCAAAATTGGCACTTCCTAACATCATAGAAAACTAAGGTCTTCTTCCAGATAGTATCTACAGTTAATTTAGGGAGAAGATTGACAAGAAGGACAGAAAGAAGCTTCCTTTTGCAGTAACTCGGTCAGAATATACTAATCAAATCAAGGTGCTGTCTCCCAACCAGAATGTCACTAAAGCCAACTGTGCGAATTAGCAAGACTAAACTGAATCACCGAAAAAAGAAAAGGGAACAGTCTTTTGTGCACTCACTCCCTATAAAGATACGAACTCTTTAATCCACTCAATTTTGCCTACGGGTTGCTGCAGGCTTGCAGCTCCTTTAGAGATCTGGACAGGACGAAACTAACGAACTCGAGTAGGAAGAAACCGTTTCACAGATTGAAGGGGGAGATGGGATTCTTCCCGACTTCCTGGAAGCGACAGAAGAGAATTTTCCCAAGAATGGGGAAGCGAAGGTACATCAAGGAGAGAGACAGGGAGAGGAAGAGGGAGAGGGCGACAAGGACGGGAGTGGTGGATTACCGCCTACCGGGGTTGAGGAAGAAGAGGTAGCCGGAGGAACTGCGGCGATGTGGGCTCCCCGCGCCGCCAAGACGTATGTGCGTGCCACTCTCTGTTTTCTGAATCGGGGAATCTGTTCCCAAAATCTCTTGTTTTGGCTGCTGGTGATCAAAGCAGAAGAGCATCTGCAACGGCGCCCTCCACGGTTGTGTGATCGTGTCGGTTTTCGTTTAATTGGAGAGGGTTACCTGGAGGCACCACACAAAGTATGCCTCAATAGTACGGTTCCATACCAGTGCACGTATGTTGATGTAAACAATGACATTACTAGATCGCTCCATTCATGTTTAAATTAAAAATTATCTTTTAAATCGTTAATCTGATTGTAAATCCGGTTAATCGCAATGAACATATTTGAAACTAGATGTCACGTTGTCATGTTGTCATGTTTTGATAATCTCTTCTCGTCCATAGTTATAATGACTTAGTTTTCTGTATGTCATTATGCTTCAATGTAAAGTTCCATGTTACTGCTTTGTGTGGATCGACACCATCTCTTAGGGCATGTACAACGCTGGCGATTCTAGACAGCCGCTAGGAATTATTCCCTTGTCGATGAGCCGTTGGGCAATGAAATCCTAAAGTTTCACCTTACGTCGACGCAAATCAAGCATCGGTTTTGCGTCTACAAATGCAGCGGGGAACTAGAAACATGTCTTGCCTCGACGAATCAAGCATCGGTTTTGCATCTACAAATGCAGCAGGGAACTAGAAACAATGAAGGTAACAAAGGTTTTGCATCTACAATTAGCGTCGGATGCTTAGATGACTTTTTAATTTCTTAATACATGGCCTAAGGTCTTGCAAATGTTGAAACTTTTACTCTCTAGCTATACATATCATTGTAAATGTCTAAAATCATATAAAATCTTATCTGATAACCATAAATATGGTCCCGTCGTTAATCTGGTAACTAGTGTTGTAATACGATAATTGATGTGATGGAAAACAATCGTCAAAACACGATATATATAGTTGTGTTGCAATGTCTAAAGTCATGCAAACATTTATGTAACGAACATATGCAATTATCATGATAATTGTTTGTTGCTAATATGATAGTTATAGTACATCACCGATTGCCGCCACCTACCTCGACACCGCCCTCTCCTCGCAAGGCCACCACGTCAGATCCAGTTTTCCCCAACTCCCCGCAGATCCAGTTCTCCCCAACTCCGAGAATGGAGCAGCGGGTGCCTGTCAACCACCTTCCTCGGCGGTGTTGAGGCAAGGGAAGGGGTGGGGGCGCTAGGGGTTGGGCCCGTCTCCGAGGAGAAGGGGGGGGGGGGGGAATGAAAATTGCCAAGCAATAATGAATATTTTCAAAACTATAAAATGCATAAGATTTACCATTTTATGTAGCTTAAAGTTAAAAGAATTTACCGTGACGATTTTACATGTTTATAGGATAGCTTAGAGTTAAAAGAATTTTAGTCACTTTATGTGATTTTACCGTTGAATGATTAGATTTACTGTAAATATAGCGAAAATAATTTGTTCTTTTAACAAATCGTATGAGATTCCTATAAATCAAAGAATCATGCATAGTTGGAAAAGAACGTAAGGATTTAAATCCTTTAAAATGCATAATAGAAATCCATTGAGATTCAAAGAAAACCTTAAACATGCAACATCAAACTAGCGATAACGACAACTTAGGATAACTACTACTGCCAACTTTTAGCTTCCAACCAAAATGTAACGACCGGTGGAATTGGTACTACTATACTGCTCGGCAGCTAGCTAAGAGATGGGTTTGAGCTTATCAATGCGGACGTAGAGGATGATCTTCCTTGACGCGCCGTGCAGGAACTGGGGCTGCAACGGCAGAAGCGTGCCCTCCCCGACGGCGATCTCACAGGGTGACGCGCGGCTCGGCAGCACACCTTCTACCTCAAGGCGCGCCTCCACGCGGGTCACCGGGTCTCTCGGCGCGTGCGACCAGAGCCGGGCCTTGTAATGTGGCCCCGCGGCGGCGCTCGATCTCAAGCACATCAGTGAGACGTTGGTCATCCTGGCGATGGCGTCCTGGGTTACGGCCAGGACGAAAACGCGACCTTCCCCCTCCGAGACCAGCAGGCGCCGCCGCTCCGTCACTTCGAGCGTGTGGGTCTTGCCATACTCGATCTTGCTCGTGGGCCACGAGTGCAGCGGCCCGGCGAGGTGGTCGTGAAGCGTCCTCGGCGAACCGAGGAAGCCGCCGTCGCAGCCGGCCGCCGGCTCGGAGCAGGAGCAGGGCTTGTCCGGGCACGCGCGGCGGTGCTCGTCGACCAGGAGGTAGCTGATTTGCCTGCGGCAGCCGTACGACTTATACGGGCATGCCACGCTGGGGGCCCTGATGAGTTCCTGAAAGTCGTCGGAGCAGAGGGTGAAGGAGGCGGCGCCGTTGCACGCGCGGCAGTGGTTGCTGGCGCCAGGGTTGTTGTCGTCGCCACGGCAGGTGCAGCATACTTTGTGCCCGGCGGCATCGCACTGCATATACAGACACACAGTGAAAACAATCGATCTAGGAAAAAAATTTGACCCGAACCAGCAGGTGGTCTGCCTTTTAAAGAAGGGGGAAAGGAACAGATGTTCTGGTTAGAGATTAAACATAATGATCTAGGAAATTAAACTTGGTCGATCGCCATCGCCAGTGACCGACGTACCTTGTATACGGGAAGCTTGAAGGGGCCGGAGCACGCCGTGCAGTGGAGCCACCGATCCCGCTCCACGGCCACGAAGATGATATTGCTGGAATCATCTCCTTGCGTGCTGGCTGCTTGATCCGTAGCCGCCCCCGCGCCGCCGGCATGGCCGCCGACCTGGAGTACTACCCTTTGCTCCACTTCTTCTCGCTTCACCACGGCGTTTGACGGGGCGGTGGACTTGCTGCCACCGAAAGCACCGATGCTAATTCGCAGCCTTTTCTGCGGCTCCATCATGGAGAACACAGTACTGTCCAAGGAGTAGCTAGGGAGCTTTGAGAACAAGGAACTGACGAGTACACTCCCTCTAGAACTACTGTCCAAGCAGTAGCCAGTGGTAGACTTTATTAGCGAAGGAACTGAGAAATTAAGAAGTGACACGGCTCGAAAAGAGTCGATTCGATAGAGTTTGACTAGACTCAGTTTACCTTTGGATTTCTCTATTAATATTTGTATTTTTGCACGGTTTAATAGGTAAAGTAGATATGTGATACGTTATTAGTGAAGAAAGACATCGATGTTGCATCTTATAAAACATCGATTTTGCTAATTCTCAGTCGACTGAAAATTAGATTAGAGTTTATTCACCTCCTCCACTCTTCGATCATGTCATGATTTGTGTGTTTCTTCTTCCTTGGTCGCAGCTGAGTCGAAGATGCGGCTCGCCGCGACGGAGGCAAACAAGAAACTTAACTTGGAGGGTGCGGGGTCGTCGGAGCCAGAGAAGAAGGACAGGTTTAGAGGGATGGTCGGGGGGTGGCGGAGTACCGATGGAGAGGAGCTCAGGGCAGGGCGGCAAAGTGCCGGCCGGGGGTGGGGTGGGAGGGGAAAAGAATACATTAACAATTATACTCCCTCCGATCCATAATAAGCGTCGGAGATTTAGTACTAGTCTAATACAAAGTTTGTACTAAAACTCCGACACTTATTTTGGATCCGAGGTAGTATATTATTTTAAAATGCTGAGTTAAAATCGGAGTAAACTAGTGTTGGCCCAAGATCAACTGTTATTTTGATCGAGCTATACAAGACATTCATAAGCATCGCATTGAGTTTGTAAATAAAAATTTCACAGTGGTGGATCACAATATTATTTACAACCATGATTTTTTTCAGAATTTTTTGAAGTCAAAATTTGCGGATTCAAAATTTTTTTAGAAACCGCACTCCCGAGATATAGTAGATCTTTGTTGGCAACAATACGCTCTAGAGTGCATCTTAATAGCTGGCTAGTGCCTAGAGCTATAGACCTAGCTAGGGTGCATGCCATGCTCTCTCACTTGCTGTACTCCAGCATGCACGACTCTGGTCAAGTCGATGGATGGATGGCAGGAAGGGCCGGTCAGAAAGCCGGCCTCGACGCCGCTGCCGCTGTCGCTTGGTGATGAACAAAATTCTGCCTGCTACGACACGTCGATACGTCGTGTCAGCCAATTTTTTGGCATAGGTTGGTCAGCATGCAACACAATGGTTCCGGCTGATGCATGTATCGTCTCCATTAAGGATTGTCGGAAGAAATGGGGGCGCTGGGGGTCTACCCACGTGTTGATCGCTGAGGGAGGGAAAACATAGTACTCCCCTACGTCCCTATGTAGTATCGGAAGAAACTAGCCAAGGCCGGCGCGGCGTCACGCCGCGCTTCATTTGTAGTTTTTGCTTGTGCTATTGGCTGGAGCGGTACGGAAGGTGTGTTTATATTTCAATATACAGTAAGGTACATAGTGGTACAGAAATTGCAAGGGAGACAACAGTAGTTTGTACATATGCTGTAGGCACACCTTCTCTAATTGAAGGATCCACATAATCATGGACAAAACTACCAATCTACATGAATGGCTGCTGCAGCTTGCCAACCCCATCACTCGTCGTTCCCGGAGATGGCCGAGCTCCGGCAACTACCCCATCCCCTCATCGCCCTTCTGGGAAAGGAAAGAAACATATTTATACGGGACCGTAGATAAATTGCAGAACTCAAAGAATGATTACCTGCATCCATCCCAGGAAATAATGTCCAGGTTGGATCCTGACATGATATCTGCAACAAACACGACGAATCAGATCAACCGGTAAGAAATAGTCCCGGTCCACATCAAATAGGTATAAATTGAGAAGATATTGTCCAGCAAAAAATCCGCAAGAATACATACTACAGACATCAAATTTCAATTCGCATAGCTTAAACCACATCTTTTTTTATAAATGAACGCATGGACTACCTCACCAATATGGCACTCCTAGATGTCTCCTTCCACTCAGAAGCCGGGCCTGGTTTTCTGAAGTAGAAGTTCGAAGAGAATACCAAAAAAATAAGCTCAAGCTGTGAATCTGTGATCACACATATATCAATTTCTTCCTTGCTTGATCTAGATTAAAAAAACTCAAGCTGTGATCACAAATATAACAATTTCTTCCTTTTTTTGACACAAAAACAGTAGGGAAGGCCCCTACTGTGCCATTTTATTGAAAAATAAATACCACATATTTACAGAGAGTTAGCCTATAACAATTTCTTCCTTGCTTGATCTAGATAGAAAAGGCCTGCAAAATGGGTTTGAAATTAATATCCTCATCCTGAATTCGCACCTCTTAGTCAGGATGCTGGACTCCTTGGTGATGTGGCCTCTGAACAGCACCTTCCGGAACGCCGCTGATGGTTGCGCGCTACAGAGCAGCATGAAGGAAGGAATAGCAGCACGCACCATAAAAAATGTGAATGCAGAGGAATCAAAACAGAAGAGGAAAGAAAGAAGGATAAGAGGCATGACACACCACAGAAAAAATTATACTTGGGAAAATGCATGTCTTGGTAAATACACATCAACCTTACCTAAGGTTTGACATTGACTTTTATTGATGGACATCGCAGAACACAATGAACACACGATATTCGTCCCAGTTTTTCATTTCAGAAACATATTCATGGTTATATGTGTACTTTTCTGGTCCTATTTTCTGTAAAGTTCAAGATCTGAAATCTTATCGTGCAAGTGGAAGTAACAATTGAATTTATATCTTCTGAAATTGTTCAGTAAAGAAAGTGATGAAAAAGATTGCAAGAAGTGGCCAAGTGGGATTCTATGTTCTGAAGTCATGCATTAATAAAATAGGTAGAGAAAAAATAACAGGTTCTCACAAGTTTAATTGTACACACACCTTTTCATAGCTCTTAAGTAACAATTTCCCTAAGACACCAACTAAAGTACGAAGGGAGAACCGAATCTGCAGTGTTGGAACCACATATCACAATGAAGGGGAAAAGGTTCCTTCCATGCAATTTTTTGCTTAATGAAGAAAAGCACCAGTCTAAGAAGTTAGAAATCATTCTTTCTCCATGCTAGTAAAGTGAGTACATGTTACCTGCTCAAACAAACAGTCCTAGGCAAATATCATCCAAGATTATACTCGGTAGACCAAGTTTACTCCTACAGGTAAGGGAAATAAGGGATACCTAATAATTAATAATCCTGGATCAACCAACTTGTTTATGCGTGTGCTTTGTAGTTGTAGTCGGCGATTCTGAAACCATGGTAAAAACAATTCTTTAGCTTATTTCTGGTTACTCGTAGGTTGTCCATAAAAGTCCAATATGGTACTGTAGGTGGCTGACCTGGGTACCGTAGTAGATCCATGTTTATACATCTTATATAATTTTCCCCTACTGAGTGCGGAGATTCTGTGGAATGTATGCCATGACTTGCCTTTCTAGAAACCTCTAGTGTGCGCGGAAATTCTGTGGCATGTATGCCCAGACTTGCCCTTCGAAAACCTGGTAACAACAGTGTACACCTAGTTACATACACTCTCGTATGGTTCTGCATATCAAAACCAATATCAGTTATAAATTAAATTTCGATAACTAAAATCTTTTCCATGATTAGGTTAGATCAACCTGAGTACTGATGCCTAGTTACCCACTGCTTAGCAACCATCCCCTCGTTTGAATGGATTCAAACTGTAATAAATAGACTAACTGTAGAGGTGGACGGCATGCAAATTCAGATGAAGAACACCCCATACAAGCTATTGCCAGTTTGTCACACAAGGGCTAGACTGCTATAACAGATATTAAAAGGCTGCCTACTAAGTTGTACTTACAGATTATGTTGCATATTGTTTGCCATCATTGACGTTGTAAGACTCTCCAACGAAATGCATGATATGTGCTCAGCTTGGCAGTAGATACTGGCAACCTTCTGTTGGTCTCACGATTCCTGAGGCACATGTATCTGTATGTGCAGTATGTACCTGTTGAGGTTAATATTTACCTGAAACTAAGTTATATGTACCAATAAAAAAATATCTGAGGTGACCATGGCAAGTGTGTGACCTTGAATAATTTATGTGCTATCATCTGCCATAACGACTTTGTACATACCCGGTTCCTTCAAAAGGAAATAAGGTGAAGATACAGTGAGTATCATTCTTTTGAATTGCGCTTCAGCAATAGAAAATCACCAACGGATGTTGCAACTTCAGAAAGATCGAAAAAAAGTAACTATTAAGACTTGCTGCAAATATTGTATTGCTTAGAAATCAGAAATTCGGGTGTAAAAAGATGTTGCATAGGAACTTTGGTGACCTCACCACTTAACAGAAGGGCCTTCAGTGCGATGATTAATGCCAATTGTTGTAGGGGTATGTAGTGCTATTAATTTTTGTGATCTCATCTGTAAATAAGAAGAGACCCGATAAGAATTATTAGTTCGCTTGGTTGCAAGGACTTGTACTGCAAACAAAATCTATCCTAATTAGCATTTCTAGTAACACGGATATATGAATAAGAATAAGAGCAGGGAGGTGCCACATAAACCAATCATTAGCAGTTTTAGTTTTGGTGCTTGGACCTACAGGAAAGAAATCTTCTCAGATGATTTTTTTTTTCTAAAGCAAAGAAAACTCATTTTAACAGTCATGATCGGTGCAGAACAGATCAGTACAACTTCAGTGGCCAGAAGAAGTCTCTGAGACAAAAGATTATCTGAAACCAAATTTTTCCTGTATATGAAATCTGAGATAAAAACATATGATGAATAAGCAAATGATAAAACTACGTATTGCTTTGAGATGAATCCCATCTTTTGGAATCGTGTTCATAAATAACATTTTCTCCACCAGTCCAAAAGCTTTCCTGAAGATATATGCATTATGACCTTCATCCTATTTGGGTGCCTTGGAGCAATGCCTATTAATTCAGGAGGGAAATGGTACTACCTCTGTCCACTAAACAGCCAGGTTGTACCTATTAACTCAATATATCAGAAGATTGCACCAACAACAATCGAATGTCCAGAGCAATAACTACAAACTGAAGGGAAGGTTTGCGCATGTAACCTAGATTCAAATCTGAACCACTAATGCAGCTAGAAAGAAAAAATGGTGAACAAGTTGGAAAATTTACCTGCTTTGTAGTGAAATCCATGATAGCAAGAAAACCACACTAAATCTCAATGCTCAGACCTGAAAAATATTTGCACACTGACTCCAAGTTATACGTCACAACACAGGAAAACAAAATCATGGAGCCACTTTGAATATAGGATTACAAATTTGGCTACTGATATCCATTTAATTGAACTCTCAATGCTCGGCCATGAGAAACACTTGCACTCTTACTCCACATTATGCGTGTGAACAGAAGATAAAAGCATTGAGCCAGTTCGAATATAAATGAAGATCTATTCTAGAATTACATAACCAATTATAAAGCTCATGTTTAGCTGCTGATATATATTTAACTGAGCTTTGATAAGAGTGCCAACCTGCATGAGGACACGGTGGAGGCAATGGAGGTCGATTCGATCCATGCAGATTCACAGCTCCTACCAGCACCGAACCAGAGGGTGCTCCACTTGAACCCGCCACCTCCGCACGTGTACTCTCCGAGCACAACAGCTCCACCTGCTCTTGCAGCAAGCAGATTGTCACAGTAAATGCAAGCACCGACGACATGATGTCTTTACTGTAGATCTAATTGTTAGAGTTGAAAAGGCTTGGAGAACCTCGATGGTGAAGACATCTTCCTGAAGGAAGCGCACCTCCAGCCTGCTGTTGCTCGATGACCTAGCGCTTGGAGGGGCACTGCTTGCTGCCGGAGTGGAGGTTCGGCGCCCCAGGAGGAGCCGCCCAGGTCGTAGAGGCGGACAGGCGGTTGCCCTTTTCGTTCTCCAAGAAGAGCACCTGCATACATAACGTAGTGCATCGGCAGCATCAGGACGAAGGTGAGCAGATCTTGAAGCGGTTGACGAAGAGGGAGCCTAGCAGAAATTGATGCGACGAACTGGAAAGGGATACATCACCTTCAGCACTGCAAGAGGACGTCGAGGACGACCCCCTGCTTCTTCCCGTCAGCGATGCGCCTCCCCTGCTGCTCTCCTCCGATAGTACTGCTCCCCACTACTTTCGGCGAGCCCTTCTGCAGCTGGCGGCAGCGCACCCACAGCTGGCCTTGCACCCGGCAGCGGCGTGTCCTTCGCAGCGGCCGCGCACCTTTCCCGGTGGCGGCGCGTCCTTCGCTGCGGCCGCGCACCTTCTCCGGCGGCGGCGCGTCCTTCGCTGCGGCGACGCACCTTCTCCGGCGGCGGCGCGTCCTTCGCAGCGGCTACCTATCTTCTCCGGCGGCGGCGCGTCGCGGCGCCGGCCACGCGACCGAGCTGACATTCTCAGTCGCTTCGACGCTATAGCGGCCGGCCGCGAGACGAAGTAGTCGGGACCCTGGTCGTGGTAGAAGTGGACTGGGCACGTCGCGGCTTCCAGGCGACACCGGCCTCCCACAGCCCAAGCAGGCAGCGGCACGGCTAGTGGTCGAGCGCCCACATGGCGTACCAGAGCGCCTCGCCGTCATCCCGGTGAGGAGATGCGTCAGAGCAGCCGGAGAGCTTCGGCGACGGACGCGAAGCCGAAGGAAGCCCCGACGCACGTCACAACTGCCTGACACGGGAGAGCTCGGCCGGGGAGCTGATGAAAGGGAGGAGCTCTAGTTTTCAGCCACCCCAATCAGGGGCAGCCTAGCACATGAGGTCGCCGGCGTCGGCTCGTGTCGGAAGGGGTGGGAGGAAAAGAGAGAAATTTAACGAATTTGACCCTTTTTCGAAAAGATTTCACAAAATAGACCCAAATTCAAAATAATTTTAGATTTGACCCTTTTTCATGGCGCCCGGCCCCAGGGCGCCATACCAGGAAGCATGACGCCTTGGTCAAAGGCGCCATGAACCGACCACGTCAGCCCCAGCTCAGCACCATGACGCCCAGGGAAAGGCGCCATACTCACTACCATGGCGCCCCGGCCCAAGGCGCCATGCTAGTGAACAAAGGCAATCTGGGATAGGATCAATACATGAAATATGCTCTACCCTAGTGGTCTGCTGTGTGTTCTTCCAAATGTGAGGTCTTGAGTTCAAATCCACATGTTGCAACATTTTTTTTCAATTTTTTTTTTGCTATTTTTTGTTTTTCACTCAGTCTACATATGCAGTATGTCATATAAAATATAAAAAAATTATTTTTATTTTTTTGTTTTTCACTTAAATAGATAAAATTGTAAATCCTTATACACGCGCCATTGAAGAATCGGTGAGTCCCCTTGCGCTTTGCCTCGTCATACGATTAATTCTGCACGCGCTTTGAGGTGGGGAAACACGGATGGGTTTCCGGCCCGTCCGTAATGCGTTGGTCTTGGATCTTGGATTTAGGTTTAGGTTATTATTATAGGGGGCGCGTTTTGGGAAGGCGGTGATCGACTCTGTTTAGGCAGGGGATTTTCATGTTCTTGTTCTTGTCCTCACCAGGGTTCGGGAATTTGGTTTTGTTAAAAAAAAATTGTGCTTTTGAACTTGGTAGGGACTTGTGAATTGCTCGCGCGCCCTGAGTTCTAGAAAAAGCGTCTCTTGTTCATTGTTGTTGATGCTAAATTAATCATTGATGCCGTGAAACGTTAGCCTCTGCAGCGCCCGTAATTCATAGTATTTTTTTTTGTCGGATGGGCTGTCTTTGTTTATCATAGTCAAACCTCCGCAGTCTGCAATGCCCCAAAAGTAGCCTAATTTACCGAAAATATTTGATTTTTTGAATAATTAATTCCACCTATATTCCGTAATGTGCAGCACAACAGTAGGCTCTGGTCTGCAGTGATTTTTATGTATTGTCTGCATGTTGGTAGGAAACTTTGTTTATAATGAAAAAAATACCACGGATAGTAAATGAAATAACAATCCTGTTTTCTTAGTATTTTTGGGTAGCTTTCTAGTATGTGATTTCTGTGCGTACAAAGTTTAGATCTACCAGATTAGGATTTAGTGCTACCTGAACTTGCTCAATCCTGCCTTCTAGCACCGGTTCTAGCCTAATAATCCTAATTTTTTATCTATTTAAGTAAAAAACAAAAAAATAAAAATAAATTTTTTATATTTTATATGACATATTGTATATGTAGACTGAGTGAAAAGCAAAAAACAGCAAAAAAAATTAAAAAAAAATGTTGCAACATGTGGATTTGAACTCAAGACCTCACATTTGGAAGAACACACAGCAGACCACTAGGGTAAAGCATATTTCATGTATTGATTCTATCCCAGATTGCCTTTGTTCACTAGCATGGCGCCTTGGGCCGGGGCGCCATGGTAGTGAGTATGGCGCCTTTCCCTGGGGCGTCATGGTGCTGAGCTGGGGCTGACGTGGGCCCAGACGAAGGACCGTGGGGAAGACAATACAAAGAGAAATCGAAACCGTCAGCGAGGGCGGCCGTGAAAGCAGCAGATGACGCAGCAGGAAGCGACAGATGTCGGACGGAGAAACCACCTCATGACCATCAAAATTCGGAGAAAAAAGGGATCCCACGCCCTTTCGGATCTTTAGTATGAGGCTCTCTGGTTGATCCACCCTTACTTTGCTTGTGGCTTGCAGCCTGTGAAGTGAGGCTGACGATACGATATGCATCGCTCCAACCCCGTCCTAGACACCAGCCGCCCCCGCCGCTCCGCCGGCCGCCGCCGATCCTGCCCGCCTGCTGCTCCGCACGCCGCAACCGGCCCGTCCCCTTCGCTGCTCCACGTGCGCCTCCCCAGCAAGCTTCTTCCATCGCGCAAGGTCGTCTCTCCAACTAACCACAAGGACGCCTCTCCCCCGTTCATCCCGTAGATCCACTGTAGGAGCTCTTGGCCGGCGGCCGTAGCCCAAACTACTCCCGTCCGAGTGGCGCCCTGCATCAGACCTGAAGAGTTTGTGCTAATTTATATGTACAATTTATGTGGCCGTGGTTCGCGAGATTGTGCAGAACTGAGACTAAAATTGGAAAGAAAATTACCTCCAAGGTACTAGCTGATTATCAATTAGCTACAGGTTGTTTCCTGTATGAAAAGTCCAACCTGGATAGAGCAGTAATTTATTAACTAGATATGATGAGCCATCTACTCGATCCAACAGTTTCAGCGAAACATGTATTGACAATATCAATTTTGTTAAATGGCATGTGTCAGTTTTATATACCTCGCAAATTCCAACAAATAATTCCTTCAAATAATTAATTAGATGACACTGATTATTTGCAACTAAATCAACCACAATATCAATATTTGGCCATCCAAACAATGTTTCACATTTAATTTCAATAAAGGGGCATTACTGATATTTTGCAACTCAACATATTAAATAAACCAAAACTTCAGAAGCTCGAAAGAAGTCTCCTCGCAGTTTCTGAAAGTTTCTACCCGCCGAAACTCATAAGCTGGTTTATGCATAGCCACAAACCCAAAGAAGTCGCCCTATACATATCTGTTTTTTGTCTGGCCGTCCGGAGCGAGGTAAACCGATAAATGAGGCAACACACAGCTGAAAATGTTTTTTGTTTTTTGTCATGGCTTCTTCGTGGCGGGTTTGATAGATGAGGCCGGCCGTGCTGAGGTTCATGTCGGTGTTTCGTTTGTGAATGTTGCGGTTCTTCTCTGTAGAGGTTTGTGCTGTTACCCTCTCCTTTATATGATTCCTTTGCGTGAGTGTAAGCCATGAATACCAGTCATAATAGTCTTAGTTGGTCACTTGGCTGGAGGAGTACTGGATGATGAGAAATTTTGAAGTTGTCTGAGGAGGGGAAAATATGTCGCATATCTCTATTTGATAATCAACTTTGCTAGTGTAACAAGAGTACTCATTTTAGCATTCTACATCACCTCTCAAAAACATTAAATTCTAGCAATCCAACATGATTTAATTCTTCAATTTTTCTGAACTTCTCATTATGATCTGCATATCCACATACCTCACAGCTGGGAGTTTCAGTCAATGATTACTTTTGGAGAGTATAATGGGCAACTATGTAATGTTTGTATACCGACTAAAATAAAAGTTCTCTTAACATCTTCAGAAAGTAGAATCGACACAGAATAAACGGCGCGGCAAGGCGCGCATTTCCTTCTAGTGGGAAAGGAGCAACGGAAGCCTTTTCGTTCAACGGCGCAAGTCCATGATAGCGTGAGCAGGACTGTAGGAGTACATGCAGATTATAGGAAAAATTAAAAGAGTAGCAATAGTATAGGCAATAGGCCCTTTAGAGCATCTCCACGGGGTCGTAAAAGGCCTGTAAAGCTCATTTCGAGCGTTGGACAGAAAAACAGATCACACCGGGGATCGCAAAGCCTTTATCCGGCGTAAAATCTGCCGACACCGCGAACAGGACCTCCAACTTCAGGGGCTGTATTCGCGGTGCCGGACACTGTCCGGACATGCACACTGACAGGCTTGGCCCGCCTATCATCTTCACACTCGTCTCTTCCGAGGGTTTAATGGCGGAGCGGCCTTACGAAGCGGCGCTGCAGCCGACGCGGCGGAGACGTATCGCCGGTATTAAACCGGCGCGTCGCCACACCACCCACCCGTCGCTTCTCCCGCGCGCCACCATTTCCTGTCATCCTTTCCCGCCGCTTCTCGCTGCTTCCCACCATCATTTCCCGCGTGCCACCTCTGCCCGACATGTTTAGACAACTAGTGTAGTAGTCTTATCGCCTCTTTTAGTTCAAATTTTAGTTGTATCGCCTCTTTTGCAAATGAAATCGCCTCCTTTGCAAATGTTGATCATCAATTGGGGGTGCCGTTTGGGGGGCCAGTGTGGGAGGAAAAAAAAACGTCGGACAAGTATCCAGCACCCCCAATTGAAGCTACAATGGAGATGTGCTGGACACAATTTAGACACTCCCCATGGAGATGCACTTACTACGCGAAACTCAGTTTGGCACATAGGAGCTTCTGTCATTGGAAAAAATATTTTGACGTGTGAAAAAATTCATACAAAAATATGGTGCGTAAATCTCGACATTCCATGTGCGTATGAGAAGTTTCGCGAGAAACCGATATTTTTAGTGACTTCTATAAAAAAGACAAAAAATTCTCTCGGGAAAAGCTTTTCTTAGCCTCAAAATTTGTCTTTTTTCACACGACACGAAATATACCGATTTTCCATGAAATGACTTCGTGACCATGTAGAATGTCGATACATACGCACGAAATTTTTTCTTCGAATTTTTAACGTTTCAAAATTTGTTTAAAATGCATTTTAAAAACCGGGAGCATATGCTCCCGGGTGCGAAAACATCACCCCGGAGTACTACGGGAACATATCACCTGAAAATGGGTCAAGTTCTGCAAATCTGCAAATGCCCGCCATACCCGTTGGATCAACTATAAGTGGTCAGATCGTGTCTTACTCCTCAGGCATGGTGCACTATACACAAAACCCCCTAGACATTTGTAGTTCTCTTACGTCAGTCCCTGCCCCTTTGAGTCTCGTACAGCAGAACAGATCCCGTTCAAAAAAAACACGAATCCCCATCTCTCTCACCTCTCCCATACCCATCTGAGTACGAGCACCATGGCGGCGCTGCACAAGCCGGCCTAGTCCAGCTCGCCGCTGCGGCGCAGCTAGGTCCTCGCTGGTCGGTTCAAGGCCTTGTTTCTCCACCGCCTCTAGCCCCCATCCGAGTACGAGCACCATGGCGGCACTGCCCAAGCCGGCCTAGTCTAGCTCACCACCGCTGCGCAGCTAGGTCCTCGCTGGGCGGTTCAAGGCCTAATTTCTCCGCCGCCGCACGACGCTCACTGCTAGGACCTCGCCCAGATCAGGTCCAACAAGATCTTCGTGTGGGCACCTGAAACTAGGGTTTTCGATTCAGTTGGTCCACCACGAGGTGAGCAAGATCTTCTGGCCATTATACGATTTACTAGTTGAATTTTGGCGTGGCGTCACGCCACGCCCTTGGTGATTTTTTTGCGCAATATATATATATTTTGTTAACCAAAATATTGGCTAAATTGGAGTGTTGAAATGTTTGTTTGTTTTCTTATGAATAGGTAGCATTTTTTTGTGTGCATTTCAGATATATTGTGTACAATATTCAAATGTTTGAAGGTTTGAAGTGCTCAAACATGTTTGTATTTCAACGTCAATATTTAATTGAATTCAGAACAATCTATTTGAATTTGATTTCACATTTGGAGAAAGTTTGTTCGTGTGGTGTCTAAATGTTGACCAAACTGAAATGTTGAAATAAATTTGGTATTTGTTATGAGTATATTGCAGTTATTTTTGGTGAGCATTTTATGGAATATCGGAATATTCGCTTAAATGTTGGATAAATTGGAACTTGCAAATATGTTTTTTATTTTGTTATTATAAAGTGGAACAGTACTTGTAGTTTTTAGATAAATGACACCATTATTAAGTGAGATGTGAAGCATTTGGAGTATTGTAAAAAATGGCTCCATTATCATTTGTTTAAGGAATTGGAACACTGCATAAACAGTACTTCTTTTTTTATCCTTTTTATTGTTTAAGCAAAACTCGGAATTTTTCACATTTCTTTTATCTTTTTGTAGATCGTAAAAAAAAATTCGTTGAAATTAAATATAAACAGATCTTATATTCCATCATTTAGTAGGCCCCATCCGGGACGTTGTGTTTTGAAATGTTAAAATTCGTCGTAATTTGTCGTCCGAAGTAACTTCATTTTTTTAAGCGAATTTAAATGTTCAAGTGTGTTTGTAGTTTGACATAGATCTTTAATTAGTCTACTTAATCAGAAGAAATACATTATATAAGTATTCTGTAAATTCAAATCCTTTGTTTTAGAAGGAATGCATTTAGGTTTTGTCGAAATGTTTGGTAAGTTGAGATGTTGAAAAATGATTGTATATTGTCGCAAGTAGGTAGCATATATTTTTTTGGTCATTTCAAAAAAAAAATCATATTTTTTATGGCTATTTTTTAAACTACTGTTAATGCGATTTTTTTCTGGGAATTAGTTAATCTATAATTTGAAGAACCGCACTTGAATTTCATATGTTGAGGAAGTTAATTTTGGTTATTTCCAAATTATTTTCCATATTGAAATATTCAAATTGAGTCCATAATTAGAGGGCATGTATTGTGTGAGCATTTGTTAAATTCAGCTCCATATACTTAGGGGAAGTTCATTTGGAATTTTTGTAAATGTTCATCAGTGCAGATGGTAAATGATCACCAACCAAACCAAAGAACGAAACAACTGCTCGAAAGTTGAACACGCAACGGAGAAGAGAGAAGGTCATCATAAACAAATCTATCCGAGCTACTCTCTCAATCACGGAATCAGTGCATGAAAGAAACATTCAAGGAGGGAAGAGAACAGGTCTAGACAACAAACATGGTTAGTTAAAGAAAACGGAACAAAACAAATCATGGTGTTCCTTGGATGGAAAATTACCTTAGCAGCTGCATCTAATAAAAAAAAGTAACACCTCTAGCTCACATACATGTGCCAGTAAGAAAAAATAGCATCCTTGAAAGAACAAGCTATGCCCAGATGTCGCCTAGAGGGGGGGGGGTGAATAGGCGATTAAAACTTTTTCTATTTAGGGGCTTGATAATTGCGGAATAAAACTAGGTGTTTAAATTAACAAGCCAACAACCTAAAATTCTAGGTTTACCTAAGTGCACTAACAACCTATGCTAAACAAGGCAAGTAACAAGGTGATAGCTAGATATAAACTTCAAGCACGAAGGCTATCACAATGTAAAGTGCATAAGTAAAAGCTCGGTTATAGAAATAACCGAGACACGCGGAGACGATGATTTATTCCCGAGTTCCTCCTTGTTAAGGGAGTACGTCTCGTTGGAGGGGTGTGAGCTCGCCACAAAAGGCCTACTCAAGATGCCACAAAGGCCTCACCCTATTCTCCGATGAACCTCACCCAAGGGATTGGTTCACCTTCCACTATCGGAATCCTTCGGGGCGGATTCCGGAGCCCTTTACAACTTCTCTTGGGGCACACACCCACAACTCAATTGGGGGCTCCCAAATTCGTGCCGAAGCTTCACAACTCGAAGTCTTCGCGGCACCTCCAACCGTCTAGGGTACACGATGCACCCAAGAGGCAACAAGCTCTTGGGAACACAATGCACCCAAGAGTAACAAGCTTCTCAACCTTCAACTTCATGTATCACCGTGGAGAGAGCAACCCGATGCAACAAATGCAAAAAGGCAAGAGCACACAAAGTGCTCAAATCCTTCACTCCCAAATTCCAACCAAGCAACAAATGCTTTGGGGGCAATAAGAGAGGAAGAACAAAGAGGAGAAACACCAAGAATTCCAAGATTTAGATCCAAAGAGTTCCCCTCACTTAGAGGAGAAATTGATCGGTGGAAATGTGGATCTAAACCTCCTCTCTCTTTTCCCTCAAAAAGTAGCAAGAAGTATTGGAGGGATTGAGAGATCTCAAGCTCAAGAAGATGTCAACAATGGGGGAAAAATGAGCTCAAAGAATGGACAAAAGTTGGAGACCAAATGGGGAAGAAGACCACTTAAAAAGGAGGCCAAAAAATGGCCGTTGGGGCAAATTTCGCGAGGCTGCGCAGGGGAGGCCGGCCTGGCCGGCTAGGCAACAGAGGAGCCCCGGCCATGCCCCCGGCCATGAGGCCGGCTTGGCTGGGCATATGGCTGGGGAGGGCTGCTTCCCTTTTTTCGATTTTTCTGTTTTGAAAATTCGAACGAACCGAAAACGCAATAACTTTCGCATACGAACTCCGTTTTCGATAATCTTGGACTCGTTGGAATCGCCACAACGAGCACAATAAGAATATGCAGAGAAACATTATAGTCAAAGAATATATTATAAAAATAAATGAGGAAAGGTAAAAGCTCCCATTTGCAAATCGGAAATGCAATAACTTTCACCCACGAACTCCGTTTTCGATAATCTTGGACTCGTTGGAATCGTCATAACAAGCTCAACAATATTATCAAGAGAAACATCATAGTCCAAGAAAATATTATAAAACCAAATGGGGAAAGTTAAAAACTCATTTTCGCAAACCGGAAAATCTGAAACTTTAGCAATTGACGTCCGGATGAAGTAAAACCAATTTTGTTGGAAAGAGGACAACAAAAGCAACTTAATGGCAAACAAGCAATGGAGATTTTGCAAAGAAATGGAAGAGGTAAATCTTCCGCACGGATGAACCGGCAAAATCTCCAATACCGAAGCCACAAAAGAAGACGCATAAGAATATCGTTTTCGGTGACCTTGGCCTTGTCATGACAAGCACGACAAGCACCAAGACCACACCACGATAAGAGACAAATAAGAACCAATAAAGATGATAGCATAGATGCAAAGGTTTGTGCTCTCTACAACGATACGATCACGATATACGGTCGAGAGCCCCTCTTGATAGTACGGTTATCTATCCTATAACCCGGTCTCTCACTAAACATCATGAGGCCGGTAAAATAGAAACCCTACCAAGATCATACTTTTGCCTTGCGCATTAATCCACTTGAGCTCGATGAAGACGATCTTCATCTCCTCAAGATGCACCATCTTCCTCGATTGCGCTTCGGTGAAGATTCACATGACGCTCCCCCATACACCAAGATGGGAGACGCACTCTTCGGCAAATCTTCACTTGGCCTTGATCAACCCGCACAAAGCCTTGATCAACACAAACTTTTCTTCCCTTAGCTTTGACTCCAACAAATGGAGATCAAGCAACTCAAATGGACACACCTATGAATATAGCTCAATGCAAACATTAGTCCATAGAGATTGTCATTAATTACCAAAACCATGCATGGGATCAACCATGCACTTTCAATCTCCCCCATTTTGGTAATTGATGACAATCCCTTTTTAAGAGGGTTTATATAATGAATAAAGCATCCTTGCAAGACAAACGAGCAAGGATGCAAGCGCATTAAAGGCAAATGCAACAAAAGCATAAAACCCAAATTCCCTTAAACCCTCTAAACTTCTCCCCCATTGGCATCGATTGCCGAAATGGGAAGAAAAATTTAGAGAGCCAATATAATATGAGTTCCTCCATAAAGGTGATGGCAATCCCTTTTAATGAAAACTAGAGGAAATCAAACTATATTGAGGATCCAAAGATTGTAAAAAGGATGAAATCATTCTAAACATCTCCGCAAAGGAGAAAAGCAATCAAAAAGATCCAAAGCGAGAGTTCTAAATAACAACGGAGAAGCTCCCCAATGTTCATGCACAAATGAGGAGTGCATAAATATGGTATCCTCACTCCCCCAAAATCATCTAGAACCCGCAACAAGTGCAAGAGTGCATAATGCAAAAGCAAATCATAGCACTTGCACCAAAGATGTGGTTGAGCCATAAGAAGTTACCAATTTTCAAAAATTCATCATAAGATAGGCCCAACCGAGAAAAAGAGAAGATCTTTTAAAGAAATATGTTCACAAGCTTAGGGATACCAATTGGAAACTAAAACCAATTGAAAATGCCAAAAGCTAGTGAGAGCATTTAGTCAAATGAAAATCAACATGCTCACCATGGTAGGCATGAGGTCAAAGATCTTCAAGAAATACATGAGTGTAAAGATACCAATAAACAATAAGACAAGCACTCATGAGGCAAATTTGGAGCCACCAAAGATTTATGGATAAAAGCAAGGTAGCTCAAAAGAATTAGGATACCGACTAAAAGGTGACCTCTCTCATATGTATAGGTTTCTAATTAGACAAACCATGAAGATATACATCCGCAAAGAAACATATACATACGAAATGGTTCGGGAAGAAGAGAACAAGGTATCCAAGGAGAAGTCATAAATATACAAACGAGATTGTTGCTTAAAAGCATAGCACATAGATCAAATTTATCTCATTGTATATAAATGAACTCCAAATATATCAAATGCATCACACATATCACTAAGGGAGCAAGAGATAGTGGAGATGCTTTGAAATAGGCAACAAGTATCACAAAGGAATAATATCAATTGAAGAAAAGGTTTTTGCAAATTCATCACACATATCACAAAGATATATTAAGTGAAAAAAATAAGCCAAAACCACAACAATTGCACATAAAGGAATTCATGCCAAGAGGCAACCCACATAAGGTTGAATACTAGAAAAGTATGCATGGGATAGATACTTGTTACCGAGATGACATTGGTGATGAAGATGATGAAAGTTGGTTTGACATCAAAGCTTGACTCCGACAATGACACGGTGAGAACACCTTCCATATGAATGAGGCAAGCATCCAATGCATCTCCATTGTACCTAAAACAAAATTAGAATACAAAATGGTTCCCAAACTCATTGGGTTCCATAGTAGTTAGATCAACTACAATATATAGGACATACTCCACATAAATATGTGCATATAGATATGGAATTGAATTTCATGCACATCTTAGCCGATTTAGGATTCGGTGGAGCATACCATATATATTGGATCAAGAAAGACTAGCATGCCATAAAATATATATACTAATAAATATGCATGCATAGGCTTACGAGAACCAAGCGAGATACAATTTGGACAAAAACACCAAGTAAACCAAGAAGAGAGCACACCAAAGTGTGACCCAAAAGGTTGTCCAAATTATATCAAAATCCAAATCAACACATGATTGAGGCAAAATCAAATCAACAAATGATTGATTCCAAAACACATCAACACATGAAGTGTGATATCAAAAGGAATCAAATCAACACAAAAAATGATCGATAAGACACCAATTGAAGATAAGATACCAATTAAAACAAAAAACTATCAACTAGGAGAAAAGATACCAAGAAGAGGATGATACTTGATCGAAATCAAGTAAAGTAAAAAAATAAGGCAAAAAGGTATCAAGTCTCCCACAATAAATATCAATTGGAACAAATATCTATGGTGGAGATATTAAATTCCAATTAATACCAATTGAAGGTACCAAACATAAGATAAAGAATCAAATGCCAATTGAGAGGATCAATAATTGATAGAAAGAATAGTGTTCTAAATAAAAAAGGAATGCTCCCCCAAGATTAATGCATTATCTTAGATATTTGCATTTCAATACAAAATGCATGCACAAGGGATCATTACTCTCCATATTTTATCTAAAACACTAAACACTACCGATTGAAAGATAGGATCCATTCAAAAGGCAAGGAAGGCAATAGATAAAGCAAATCAACGCAAGAGCCAATGTGAAGATGGTCTACAAAATCCACCACAATTACTAGTATCACTTGTCATGGACAAGGAGTATATAGAGATATTTCTCTGTGGTATAAAGGAATGATGTACAAGACCAACTTCACCACAAACTAGCAAATGGCAAAAGATAGGAATTAAAACACCATTTTTTAAAGAGGTTTGTTGGTAGTTTCAATTATTCGAACCAACCGGCAAAGCCATGGTTTGAATAAAAGGAAACAAATGGTTTCTCACATAATATATGGAAATGCATATTAGAGAAAAACCACACCAAGCAACCTCACACAAACAAGAACCAAAGGGTAATCACAAAGGAAAATTGGAACTTGTTTGAGTAAACATGCCACATAGGAAATGGATAATGTACAATATCAACTCTAAGTGGCAAACCTCAAATGTTCACATTTTTATGGGATTGTAATATGCACATAGCTTATTACTCCCCCATAATGTGATAATTCATTTTATTTATAAACAAGAGGCAAATAAAACCAACTAGAGAAATTAATGGACATTGTAGAATTTGAATTTCTCATGAATATGACATACCACATAGTAGCTAGATAATATTGAAATATCAATACTAGGTGGTGTGCCTCATGTATACACATTTATAGGTTTGTGATGTGCACAAAGCACATCAGTCCCCCAAAATGGAATAGTCCATTAATATCTCAAAGAGCCAAATGAAATCCACACAAGATTCAATAAAGCTCAACACACAAATTACACATACATGATACATAACTAACATACACAACCTTGAATAACAAGATAAGTAAGAAAGGAGCATATCACATACAAACACATGCTAGGAACAAAACTAACACATGCTAGGGAGCAAGCAACTTTCAATGAATATGTGAATTAAGTACAAGTTACCGCAAGGAGGAGCATTGGATATGAGATAGATATGTGGTAATCCAATTGACCTGGCTTGAGAAATAAACCCATGAAGATCCCTTAATTCTTCAAAAATAGCCAAGTCACCAATGTCCTCCACATCAACCTATTGATCAAGTTGAAGCTTGTTGGTCCCCAACCAAGTTGGGTCCTAAGAGGTTAGTGAAAATAGGCTTGGGAACCCAAATGGTGCTTTTCTTGACACCACTTTGAGCTCCCACATATTTGGCAAATACATTGCCAATTCTATCCTTCCCAAGAGAATAAGCATCATCAACTATAATAGGGTTGGATACGGTACCGTTAGTGCATGAAGAAGCAAAATGACCTTTGCCACGGCAAAGTTAGCAACACCGACTCTTCTTCTTAATAGGCTCCTCAACTTGACGAGCATAGGCTTGAGTCTTCTTAGGAGGTGGCCGTTGTTCAACTCGTGGTTGAGCATGAGATTGAACAAGAGGCCGCTTCCCTAGTTGCTTCTCACTAAGAGGCTTCTTCTTCTTCATTGGGCAATCACGAACATGGTGCCCTTCTAGCTTGCACTTGAAGCAAATGATGTTGGCCGGATTCTTGATTTGAACTTGGCCCTTCTTCTCAATCTTGGACTTGTTCTTGATGTTGGAGTTGAATCCAAGTCCACTCTTGTCATTCAGAGATTGTTGCACACTCAACATGTTGTCAAGTGCACTCTTCCCTTCATGACGCTTAGCTTGGGCCTTGAGCTCTCCTCTTTTCTCTACATGGTTAGTGACAACACAAGAACTAGAGGAGGTAGATGCATCGTCGTTAGAGCAACAACGCAAAGCAAGTAATTCATCACATGATGTACCAACATTCTTAGTGGATGAACTACTAGGACTAGCACATGGTAATATATCATTGTTAATTAAGGTTGTGCTAATATCCACATGAGGCTCGCTTGATGTTACCTTTGTAGTGATGGCCTCATGAGCTAACTTAAGACAAGCATAGGATGCTAGAAGATCATCATTGGAGCTAGATAGCTTTTTATGATTTTTTTCCAACTCCCTATACTTGCTAGTTAGCAACTCAAGTTGAGCCCTTAGCTCAACATTCTCCTTCAAAGTAGATGCTTCACAAGAAATTGAGTTAGTAGCACAAGCATCATTGACCTTAGGGATGGAAGAAGAAATCTTAGCAAGCTCTTCATTTAATTTAGCATTTTCATTTTTCGTGACCTTATATTTAGCAATGGCATGGTCACGTTCTTTAATGATTTTAGCAATTATTTCATTATGAGACTCCTCGATAGAATCTAGTTTCTCCTCAAGAGAAGCACGAGTCTCTTGCTCTTCCTCAAGAGCATCTTCTAACGATGCTTTTTCCATAGCATCATCTCTTTCGATCTTACCTTTTTCATCAAGGCTTGCTTCCAAAGCCTCAATAGTTTCCCCGCGCTCAATAAGCGTTTTCATAATTTCAAAGAGCATAGCTTGAGCATTTTTATTTTTAGGAAGGGCTTTAAGAATCATAAGACCATTATTTTGAAGCCTAGCATTAACCTTTTCCACATCATCTTCTTCATCATTTTTATCATCATCATTGTCATCATTATTATTATCATTGCTAGAATAAGATTTAGCCATAAGGCAATGAGAGGTGGATGAAGATGAGCAATTAGTTTTTGAGCTACTTAAGTTCACATCTTGTTCCACAATTAATTGGGTTTCCTCTACATTGACATTCATGCAAGAGTTAGAGGGAACACAAGCATTTTTATCATTAGAACAAGATAAAGCAAGCATATCATAGAGAGATTTACCCAAGCAACTTTTAGATGATATGCGAGGACTATCAACACTAGCATGTAAATCATTTATAATGCTATGTGTGTTTAGGTCCAAAGATGAATCATTGCAACTAGATAGAGGTGAAGAATCATCAATAATGAGCTCACTATCCAAATTGCAAAAACCATCACTACTCACCATCACATTGGATTGTGGCTTACCACATTTTGGTGAAGTAGACGAAGACGAGAACTCGTCACGGCCGGAGGTGGAGGGAGAACAATCATCCTCAATAATGTTGGACACTCCATATTTGTCTTGAATCTTGGTCCAAAGATCATGAGCATCCCGGAGATGCATGATTGACTCGAAAATTACTACACTCACAAACTTGCAAAACTCATTAGAGACTAGAGCATCCAGATATAAGTTTTTCTCGTCCTCTAAAGTCGTACTTTCGTAGTCCTTCGGAGGAGAAAAACCTATATCTAAGATACGCTCAATATTGGGGTCCAAGACCCGTAAGTGACTAAGCATATGAGTTTTCCAAACATTAAAATTTGTGCCATTAAATCTAAATAAGGAATTGTGCACTAAATCCCTAGACGACATCTTTACTCTCTAGGCGGTAAAGCCAAACAAGAGAGACGAGGCTCTGATACCAATTGAAAGAACAAGCTATGACCGGATGTCGCCTAGAGGGAAGGGGGGTGAATAGGCGATTAAAACTTTTTCTATTTAGGGGCTTGATAATTGCGGAATAAAACTAGGTGTTTAAATTAACAAGCCAACAACCTAAAATTCTAGGTTTACCTAAGTGCACCAACAACCTATGCTAAACAAGGCAAGTAACAAGGTGATAGCTAGATATAAACTTCAAGCACGAAGGCTGTCACAATGTAAAGTGCATAAGTAAAAGCTCGGGTAAAGAAATAACCGAGGCACGCGGAGACGATGATTTATTCCCGAGTTCCTCCTTGTTAAGGGAGTACGTCTCGTTGAAGGGGTGTGAGCTCGCCACAAAAGGCCTACTCAAGATGCCACAAAGGCCTCACCCTATTCTCCGATGAACCTCACCCAAGGGATTGGTTCACCTTCCACTATCGGAATCCTTCGGGGCGGATTCCGGAGCCCTTTACAACTTCTCTTGGGGCACACACCCACAACTCAATTGGGGGCTCCCAAATTCGTGCCGAAGCTTCACAACTCGAAGTCTTCACGGCACCTCCAACCGTCTAGGGTACACGATGCACCCAAGAGGCAACAAGCTCTTGGGAACACAATGCACCCAAGAGTAACAAGCTTCTCAACCTTCAACTTCACGTATCACCGTGGAGAGAGCAACCCGATGCAACAAATGCAAAAAGGTAAAAGCACACAAAGTGCTCAAATCCTTCACTCCCAAATTCCAACCAAGCAACAAATGCTTTGGGGGGAATAAGAAAGGAAGAACAAAGAGGAGAAACACCAAGAATTCCAAGATTTAGATCCAAAGAGTTCCCCTCACTTAGAGGAGAAATTGATCGGTGGAAATGTGGATCTAAACCTCCTCTCTCTTTTCCCTCAAAAAGAAGCAAGAAGTATTGGAGGGATTGAGAGATCTCAAGCTCAAGAAAATGCAACAATGGGGGAAAAATGAGCTCAAAGAATGGACAAAAGTTGGAGACCAAATGGGGAAGAAGACCACTTAAAAAGGAGGCCAAAAAATGGCCGTTGGGGCAAATTTCGCGAGGCTGCGCAGGGGAGGCCGGCCTGGCCCGGCCATCATGGCCGGCTGGGCAACAGAGGAGCCCCGGCCATGAGGCCGGCCTGGCTGGGCAGATGGCTGGGGAGGGCTGCTTCCCTTTTTCGATTTTTCTGTTTTGAAAATTCGAATGAACCGAAAACGAAATAACTTTCGCATACGAACTCTGTTTTCGATAATCTTGGACTCGTTGGAATCGTCACAACGAGCACAACAAGAATATCCAGAGAAATATCATAGTACAAGAATATATTATAAAAATAAATGGGGAAAGGTAAAAGCTCCCATTTGCAAATCGGAAATGCAATAACTTTCACCCACGAACTCCGTTTTCGATAATCTTGGACTCGTTGGAATCGTCATAACGAGCACAACAATATTATGAAGAGAAACATCATAGTCCAAGAAAATATTATAAAACCAAATGGGGAAAGTTAAAAACTCATTTTCGCAAATCGGAAAATCCGAAACTTTAGCAATTGACGTCCGAATGAAGTAAAACCAATTTTGTTGGAAAGAGGACAACAAAAGCAACCTAATGGAAAACAAGCAATGGAGATTTTGCAAAGAAATGGAAGAGGTAAATCTTCCGCACGGATGAACCGGCAAAATCTCCAATACCGAAGCCGCAAAAGAAGACGCATAAGAATATCGTTTTCGGTGACCTTGGCCTTGTCATGACAAGCACGACAAGCACCAAGACCACACCACGATAAGAGACAAATAAGAACCAATAAAGATGATAGCATGGATGCAAAGGTTTGTGCTCTCTACAACGATACGATCACGATATACGGTCGAGAGCCCCTCTTGATAGTACGGTTATCTATCCTATAACCCGGTCTCTCACTAAACATCATGAGACCGGTAAAATAGAAACCCTACCAAGATCATACCTTTGCCTTGCGCATTAATCCATTTGAGGTCGATGAAGACAATCTTCATCTCCTCAAGATGCACCACCTTCCTCGATTGCGCTTCGGTGAAGATTCACATGACACTCCCCCATACACCAAGATGGGAGACGCACTCTTCGGCAAATCTTCACTTGGCCTTGATCAACCCGCACAAAGCCTTGATCAACAGAAACTTTTCTTCCCTTAGCTTTGACTCCAACAAATGGAGATCAAACAACTCAAATGGACACACCTATGAATATAGCTCAATGCAAACATTAGTTCATAGAGATTGTCATTAATTACCAAAACCATGCATGAGATCAACCATGCACTTTCAATCCTATAACCCATCAAACATCTGGGTTTTTACCATAATATATTCAGGTCAGTGAGGACCGACACTACCTCGGCAATATTCTATAATTGTTTGCACTATCAACCTACACCATTTAAAATAAGATGAAACTTTCTTGTATTCAGTAACCAAACATGAATATATATATAATTATACAGTAAAAGACTCCTTTATTTGGCAGGTACTTACATGATCTACTGTGGCATCTCCACATGGTGTATTCTCAGTCATGATTCTGAATTACTTCCTCCAGTAATACCTTGACCACAAAGCTGCCCCAACCATCCCATGGCACCTGCGTCCAACCAATTGCAGCCGAAGCAGAAGTCGCCGCGTCCAGCGAGAAAGCTAGTATGCCGTAACCTTCAGCGGTATATGTATTTTTGTGGTCAACTCCCATCTTGATGTCCGCTTGGAAGTACATTGGACGATGTGATTCAGTGGAAGAGGCTAAGGCTGTTGCTTGTATCAAGGGGATTCGGTTAGCCCATCTCCATACCAAGGAACACTTTATTGTAGAAACTGATTGTGCAGGTGTAGCGGTAACCATAAAATCAACTGAAGAGAACAGATCGAACTGCTGGTATCTTTATCAAGAATATAGACAGCTGAGACCAGTGTGCAGGCGTGTAATGTGCCCTATGTTATAAGAACCAGCAACTCTGTGATACATGTTCTGGCAAAGTTAGCTAGGGAGAACTATGTGTGCGTGCTCCAAGGTGCAGTTCTTACCTGCATGATGGAACTGGCCTTGTCTTTTCCCTAATTTGATAGACCTCTCCCATTCATCAAAGGAAGAACTCTAGAAAGGCTCCAACGTTCAGTAGGCGGCGACCAAAGACCATATAATCAACACTTCTAAATAGCAGGAAAAATTCATAAATTAGGTGGGTCTACTGACAGATTGCATATAGCTTCCATAGGATGGAAACATCACATAGCCAAAATATGTGCAGCAATAGAATATATACTGTAATAATCTTCTAAATTATCCCATAGTGGATGGGGGTGTGGTAGCTATTTCATTTGGATGGGCAGATCACATAAACAGAATATGATTAAGAAGCGTCGTCAAACCAATAAGTATAGAGAAAAGGCTTCTAATAGAAATCAAATGAAAAGATTATGGACCCTGTGCTTTTACCCCCTGTCATCTCCGGAGGAAAGAGAAGTGAACTATTGAGTCTCTCATTTATCCGGAGTAATAAGAAGTGAACTATATAATTCAGTAAGTAACAAAGAAAGTTATTCAGACGACCGTTTTAACTGCAGTGGAGAGGGTACCATCAGCAAGTACATAGTACAAAATAATTCATATGTCGTTAGCATAAAAGGGAGTTGGTCGGAAAAAATGGGAAAGCGTTTGTATTAAGATGTGCCTTTCAAATCAAGTGAGTCCTGAATGCAAGGAAGATGAGTGGGCAAAGAATGCAATGTGGACAAATTTCAACAGGACTTGTTCCAGTTTGCTGAACACAGGTGACCATAGAAGTGCGAACAGAGACATACTGTATAAATATCACATTATTAATCGTAAGAAACTTCTTTACATGCATCTAAATCATAGCACATCAAGTGAAAAGCTGGACCAGCAAGAACGGCAGCCAAAAGCCTACTCTTATTCAGATATAAGCAAGGTAAAATCAAGAGTGAGAGAACTGTAAGCCTACATAATATTGTATGGTGCTATTGCCTCAATAGTAATCCAACCTACCCTACTTTTTCACTCCAGTCAGCAAAGAATAACCAAGTAAAAGCTAAATGATAGGGAAAACAGCTACAGGAAGGCATCAATCACCTGCCACCAGAGCAGGGCGTGCGTCGACACCAGAGGAGGGGAAGAGGCAACGCAAAATTTGGCACAGGTCGCGCAGCATATCTGGCCCGATGGTGATCTCGCCTGTGACTGGCCGAGGGGATTTTGGGGCGGAGGCCTGTTGACAACTTGGACCTTGAGCCAGCACCGGCAGCGGGGCAGTGCGTCTAGAGCAGCACGAGGGGAGTCCGGGGCCTGCTCGCTGGGCAGTCCAGAAGTTGGCCTCTTCGAGCCGTCCAGGCCAAGCGCGGTGTCGCCGTCCGTAGGGGGCACGAAGGCGAGCGTCCTGGCCTGCTCGGTGGGGAGAACTGTAGCGCCCATGCACTCGCCGGGGGAGGTTGGGAGGCATTGCGGGGCACGACGGCGGCACACATCAATTTAGGGGAGGGCGGCGACCAGCACGGAAGTTTGGGCGGCGGAGCAGGTGTCCTCAAGCGGCGCGCAGGTGGTTAGGAGGCGGGGGGAGTTCCTGGCGGCGCGCAGGAGTTTGGGGGAGGGCATAACCCTAACTCTCCTGCTGCGCGTGAGAGAGATCGAGTGAGAGAGGGTAAAAAAATTGTGAGGGCGGTATTGCGGGGTTGCCAAAAGCGGCGGCGCCGCCGCGGTTCTGCTGCCGGAGCGTGAGCAGTGGCGTGGAAACGCGGCGGAGGGAGAAGCTCGACGGCGGCAACGATTCCGGCGATTGGCGGGCGTCCCAGCAGGAGCAACTTGGCGAGGACGGAGAGCGCACGACGGCGCACCTCGCCGTGACGATCGATTTGGACGGGGAGGCTCGGAACGGCCGTGAAGCACGTCGGCGGCGGCGGCAGCTCCGCCCGCACGCGAGGAAAGAGAGAGGAGAAAGGTGAGTTCTGCGCAGGTTTTGCGGCGGGACCCTGATATTTGTACGATTTACAAATAGGTCCTTCTCCTCGTAAAGTCATGGATCGCGGAGCAGAGTCTGGATTTATGAGGGGCCTTTTTGCAAAAGCGTCACGGACGTGCCCTGCGGGCCGGCGGATCGCCAGGCGACGGGTAGGATCGCGCTACTGTAGCATCTACTGTAGCTAATGTTCCTTAGAACAGTGCGCGAGCGAGGAGAGGCCGGCATTTCGTTTGTCTTTAAAATATAGATAGATTTACTTCTTTATATACTTCTTTGGATAATTTACCTTTCTACTTCAGACCACGACAATTTCAATACGGTATAAACAAATACACATATACTTGCATCGTAGGCAGTCCTTTTTCTAAGTGAACTGGAAAATTCTATTGTTTAATTGAAGTTATATCATCAACAGCTATGTATAAAATGTAGTCTTTGGATGCTCTGTTTCGTACATCAAGCTATGTTGCAACGCTACTCCCCAAAACATACACTGTTTCAAACCTCCCCAAAATATACCTGCCTTCTTATACATGCTACCAAACATTTATATTATTTCCCAAAATATACCTGCCTTCTTATACATGCTACCAAACATTTATATTATTTCTGTAAGTCACATAGGATTTTTTTTGGAATTTAAAATATTTTTCCAGTGTTCTCATTAAACTTGTGTATTTCATGTGCAGATATTCGAAGCACAACAATGCACTCTGTAGGTCCTTTCAGATGCAGATGCCGCCCTGGGATAGCAGTTTCCTTGCAGCATTTGAAAGATGTATATATATTATCTAGAACCTATGTATTAACTGGAATATCTAGAACTAATCTAGATGCAAGCTCGTGCTGGCCACCCAATGGCTGGTGCCATGTTGCATTCCATGCTCCGTCCAGGTTTCAGACACTGTAAAACACACGTGTTATGTGCTGGAGACGTGGTGCTTAATATTCTATTACCTATGGGTTTAGAACCCCGAAAAAAAAAGAATTAATGCATTTTTCAAATACCAAGATTGTCGTGCAATGCTCTAAAGGAATTGTCTAGTTCAATTATTCAGTTCTCCATCGACACAAGTACTTGCCAAGTGTGAGCCAACAATATTAGTGCTAGCTTTAGCTAAAATGTTTACACCCTGTAACAGAAGAAAAACTTTATCACGTACACACATATTTGCTTTAGTCAATTTTATGAAACATTAATACAAATTAGATCGTTCTAAACAAGATTTTTATGTGGCTCTTACAAAGACGAGTAATTTTAACAAAGGATAATTTGGCAAAAAGAAATTGGAATGGAGATCAAGGGTGTTGCTTTTGTGACCATAAGGAGTCCATTAATCACTTGTTCTTTGACTCTCAATTTGCAAAAACAGTTTGGCGAATAGTTCATATGACATTCGGTTTGTCTCCACCCAAAAATATTTCAAATCTTTTTGGTAATTGGCTCAAGGGCATTCCTAAAAATGATCTTAAAAACATTAGGATGGGAGTATGCGCTGTGCTTTGGACTATATGGGATATTCGAAATGATCATGTGTTTAACAAACAGACTTCCACATCTTTTTTGCAGGTTATTCATCTGGTTACCCATTGGATCCGTACGTGGTCTTATCTCCAACCAGTGGAGCATCGCCCGGTCATGGATTCTGGGTGCAGCATTTTGGAGATGGTAGCCAAGAAATTATACAACATGTGCGGCTGGCATATACACAAGCGTATTGATTACTAATGTGCACTAGGGCTACATCTCTTTTGTTGTTTAGGTGGTTGATTCACATTTCCACTCTTTCAGATTCATGAGTTGTAACGTTCTACGAACGATGTACGAATGATCAAATAAAGCAATAAAGGTCGTATGCATCATTTTGATGCAGAGGTTGGGCGTAGTCCCTTTTCGAAAAAAAAAGACCGTTCTAAACAGCCAAAATCTTGGTACAGGAAGGACCAAGGAAGGTCCAGCACGTGCGTGACTCACTGTGACTCACTAACTGTACCAGAGAGCTTAAGTTTTCAAAAAGAACACCTTTGAGGGGCCTTGGTGCAAAACGAAACTTCTGGTAGCAGGCGTTTTTGTGTAAAATGACAGGAAGAGGCTCACAATAGATCATAACGGTTGGTACAGGATCCAACGGTTCTAGGCAAAAATTCAGGATCTGTTGATTTCCACCAGATACGCCCCCCGGAGTACTACTCACTCTGTTCCTAAATATAAGATGTTTTAGCTTTTAAAAATTGAAATATGGACCGATGTATCTAAACATATTTTAATGTACATATACACTACTTTTAGTCCGAATCTAGACACATATAAAATAGTTAAAACATCTTATATTATGGAACGGAGTGAGTACTATATTTCTTCAATGCAAGCAGAGGGAACGAGATCCTCTGCAGTACAAAGAAAAACTGCAGAGGGCAGTAATCGGCTGTCGCTCGTTCGATTCCCATCCAACCGCAGCTAGCCCAAAGCCCAACCCAGCTAACGGAGACGCGAAAACGGAGCGATCCCAGCTCAATCGAACGGAGATGGAAAAGGGCGCGCTCCACTCAGGAAAAGGCGCCAGAACAGAAAAAGGGCGCGAGAAGTCTGAGGAAGAGAGGAAGGGCGGGAGAAGTCGAGGAAAAGAGGAAGGGCGCGAGAAGCAGATCACCTGAACCTGGAACGGACGTGCTGCTCTGCTCGCCAATGCGCCGTCGTGCTCGTCAATCTTAGGTAAATCATCTTTTAATTCTCCACTTCTCTCCGTGGAGTTTCTTAAGTGTGATTTTCTCCCTAGGTTTGATAAGCTCTGGTTCATAGTTCATGGAAGAAGAAGCTGAGAAGGCAGGAGGGATTAACACATCGCACCATCATCATGATCCCAATCGGTGATTTCCTTGTCCCATAGTTTCGCGTGAGCTTTTTTAGTACTGCCATTGGTTCTAATATTTTCGTCACATTTGTATTGCAGAGTTATAGTACCTGGTTTGGTGCCTCATGTTGGCATGGAATTTAGAAATTCAGATGAAGCTTGGGCATTTTGGCTGAGCTACAGTGGGCAGCAAGGCTTTGAGGTCAGAAAAAGGTATGCAAACAAAAGGGAATCTGATGGCAAAGTTACATCATGTAAATTTGTTTGTGCAAATGAGGGTCATCGATCAGAGGACAAAAGGGATCATTTAACAAAGTTCCCTCGAGCTGAAACTAGAACCGGTTGCGAAGTCTACATGAATGTCAATATGGACAAGAAGAAGGAAAATCTCAAAGTGACTAAGCTGGTTTTGGAACACAATCACACACTACACCTGCCAGAAACTTTACACTTGATGGTGTCACAAAGGAAAATTTCAGAGTTACAGGCTTTTGAAATTGAAATGGCAGATGAAGCGGGTATTGGTCCAAAAGCTGCACATGAGTTGGCGAGTCGAACAGTTGGTGGAGAACCCAATCTTTGCTATACTCTACGTGATCACAAAAATTATTTGCGGACCAAGCGCCAACGAGAAATGGCATATGGCCAAGCAGGTAGCATGCTCAAGTATTTTCAAAACAAGATTGCTGAAAACCCATCATTCCAATATGCATTGCAAATGGATTGTGAAGAACAAATAGCGAACATATTCTGGGCTGATGCTAAAATGGTCATGGACTATGCTCATTTTGGTGATGTTGTTAGTTTTGACACTACTTTTGGAACAAACAAGGAGAGCAGGCCCTTTGGTGTTTTTGTCGGATTCAATCACTTTAGAGAAACTGTAGTTTTTGGTGCTGCTCTCATGTATGATGAAACCTTTGCATCATTCCAGTGGTTGTTTGGGGCCTTTCTAAATGCTCATAAAGGAAAGGTGCCGAAAACGTTCTATACAGATCAAGATGCTGCAATGGGAAAGGCGGTTGGTGAAGTGTTTGCAGAAGCATCTTATTCATATAGTTAGTTTTTGAAACTAGAGATCATAATTGTGTAAAAATCTTACTTCTTTATTTATTTTACAGGGACCAATCAGAGATGACATTATTACTGGGTTGTGGTGAAATAGTTTAGTTTTTGCTAGATGTCATGAAAATGTCTGACCGGTCATTGCCTTAGTACTTGATAGCACAAATTTTCTGCAAAAGATTTCTGTTTGTAACTGTGTGCCAAGGCAAGGAGTTTGAAAACTGCTATGCAGAAACAACTGTCATTTGGTTCAATTCAACAACTGGCTGTTTGTTCTCAGCGACTCAGTTCCTGCCTAATATCTGCCTGTATTTTGCAAATTTCTGCACTACTGTTTGTTCTCAGCGACTCAGCTCCTAATTCAGTTGAAGATGATGTCGCTGGACTCGCCATTCAGGTCATGGCCGTCATGGGCAACGGCGGCTGCAAGGCAGGTCCAGCTCGCCTGCACGGGAACGGTTGAAGGACGCGGCGGCGGAGCTGCGGCGAGTCGGCCATAGCGGCGGAGCTGAGGCGAGGCGTCCGTTGCGGCGGAGCTGCGGCCGGGGAGGCGGAGCTGCGGCGAGGAGGTCAACGGCGGCGCGGAGCATCAACGACTCCGGTTCCAGGTTCCAGTTGCTTTCGAACGGAATAGCGTTTTGTAGCTCCGTTGTCGCGTCTCCGTTAGCTGGGCTGGGCTTTGGGCTAGCTGCGGTTGGATGGGAATCGAACGAGCGACAGCCGATTACTGCCCTCTGCAGTTTTTCTTTGTACTGCAGAGGATCTCGTTCCAAGCAGAGAGCAGTAGCTAGCTCATAAACGTTCTGAACCCATTTTTCAATTCTCAACAATAATTCTTCCAACAGACCAAAAGCCTATTTTGGTGATCAGAAGAATACTCCTTCGTGGAAGAACCAAAAGCTCTTTGACTTCAACTCACCTCTGCCACATCTGAATTCTGAACCATGAGCCCATGCCGGCCTGCTGCCTAGCTTCTGGCCTTCTCCCCGTCATCGGGTCACATCCCATCTGCATAGCCTAGCTAGCTGGCCTCCACGCGCGCGGACGGCAGGGCCGTGCGTGACTTTTGCCGCACGACGCGCTAGAGGATCAACAGTTCAGCACTATCTCAGAAAGCACGTACATACAAGAGCATCTCCACCCTCCGGGACGCCTAAATGTGCCCGGTAAGAGCATCTCTACAGGGGTGGAGAGCCCGTAAAGCTTCTTTTGGGTGTCGGAAAAAAAACCTTCCACACCGGGCCTCATATAGCTTTTGTCTGGTCCAAAATCTGTCCGACACCGCGAACAGGGCCTCCAACTTTGGGGGCTGTCCGGCCTGAGCCTCCGACATATATGACCTGCCCGTCATATAAACGAGCAGTTTCTTTCCCGGCTTAATGAGCGGCATAAATGTTGCTACTTTCCCAAGCGAGGCGACGGAGGCAGACGGTGCAGCATGCAGGCGACGGGATTGGGCGGTCATGCGGCGCATTAAAGCACAGCCAGATGAAGCGCCAGTCCACGCGCCGGTGCGCCGGTCTTGCCCATCGGTCAAACCGTTGTTCCCCTCGGGCGCCTCGCCGCCGCCCGCACTGCCCTCGTCGGTGTATAAAAGCACCCGCCCACGTCTCCCTCGCCACGCACACATCTCCTCCTTCACTCCACCCTCCAACAAGCACAGCCTACTCTCCACCACCCTCCCAAGCGCCGCCACCATGCACAACTACGAGGCTGACGGCAGCTCGGGCAGCTCGTACCAGGGGGGCGCACCCTCCTAATCGGCGACGCGCGGACCTTCCACCGGTACGGCCTCCTCGTGCCGCTGGACTTCCGCCTCCCGAAGGACTGGTCCATCAGCTGGGGTGGCCTCACCGTGCCGCCGCTCTCCACCAGCGAGGAGGCCTTCCGCCACGCCGTCCTCGAGCGGCGGGACAGGATGACAGAGGTGGAGCGCAACCGCCCGGAGAACGCGGTCAAGTACCGACACACCTAGTGGGCGCGGCTCGTGCGGGAGCGCGACGAGGAGGTGGCGGACTACGACCGGCACCTGCCGAAGCCGCCACGCTTGAACTGCCCCGGCCGCCACGGCTGGTGGGAGCGCACCGGCCACACGGTGGCCTCTGCCATCGAGGTCGCCCGCCGCCACGTCGCCACGGGGAACCCGATGCCGTTGAGGCTCATGCCGATCCCGCGGCCGCCACCCCCGACGCCACCGAAGCGTCAGCGACTCGGCGGCTACTTCTCCCTCTGCTCTCGCGGCGGCGGGAGCAGCAGAGGAGGGCGCAACAGAGGCGGCGGGGTGGTGATCCGTGATGTCTAGCGTCGTCTGTCGCCACCTCGTGGGAGCCTCCGCCTGTGCCGGCGCGATGACACGCGGGTGAAGGAGGAGCCGGAGGACATGAAGCAACCGGTGATTCCGGCGGGGTTCGAGGTGCCTCCCGCGCTGCACGACGAGGCGCACGACGGCGAGTTCCCCGGCCTCAGCTTCACTCTGGTGGCGTCGGCCACCGAGATCGAGCGGGACTCCCCTGACTCCCTGGAGACGGTGGAGCGCTCGGTGATGGCGGCCTCAGCCTCCACCTCCGCCCCTTTTACGACCCCCCGGTGGAGATGCTCTAATGGGACTCATAATTGCATAGCATGATAGTTTCTCAACATCCAAGCAGAAACTCCCACTGAGACGGTACCTCCGAGCCGCACGGAGGAGATCCCATCTAAGCAGCCGACTAAATCCATCGCCACCTCTGATCACCTTGCTACCTTCGAAGTTCTCCTAGGCAAAGCCCGATGGGGGATGATGGCGGCGGCGAGGCTTTCCTCCGGCGCAGCTCTTGGGCGTGGTTGCGGCGGACCTTGAGAGGGCATCCGGCTCATCGCATATGTGGCCATGGAGCCGGTAGTGCAGGGATGGGGGCTCTTCTACTGTCGACTGACCTTCCCGGTGGTGCGCCTCGATCCGATGGTGGTGGTTCCTGATGATTGGTGATGGTAGCGTGGGTGGTTCCCCAAGCGAAGGCGTGGATGTAGTAAGTAGCAGTTTTGACTCAGTGAAGAACCAAGGTTTAATCGAACCAGTAGGACTTTGAAATCAACAACGAGGTGCACGTCGACGATCTCTGGCGCTTAACCGTTAACGAGCGTGGACCTACACATTCAAACAATTACTTTGCCCCCAACGGCAGGAAGGTTGTCAATCTTCCCGGTCTGCTGAAAATAAAGCGATTAAATGTATAGTGTAGTGGATGAAAATATAGAAACGGACTAGCGAGCACTTGAATATGAAAAGCGAGTAAACGGTGTTGTAATCAATGGAAAAAGATGGACCGGGGGCCATGGGCTCATTAGTGGTGTCTCTTCAATAAATAAAATACTCATATGACGGGTAAACAAATTAAATCTAGGCAATTGACAAGATTATGGCACAAACTTAATCTAGCCAAATCAAAGAGTTCATGGTAATATTCATGTAGGCATCACGACAAAAAACAAAGACCGCCATCCAACTGCATCTTTGTCTAAAAATTCCACCTAGGGATCACTATCCAGCCTGTCACCCATCGGTATTAAGTTGCAAGCAACAAACATTTGCATTAAGTATGAAGTAAGTAATATTTATAATCACGTAGACATAAACACAGCTGTTTTGCCCTTAGTAGCAACAACACACTCTCGTCCTTAGACGTTTCTGTCACTCGTGCCTAGGCACAAGAGGGAGCATGGACCTACCATCTACCATAAATACTCTCTATTGGAGATACACACAATCACTTGGCCAAAGTAACTATGCACATCGGAGAGCATGCAAGAACATAAATCAACATATAAGAATCATGCACAATCTGATCATAACTTCATAATCCATCGTATCCCCGCAAACACATCATATAGCATTATAAAAGCCGATTTTGATCTTGTTAGGCAGCTCACAAGATCATAAACATGAGGCACAAGGGAGAGAGACAACCATCTAGTTACTGCCATGGACCCGTAGTCCAAGGTGGGACTACTCACACATCATCCCGACGGAAGTCATGGTGATGTAGAGCCCTCCGGGATCAATCTCCCCTCCGGCAGGGTGCCGGGAACAGTTTCAGAATCTCCCTGAATTAGGTTTCGAGGTGGCGACGACTTCGGGTGGAGTTCATGGAAAATAATCACCGCCCGATAAAATTAGGGGAAATAGGAATTTATGGGCATCGAGGGGGGCCGAGGCGACCACCAGGGGGCAGGGGCGGATCCCAGCCGCAGGTGCCCCCCAGATCGCCCCTGGCCCCTGGGTGCCCCCCAGGTTGCCGTTTGGTCTCTGACGTCTTCTTGTCGAATAAAAATTCTCCGTAAAATTTCGTCCAATTTCGAGAATATTTTCAGAAGTAGATTTTCTGAAATAGAAAACAACAAAAACAAGGAACTGACACTGGGCATCATGTCAATAGGTTAGTCCAATAAAATGCCTAAAAATAATATAATAATATAGCAAAAACATGTGACAATGACAAAAAACAAGCATGGATCAATAAAAAATTATAGATATGTTTGACACGTATCAGCATCCCCAAGCTTAACTCCTACTCGTTCTCGAGTAGGTAAGTGATAAAAAAGAATAATTTTTGATGAGAAATGCAACCAACATAATCTTGATCAAGATAGTGTTTGTAAAACACATGATATGAATGAAGTGATCCAAAACAATTGTCTATAGTTGATAAGAAGCAAATAATGAGTAACCAAGTTGCATCATCTAAGCAAAAACCTTTCATGAATAGTACTTTGGAGACATGAAAGCATAAAGGGCATGATTTGTTAGTTCTCAAGGTAATGTTTCCTTGTCAAAAGTATTGGAAGCTAACACAAAGGAAGATGCAAGTTTCAGCAAAGCTTTAACTTTCAACATTCTTATCTCATGGATAAAGTCAATACAAATAATCATGATTAGTCATAAAGATATAATATAATCAACTGTACCCAGGTCAACACAACATGTTTGCTTTGTGGAGATAAAGGGAGAAAGGAAGACTGACTCAACATAAAAGTAAAAGAAAGGCCCTTCGCAAATGGAAGCCGGGAAAACTGACTCAACATTTTGAGAAGTGTATGCTTTCGTCAACGAATCTATAGCAAAGAAATCCGTTAGTCCCTCATACCAAGCAAGGCTTTTAGACTTTTGAGAGCGGCTCCGATAGAGGAACGAGAACATTCCTCTTTATCCTTTGTTTATCACTAGCCAATGTTGACTGGTTTCTCAGGTACAATTGTGTGAAGGAGATATTAGTTTTGGTTGTATTTATATTTTGTGGGCTGGGAACCTTTGCCAGCTCTCGACAAATTGAAATGGCACAGATTCCATACTCATCAGGTGAAAGAGGGGGAATGACCTTGCTTGACATGGGTTATAACAAACTTCTCTACTACTTCCTCATGCAGTAAAAACAAAGGCACAAAATGGAGCATTTTGAAAGTTTGAAGGTAACACATGACAAATTTACTTGGAATCGCAAGAAATACCATGCATAGGTAGGTATGGTGGACACTGTTGGAAAGATATTGGCTCAAGGGGTTTGGATGCACGAGTAGCATTCCCGCTCAGTATAGAGTTTAGGTTGGCAAAAGATTTTATAGCAAACATGCAATGTTAACTAGTACAATAATAACTATACAATATACATTAAGCATAATCACAGGACTCCACACTGTCTTTCTTGTTAACCAAATATTCTTTTGATGAAAATACTATCCTTAGAAACTACCAAGTATGAAAAACCGCATAACTTCAAGCTTTAACGGTAGTTCTTCACTAATGAGCTTCTACTTAAATAACCATCAAGTTTAAACATTAATCTATTTAATACCTCAAAACGATTGACAAGTATCAAATTATCCACATAGTGATCTACAAGATTATGTAGGTTTTTCTATTTCATATCACTACCACATGCACGACATTTTATCATTCCAACATATCAACCAAGCAACCATAACAACTCTCTCTAACAAATATAAGTGAAGCACAAGAGAGTTTAACATCAACAAATAGCAGCTCTAAACAGGCTAAAAGCTAAAAGTGAGAGCTAGTGCCATGGACCCGTAGTCCCACCTTGGACTACGGGTCCATGGCAATAGCTAGATGGTTGTCTCTCTCCCTTGTTCATGACAATAACATCTAAGAACGAGGGTGTGCTGTTGCGACTAAGGGGAAAACCCCTGGGGCATACGACCCATATCGTATAGGATTTTTTCCCTTATGATCTTGGAAAAAAAATCCTATACGACCTGGGTCGTATGCCCCGACGGCTGACCAACTCGTTCGACTAACATTGTCGCATGCGTGCGGCCTCTCCTTTCACCTGGGTCGTAGCCAAGCTCAGTTATGCATCCGTCTCACACCCGCAGTCCAATGGGCAAGTCGAGAAGGCCAATGGCCTAGTCAGCAAAGGCATCAAGAAGCGTCTGCGAGTACCATTGAAGCGAGCCGCAGGAGTCTGGGTGGAGGAGCTACCAAGTGTGCTGTGGAGCCTACGCACCACGCCAAACAGATCTACCCAGTATACACCATTCTTCATGGTGTACGGCGCCGAAGCAGTCCTGCCCTGCGACATCAAATTTGATGCTCCACGAGTAGTGGCATACGACGAGTCTGATGCGGAAGAAGCACTTGAAGATGATGTGGATGTCCTGGATGAAGCACGCGACATCGCCCTCAGCCGCACATCCGTCTACCAGCAAGACCTGCGCAACTACCACGGTCGGCGACTGCGGCCTAGAGCATTCGTCCCAGGGGACCTGGTTCTCCGGCTCAAGCAGAAGAAGGTGCACAAACTCGCCTCCCCATGGGAGGGGCCATACATTGTGACAGAGGCAATCGGCAACGGAGCTTACCGCCTGAAGGACTCGAAGACAGGGACAGTCTGCGGCAATCCGTGGAACGTGGCACAGTTACGCCGCTTCTACGCCTGATCGACCCCAGCTTGTAAGCTTCACCTTGTTAAGTAGCAGCAGGTTTCTTACGCACTCTTTCCCTCGCCAGGGTACCTAAGGGGACTGGAAGGGTTTTAACAAGGCGGCCTGTTTGCGAGAATCAATAAAGATGTTTGAAGGAAAAGACTTGTCATTTCATCCTTTCCGAGCAATCTACCTAAATCCTAGGCCGCCACTCGAATCACTCGGGGGCTCGCGCCATACAGGTCTAAGTCCAGCCTAGGCCGCCACTCGAATCACTCGGGGGCTGCGGCAACACAGGCATAACTCAAAAATCCTAGGCCGCCACTCGAACCACTCGGGGGCTCGCGCCATACAGGTCTAAGTCCAGCCTAGACCGCCACTCGAATCACTCGGGGGCTGCGCCACACAGGCATAACTCAAAAATCCTAGGCCGCCACTCGAACCACTCGGGGGCTCGCGCCATACAGGTCTAAGTAGCCTAGGCCGCCACTCGAATCACTCGGGGGCTGCGCCGCACAGGCATAACCCGAAAATCCTAGGCCGCCACTCGAACCACTCGGGGCTCGCGCCATACAGGTCTAAGTCCAGCCTAGGCCGCCACTCGAATCACTCGGGGGCTGCGCCACACAGGCATAACTCAAAAATCCTAGGCCGCCACTCGAACCACTCGGGGGCTCGCGCCATACAGGTCTAAGTCCAGCCTAGGCCGCCACTCGAATCACTCGGGGGCTGCGCCACACAGGCATAACTCAAAAATCCTAGGCCGCCACTCGAACCACTCGGGGGCTCGCGCCATACAGGTCTAAGTAGCCTAGGCCGCCACTCGAATCACTCGGGGGCTGCGCCGCACAGGCATAACCCGAAAATCCTAGGCCGCCACTCGAACCACTCGGGGGCTCGCGCCATACAGGTCTAAGTCCAGCCTAGGCCGCCACTCGAATCACTCGGGGGCTGCGCCACACAGGCATAACTCAAAAATCCTAGGCCGCCACTCGAACCACTCGGGGGCTCGCGCCATACAGGTCTAAGTAGCCTAGGCCGCCACTCGAATCACTCGGGGGCTGCGCCGCACAGGCATAACCGAAATCCTAGGCCGCCACTCGAACCACTCGGGGGCTCGCGCCATACAGGTCTAAGTCTAGCCTAGGCCGCCACTCGAATCACTCGGGGGCTGCGCCACACAGGCATAACTCGAAAATCCTAGGCCGCCACTCGAACCACTCGGGGGCTCGCGCCATACAGGTCTAAGTCTAGCCTAGGCCGCACTCGAATCACTCGGGGGCTGCGCCACACAGGCATAACCGGAAAATCCTAGGCCGCCAGTCGAACCACTCGGGGCTCGCGCCATACAGGTCTAAGTCCAGCCTAGGCCGCCACTCGAATCACTCGGGGGCTGCGCCGCACAGGCATAACCGGAAAATCCTAGGCCGCCACTCGAACCACTCGGGGGCTCGCGCCATACAGGTCTAAGTCCAGCCTAGGCCGCCACTCGAATCACTCGGGGGCTGCGCCGCACAGGCATAACCCGAAAATCCTAGGCCGCCACTCGAATCGCTCGGGGGCTCGCGCCATACAGATCTAAGCCTAGCCTAGGCCGCCACTCGAATCACTCGGGGGCTCGCGCCATATAGGTCTACGGGTGCAAAATCACACATTATACATTAAGTGAACAACATCACATGGGCATACATACATGTATATTTATGTTACAAGCTAACATCATACAAACAGACTGCTATTATTACTCTACAGGTTCCTCCTTTGGCGCATCAAGCGGCCCCACAAGCTGTTTGCTGAAGGCCTGGACCTGCTGAATCATCTGACGCGCAGCCGCAAGAGTATCGGCGTAGTCACCCGCTCCAGGCAAGCCGTCAAGCACCTTGTCCAAGGGAAGATGGGGCCGATGCATTCGAACATACGCCAGCGCCACGTTCGCCCCGGCAACAAGCTGGGTGTGCACGCCTTCCTTCAACGCCTTGACCTTACCCTCACGGTATCTCTCCAGCAGCGCAGCCAGTCCGCTAGGATGCTCGTTGTGCGGAAAGAACACCTTGTTGACCTACAGGAGGGTGTTTCTGCAACCTTCCAAGAGCAAAGCAGCCCGCCAGGTGCGATCCAGCATCCTAGCAAGTACACTGCCCTTGGACTTGTCCGACCAAAATTGACGAGCTTCGAGTGAGTCACCGGCGGCTTCTCTATCCACTCGCTCGTCCACTCGACCCTGCTCGTCCTTCCGGTCAGCATTATTCACATCTGCATGAAGACCCAGCACTTAGAACAGTGCAAACATAAAGAAACAAGAGCAAAGCGTCAGAAGACCAACCTTGCAGTTGTCGACTGATCAGGTCTATCTGGCCAAAAAGGAATTCCTCGCGCTATGAGAACGGCGCAGCAGGCCGTGACTTCAAGCACTCCAACTCCAACTCGGCGGTCCTCACCTTCGACTCAAGTTCAACAATCTTATTCCTCATGAAGGTGAACACTCGTTGGTCATTGGCGCTCCGCGCACGGGCCGGAGGAGCTTGACGATGAGGGCGAGTGGGTGCAGCCGAAGAAGTATCCTCGTCCTCACCCACACCAGCGGCCCCAGCAACCTCGGGAGTCTCACCCATCTCAGGCTGCCAAGTTCGACAGTGTCAAGCAAGGAAAAAAGCACGTTCTAGAAGAAAGTATGACAAAAGACTCGAAGGCACATATTCACATTTCAGAATCAGCTTGTCTGCGGCCAGAAGACCCGCAAACTATATGGTTCATTACAGGCTAAAACCAAAAGAAGAACCCTACAACAAAGGAAACTACATTGCAGACTCTGACTGAGAGCGTTTCTTCCTAGCAGCCAACTCCTTAGCCTTGGCGATCTTCCTCTCGAAGGTGGCTATTAACCTCTCAGCCAGCTGACTCGCCTGCACCTTCACACCGCTGAGGGACGCGGTTTTGCCATCAGGCCTCCGAGGGAAGTCGCTGACAACCTTCTCAAAGTCACCTGCGACTTGGTGACCAAGTAGGAGCTGTAAAGTGAGCTCTGAGCCGCGTACCGTCTAAGCACGCGTGATGTCCGCCAGGGTGGTCGTCTCGCCTTCAAACGGAGCCGCAAGCGCATCGACATCGACCGGCGACGGCTGGTCGGGGAAGATGCTCCGGTGCACACTCGCCAGAGCATCCTTCGACTTCTGCAGCGCCGCCGACGATTGCTGCAGCGCAGCCGAAGCATACGCGTAGGCGCGGTCAACAAAGCCAACAGCTTTCTCCAGGTCGAGATTCTCATTGGAGGTATCTTCCGGAGGAGCGCCTCCGCACGGCTCTGAACAACGAAGAGAGGACCAAACTTGTAAGAAATCAGAAAGCGACACAAGACAAAGTAGGCAATGAGCCGAGATATTTACCTCCAATTGCTTTGGCGAGTGTGAGAAATCGCTCAACCTGGGTCTTCTCTCGATCACCCCGGGTTTGCTCACGCTTTTGAGCCGCACCCAGGGATCTCTCCAGCTCCGCGACCCGCTTCACTAGGCTCTCCTTCTCGCCTGTGGATCACCGGAGCAGTCAATAATGAAGACAGTCGCAGCACCACTCGAACACAAGGGTTAGTACTTACTGTTAGCTTGCTCCAAAGCAGTGTGGAGTCGGTTCTTCTCCTTCTCCATCCCCAAAAAGGCCTTGGCTCCCTCCAGCAGTTGGCGACAAAACGGCTGTGCACAGAACAAGATATCAATCTGTGCCCGACTATTCTAGTCACACACATCTTCGGGGGCTACTCCCATCGGGAGCGCTGTTCGCGCACCCGATACAGATCTTGAGACTGAGTCAAGAAAAACTTACATGCTCAAGCAATCCGGCGTCCACCGAGGTCGCATCAGCAGTCTTCTCTGGCATGGAGAAGGTCGAAGCCTTCAAGATCGACGCGCCACCCGCTTGCGGCTCTTCTTCGGTCGCCTTCACGGTGCGCTCGAGCACGGGAGCAGAAGTATGCTCCGTCTCTGGAGGCGAAGAACCGGCAGCACCAGTTCGGTTGCTGGAACAGGATAATTCAATTCAAAAACTCGCAAAGGCAAAAAGGGCACTCGACAAAACAAGATGATGACTGAAAGACTAACCTGGTGACGTCCTGATCATCATCGCTCTCCACGGAGACGGAGGGCAATCTCGCGAACCTAGCCGGCGGCGCAGAGCTAAGGGGAGGCGCGGCCAACGGCTCCGTCGGGTCGCTCGCGTACCTGGAACCCGAGGACGACTCGCTCGCCTCGTCCACGTCCTCCACCTCCACCTGCTTTGCGGGTGACGAAGCCGAAGCAGACTCGCCAATTCTTCGCCTTTGTCGCTTGTGCAGCGGCTCTTCGTCTTCATCATCCTCTTCCACCTCCTCGCTCGGAGAGTTGGCGGAAGGAAGTTCATCGTCATCATCCTCATCCTCCTTCAAGATTTCTGCCTCTTCGTGAGGACCGTTCTCCATCAGTGGAGGAAGGCTAACAAAGCTGGAACGACGCTGTCAAAAAGTTCGAGTCAAGTAATAAGATTCGACTGAAGAACACCGAAGACGAGCAAGGTTCAAGACACCTACCTCAGGCACAGGATTGTCGAGGCCATATGGCTGCACCGGGCACTTGACGCTGCATGTGTCTGCGGCTCGGAGGCTGGTGATGCTCCTCACCTTCGACTCGACTCCTTCGTCATCAAGTTCATCGCCGGATGCACGCGCCCACATTGGCTGGTCGCGGCGGCGGAGTGGCTGCACTCGGAGCCTGAAGAAGGTGGCGATGAGGTACACCCCACCCGACTCGCGACCAAGGGTCTTCAGAAGATCGCGGAGGAGTGCCAGCAGCGGTTTGGTCGCCTCCCTGTCTTCCTTTGACAGCAGGTGCGTCCACGCCTTCGTCTTCTGCAACGCGCGGTCAGCCGCGAAGTCGGGAAGGCCTTCCTGGTCGCACCTGACATAGAACCACTTCCTCCGCCAATTCTGGACGGAGTCAGATTTCTTCATCTGGAAGAACGTGGTGTCGCCACGCACTTGAATGTTGAAGCCGCCGACTGGGTAGACCTGCTTCGACTTTCCAACGTTCTTGCGAACGAGGAATAGAGACTTCCAGAGAAGCCAGTTGGGAGAGATTCCCAAAAAGCACTCGCAGAGCACGATAAAGCTCGCGATGCTCAAGACGCTGTTGGGAGTCAGATCGTGAATCTGAATCCCATAAGCATACATGAGACCACGAACAAAATCGTGGATGGGGAACCCGAAACCCCGTGGAAGGAACTCCACGAAGCAAACGCGTTCCCCATCGCGAGGAGAGGGGAGTACCTCTTTTCCCGGAGCGCGCACAGCCGCCTGGTCCGCCGGCGGCAGCAGCCCCTGCGCGCGGAGGCTCTCCAGATCGGCTTTCTTCACCGACGACTTCACCCAGTCGCCTTCCACCTTCTTCATGCCCGCGTCGGCAGCGGCGGCGGTGCCCTCGGTGGTCTTCGCCCTCTTCAAGCCCATCTTCGCTACGGAAAGTGGAGAAAGCTTTGGAGAATCGGGTGCAAGGGCAGCAACGGAGGAGGAAGCAAGGGAGACGACGGTGAAATGGGGATGGATGAACTGTTCCCCACCGCGGTGAAAATTATATACCGCGGGATCAATTCATCCTGGCCGTCCTCCACGAAGCGGCAATTCGAGGCAACATCCCGCCGTCCACGTGTCGCACGGAGATAGCAACCGTCGCCGGCCACGCCGCCCACTACGTGCGGGAATCGAGGCGCCATCATCATACCACGAAAATTTCGCGCCCAACGGTCAGAACAGTCAATACTGACACTGGGACCACTCTGTTACGTCCCATCAGATGCAGAGCACGCCGAAAACGTCAGCCCTGACGTTATCAGCGGAGGCGTATAAAGTAAGCCAACGGGCTGATGGAGCACCCGAACAGTTCATTCGAGTGCAACAAGGAACAGTAAGCTCTGAGAGCTGAGTCGACTCGACAATCTATTCGAGTGAGACGATTACATAGTAAGCTTTACAAAGCTGATGACACCCGAATTCATCATTCGAGTGCATGAACAACCAGTAAGCTTTCAGAGCTGAGTTTAAGTCAGTTCAGTAGGCCTTTAAGGCTGAGTACAAAGTAAGTCGAGCAAGGCCAGATTTGACTCGAGCTTTTCGAGTCATCTTTTTACTCCCATCGGGAGCGGGCTTTTCGACTGAAGAAAAATTGAGTTTAACCTCAATTGCAAGCAATTCAGCTTAATCTCGGGGGCTACTCCCATCGGGAGCGCTGTTCGCGCACCCGATGACTAAGGACAACGACAGTCGAAAGCTGGCGAATCAAGAAGATCATGGAGCGCACTCGATTATTCAAGACAGTAGCAGCCGAAGGTTGGCTCGTGAAGGAATCAGGTGGCGTGCCCGGAGGAAGGAGTCCTTTACTCGACTCTGCGATTCGACTAAGCACTCGGGGGCTACTGTCGTGGGGATACCTTTCGGGTACCCCACGGTGGTGGTACCTGGGTCACGCCAAGAGAGGCCCATGAAGTGTACCGTGTGGCCCAAGTAGCTGGTTAGGCCGGTGATGATTTTCTTCATTCTGTAACGTGCAATCCGCACCGTCCACCCGAGACCTGGCTTGTGATATAAAGGCCAGGAGGGTGCGTCATCTAGGTCAAGCAAGCAACGCATAAGCAAACCCTAGCGAGATTGCCATCTCGCCATTGTAGCCACCTCGATAATCTCAGACAAGCAGGAGTAGGTCTTTACCTCATCTCGAGGGGCCGAACCTGGGTAAACTCGCCCCCTGTTAGCCGTCGTAATCACCAGCGTTCCTACTCTCTCCCCCCTCAATCAACCCGGGGTACACAACCTTGGGAATTGCCGAGCCCCAACCTCGACAGCATGCATGCTGCCTCTCCTCGCCGCCGGAAATCTCCAACTCGCTGTGTCGCGCCTGTCCTCTTGGCTAAATACAAGATTGTGAAAAGTTGATTCCTGATTGTTCTGTCCCAACGGATTCCCACCCAGCCAATCAAGCAGTGCAATCTCAATGCGATGCAATGCAGCGTCCAAGAACCTGCAGCAGCATGGTATTGCAAGTGCTAGCGATGCCGTGAGCGACGACATCGAGGAGCATGGCCGTGGCTACAACGCCACGAGCGAGTTGCGCTGCCGGGCGTTGAGAAGCGTGGTCGTTGATGTCTACTACACGCTTCTATTCTTGTAGACTTGTTGGGCCTCCAAGCGCAGAGTTTTGTAGGACAGCGGCAAATTTCCCTTAAGTGAGTAACCCAAGGTTTATCGAATCCACGGGAGGAAGAGGTTGAACGTATCCTCTCTCAAGCAATCCTGCAATTAAGATACAAGAAGTATCTTGTGTCCCCAACACACCTAATACAATGGCTAATTGTATAGGGGCACTAGTTCGGCGAAGAGGTAGTAAAATGCAAGTGATATGGATGGTAAAAGATGATTTTGTAATTCCGTAATAAAAATGGCAGCAAGCAAACAAGTGACAAAAGTGACTAAAAACGGTGTATCAATGCTTGGAAACAAGGACTAGGCTTCATACTTTCACTAGTGACTACTCTCAACATCATTAACATAATTAAACACATGATAGTTCCCACAAAAACACATGCATGGTAGACGTTACTCGGAGACCATTCTTTCATGGATCAAATAGGATGAGAATTGCATAGGGCTACGAAAAGCACACCTTAAAGTTCGTATTCCACATCTATGGACACTTCATGCTGTCACTATCCGCATCCAAAGATACTACTAACAAACACCACAACCTATTTCTTGAATAGTCTCTTTCTTCAATAACACAAGCATAAAAAAACCTCATGATCTATTCAATCCAACAATAATAAAGAACAAACTCATGATGAAGATCCCTCTAAGCTTTTATCATTAGAGTCACACACGGCACCCACACTGTCACCGAGATACCGTGATCACAACGGTGACTCCTGAACTTATACTAGATGACACCACTTGAGCAAAATCATATCCATTACATGCAGGGAAACATCATGTATTCAACTATGCTAACAAAGCTCATGATCACAACGAGGATCACATCATGGGAGAGAGAGATAACCACATAGCTACTTGTATAAGTCTCAGCCCCGGTGAAGGACTACTCCCTCCTCATCGCGGGAAGCAGCGGTGTTGATGGAGATGGCTCTGGCGGTCGATCCCCATCCCGCAGGGTGCCGGAACAGGACCTTCTGAACCCCCGAAACTTGTCGGCGATGCCGGCGGAGCTCTGTATCGTATTTGGGAAAATCCTCCGGGGGTTAGGGTTTTTCCGTCGAGGATGATTTTATAAGCGTCGGAGGCGGACGAGAGGTGCCCCACAGGGCAGGGGCGGGTCCCACCCGCGGGTGGACCCTAGGCCGCGGCCACAGGTCGCCCCTGGCCTGTGGGCTGCCCCCTGGGTCGCCCTTTTGGCTCCGGTCTTCATTTGTCCAATAAAAAATCCCCGTAAATTTTCGTCCAATTCCGAGAATATTTTCAAAAGTAATTTTCTGCAGCAAAAATATGACAAAAACAGGGAACTGACACTAGGCATCTTGTCAATAGGTTAGTCCAATAAAATTCCTTAAAATGATATAATAAGATGGCAAAAATATGTGTCAATGACATAAAACAAGCATGGATCAATAAAAAATGATAGATACGTTTGACACGTATCAGTTGTGTACCCTTGGGGTTTAAACCCCCCGGGCATACGACCTGGGCCGCATGCCGGGGGGGGGGGGGGTTCAACCTCCATTCCAAAAAATTGTTGCTCAACACGGTATAATATAGTTCAAAGATGATCCATGTAATTCCATCTTGTTACACACGACAATAAATAAACGATAAAGAAAAGCAAGATTAACATAGCGGACACAAAATTTTGAAGTAAAAAACCTTCAAGAAGAAAGGAAGAACCACATGCGGCAGTCAGCAAAACTTCACTGTTTCAAAAGAGGTTTACAACATCGGGATTTACACTATTATCCCGTGTGGTGGCTTAGAAACGATATATAAAGAGGTGGTGATGGGCTAACTTCGAACTCCTCTCCGCATCGACCCAAGCCAATCGACGCGGGTCCTGCTCCGCTCCTTAGAAGTTAGCCTCGTATCTGCATAGCTTTCAACTGAATTTGGTTCACAAACTTAAAAATACATCTTATGGTTCAGTACAACAAAAATGCAGATAATAAAAACGATCGCATTGCTAGCAATCAAAAGTAAGCTACATATTGACTTCTATGAAGGTACTGTCCTAAAGAGGTGGCTTACTAAATCCGGATCCCTTGTTTCCATAAGCAAAGATCACGACTTCCATCGAGGAGCCACCGAATTTTGTGAAGATCGATATGTCACCTTGGGCAATTCTGCTTGCATGAGCAAAGTCTGCCCACCCGTGTTGAATGAACATCGGTCCTTCCGCTCGACCAACTGTACATCCATATGTCACCATTTGTGTTGCCGAGCACGATTTTCTGGAAGAGGTCACCTGTCATGTGTTCATAGAACATACCTTGTTTCTTAAGTTGCCGGAGGGGTCTATCAGGTCTGTGATGTGAATATCTAAACATCCAAACAGAAATATTGGCATTCAGTCTCAATATATGATGAGGGCATCGTGTTGGCATCGTGTTGGTCGGTTGACACTCTAGGACATACTTAAGTGATATGTAAAAGTCTAAGGTTGTGTTAATTAGGATTGTGTGCCACTTGTGTATCGGTTGAGCCTATAACGGGCCGGTTTATATCAGTCAGAGTCCAACTAGGTTAGGAGTCGTTTGTGTATTGGTTTGGGTTTGTCCAACCGACTAGGTGTTTGCCTCCTATATAGAGGAGCCGGGAGGCTAGGGTTTTAGGGAGAGTTGAAAATTATGTAGAACTTAAAGTTCAGGTTGTCACCGTCTCGGGGATCAGCGTGTATGACGACGTATCTACGCTCGTCTAGTTATCTAATAAATTGTGGCATGAGTGTTCTTGAATCTGTCAAGGGTTATCGTGTGTGGCGAGAAGGTCCTTGATCTGTCAATGGTTGTCGAGCTTGGCGTGAGGTGTGTTGTTTATCTTCATGTTGCTCGCCTACATCTATTCAGATTCTTCAGGTTACGTGGAATTTCCCGTGATGGAAGAATAGTTATCTTGGTGGTTCTTGCGGTGAAAGATCGGGCCAAATCATCCGTATCAATATAAATATCTATTGGTATTCAACCTAATGCAATGCCAAGCCTCCCAATACAAACATCCAGGTCTGAGCATGAGGGGCACTGGTTGTAGCGCTCCCTTTTGCCTTCTAGTCTGAGGGGTGGTGTTAGAGCATCTCCATTGGCACCCCCCAAAAAGCCCGTTGGGGGCACCATACATGAAAAATGGTCATAACGACACCCCAAAAGGTGCAGTCCGGCCCAATTGGCACCCCCGAGCGGGCCTTCAAACTGGGGTGTGGTGGTGGTCGTGGGGGGGGGGGGGGGTCGAGGGTGTCGGACAATGATCTAACATGTCCACGGACAGGCGGGTCTCGCTTGTCATGCGCACACTGGTCACCTCGTCGCTGTTAATGGCGAAGTAGCCTAGCCGACATTAAATTAGTGCGCCGTGTCACCACCCACCCGTCGGTTCCCACGCGCGGCACCATTTCCCGCCGCATCCCGTCTTGCTTTCCCACTGAGTCGGACGACTATAAAGAAGCACTGTCGTGCGTCACCGCTTCTCGATGTGCTCACATCTCGTCATAGACAACACAACCCACACCGAGCCATCATAAACATGCCGCGCAACTTAGCCACCTCCTCGGCCACCCCATCGTCACCGCCAGCGCCAGTTGAAGAAGCTCCGCATGGATGCGAAGGATGTGGCGTAGGTGCGCGCCATGGAGCTATCGCACAAACCGCGGCAAAAGAGGAGCATGCCCGCTCCCTCTTGGAAGCTGAGCCGCATGCCCACGAAGAGCTGAACGCCCAGAGGGTGTCGACCTCTGCCAGTGCTCGCGAGGCTTGACGCTTCGACGCGGCAGCGGCGGTCCCAGATGGCAATGGGGCCCCGAAACCCGCAAACCCGACGGGTACCCACCTTAAATGGGGAGGGTTTGGTGAAAAGTTAGACCCGCCAGGTCTAATGGGGCGGGTTTGGGGGTGGCAAACCCGTACCCACAGACCCGTAGACCCGCTCTAAGCCCTAATCCTATCCCTAATAATCCTATGCCTAACCACACGTCCACGAGATGTGGACCACACCACCCACAAATCACATGCACGCGATGGAATGGAGACAACGCACGCACACACGCGTCCATTTCCACCAACCCCATCCCAATATCCCATCGTATTCTTCCCCGCATGCGCCAGCGTCGCTCCCATGGTGGGTACCCGTCCGGGTCGCGGGTTTGGTAAAAGATGAGACCCGACAAATCAAATGGGGAGGGTATGGGGGGTGCGGACCCGGCCCCGAACCCGGCGGGTGCCATCCCTAGCGGCGGACACTTACCGCTGCCGGGTGCAAGCCGCTTTCTGTTGGGCTGATGAAGCACATGAGTTGGAGAGGAGGCAGAGTTCGCGACGATGGTGGTAGAGAGGGAGAGGCAGCTCCGCGCTTTGCAGAGTTTGGGACACCAGCAGCGGCGTCTGCATGCGCACGCGCAACAAAGCAACATAGGTGCATCAACTGATGGTGCAAGGCAAGCCTGAGATGCGCTAGCTCGTGCATGTGGTCAGCCTCCATGAGCCTAGCTCTCTCTCTTTCGCCGAGTCTGCGGCGAACAGCGATGGGCCTGACCCTGAGCAACCTCCTCCCAACGTCTAAATTAATTGTAGTTTAAGTTTAGATTAGTTGTACTTTAAATTTCAGTTGTAATTTGTTGAAATTAATTGAATTACAATGAAAATCTTATCTTTTTATTTGTAATTTTTAAGTTGATCAAATAAAATTTATGAGCAGCACGCAGAAATATACTGGACACTATTTCAACACCCAAAATGGACACAAATTGAAAAGTGTCGACATTGTGCGGCTGGAGATAGGCGGACTGCCCTTCCATCGAGCAACCATACCATTGATGTCACAAATCTAAGAGCATCTCCACCGGGGGTGCCTAAATTGTGTCCGGCTTTTTTTTGCGCCTCCCACACCGGCACCCCCAAAGGAAATCTCCAAACACAATTTTTTTAATATTGCAATAAATTTCATTCGATTCAAATAGAAAGTTCGATACAATTTGATTCGATTTCGATACAAATACAATACAATTAGATTTAATTTAAACCCTAAACCTAATTCTACCGACAGACTCCGAGACTTTCCCAGCGCATTGCTCGAGTTACTCCTCACAGGCAGAATGTATCTCTGCTCGGGCTCATCCTTACCGGCACTGCTCGAGTTACTTCTTACAGACCTGGTCAAGGGACCGTTTCGGGCTACGTTGATATCAATGATCGACGTAGGTCGTGGAGAAACCACTGCTTGACCAAAATCATGAAAGTCTTTGTCTGGTAGGGAATCGATATCAATGGTCGGCGCAGCTTGGTGGCGGAGGAAGAGCTGGCTCCTCCTCGTCGGACACCGGCTATGGCGGCTCGTCGCGTCGGTGCGGAAGCTGTGGATGCGGCCGGCGTGCTCGCACCTCACCATGGCGTCCCAGTACGCCGTCGACGCGTTGAACGGAGGCACATGCCTACGCTCCTCCTCCGTCACTGCGCCTGCGACCTCCGCCTACCACAACCACTAGATGTACTCCAGCCTCGCCTGTCCGGTTAGGGGCGGCGCTACCGGGACGTTGTCCAGGTTGACCAGCCAGCCATCCGGCAGAGGACGGTCGGCGGGCAGAGGAGGAGGTAGTCGCACACGAGCTGCTCTGCCTCCTCCACCGTCAGCGGACGACGGTCATCGGCCAGCGGGGTGGAGGAGGCGGAGGGGGTGGTGGTGGCCGCGCTACAGCCCGATCCGCCGCAATCCGGATCCCCTGGATTCGGCGTTGTTCGTTGCGGCGTTGGCATCGGAGCAACAAGCCGCGCCAAGGCGGCGGCATCGCTCGTGGTACTCCGCCGTCGGTTGGTAACCTGGTCCGCAGCGGGCGAGTGGAGAGAAAGGGAGAGGGTCGTGGTGATGTGTTTGAGACGAGAGGGCCAGTGGTGCATTTTTAAAGCCGGTCGAAGGAGCGGAGATGCCGTCACCATTAACGCCAAGACGACATGCATGCCGACGCGTGGGCTCTACGGCGCTGCTACGAGGCGACGCTTCACTGCGTCGCCCACCTAGCAACTGAAACGATGCGCCGCCTGACGATCCGTGCAACGATACGACGACTCGCCACTGAAAAGATGCGGCGATTGCATCGTTGAATCACTGTCGCGTGCCTGCACATCAACACGTCGCTTCGTGTGTATTACGGGTGGGTCATATCTGTCGGAGGCGCGGGCCGGACAATTTCCGGCACCACGAAGGCAACCCTCAAAGTTGAAGGCCCGGGTCGCGGTGCCGGACAGGTTTTGAACCGGACAGTGTGGCCGGTTTTTCTATGCGGCACGCAAGTGGCTTTACAGCCCCTTTTACCCCCTGGTGAGATGATCTAAAGAAAACATAGATTTCACCGCGGGAGCTTTTTTGCATTCGATCCATGAGGACCAAGAACAAAAGATCGAAAGGCCTAGAAAGTTTTCTTTGCGCGCCGCTCTAGATAGAGGGTAAGAAAAAAAGGAAAAAAAATGAAACACAGCAGAAGCATAAAGCGAGACGGCGACGCAGGTCGCGGCAGGTGAGTTCCGCCACTCCTCTAGCCTTCTTCATCTCTACACAGCCAAAAAAAAACTCCCACTGCAACTCCTCTCCCTCCCGTGGCTCCTCGATCTCTCCTCCCGTATCCCATGGACATGGAGGCCTCTCCTCACCCATTGCTTCTTCTATCATGAGAACCCTAGAATTCAAGCAATCTCTGAAATCCCTAATCCCCTTCATGGCTGCACAAGCTTTAATCTCTTCTTGCCTTTTGAAGGTCGATTTGGAGCTGTAGACAAAGCCTGCTAGCAAATCGGATCAAGGCCGAGGTAAAGTTCATGCGAGGATCGATTCTTTTACCACATTTTTATTTGCGGGGTCATCACAGCTTTAATCTCTTCTTACATTGTTTGCAAGAGTTTTTCTGTCCCTTTTCACTTTGTTTTAATGTACGAAGTTTTTGGAGGATCAATCAATGTTGGAAGTAATGCTGACAAGCGGGAGATTTACAGAGCTTGGTGCAAGATAAAACGTGTTTCTCTCGCAGGCGAGAATAAAAACAGATGTGCCGCATGCAATAAAATAGAGATTAGTAAGATTTCTTAGAAGACGGTGCCACTATTTTGCCAAACAGATCCAAGCTGAGTGCCTTCTTTTTGTTGTCTTATCTGAACTGGTTGCTCTGTGCTGCCAGAGCTTTCAAAGCATCAATGCGGTTTTGTCCAACCAAATGATAGGTAGATGTGGTACTCTATGGTTTCATGCCGAGCGCATATCCCAGGGAATATCAGTAACTGCTAGTCCCCAAACGTTCCCGGAAGATGAGTCTGCGCATTGTCATCCTAAGGATACAACTTCGTCCAGGTATAAATCTTTACGAGTCGAAGCTTGAAACCCATCAGAGGCCAAGGGAATGCAGGATAAGCTGGAAAACCATTTCATGTGTTTTATGAAATCTTGGTGGCTGACCATGTATGCGACTTTTCTTGTGTATTGCACCCAAATGGGCAAGGTTCATCAGTAATAGTACCTCGTTTAGCAAGATTACTCTAACCTTCAGCTAATTTAGGTTAGCATCCATGCAATTTTTTTTTTGTTACTTGTCTTGATTTGCTTTCATTGAAGAAACTTTCGAAATATAGTGTGTATTGCTATTTATAGACAATTTTACCCATCCACAAATGAGTCACAATCCGGAACGGAGGTATTTGACGGATTGTTTTCAGTTTGTTGCTATTAGGGACTCCTCTCTCATAATTATTCCAGGAAAATGAGTCCACCACATGCTACATACCACTATACCAGTGTGTTAATATTCGTACCAAAACCTTAAACACCTTACATCAAGGACATAGATTACCGGACAACCTATTTACCATACATAGATAGTAATATATTTCGCTGAAAATTTGTGTGGAAAATTCACACCTCACAGTAAGGCACATTGCATTATCTGTATGTATGTGTGGTTGTACATAGTTACCTATGTTGGACAGAATACTCCCAAGGTGGAGCCAGAGCCACCATCAACACCAGTTCAATCATCAACACCAGTTCAATCCACTCACGTCACACCTCTTTCCCCTCCCTCCTTTCCCCACCGCTCTTGAGAGTCCGCCGAGGCAAGCGTGATCACGTCTGTTGCTATCAGGCAAGCGTGATCAGCCATCAAAAAATCTTGCTACATTAGAATCCTAAAACCTTTTACCGTTAACAGTTCGATAAATTAGTAACTGGATGTGCATCTGATCTTTCTGCATTTGTTCATGCTGGTTACTCACACTTCTTTGTTGTTTCAGGTGCATCAATGACGGTAGTGGATTATATTGACTTGGACGATGATGAGTGTTATGTGAAAGTAGATTTTGTTGATTTGAGCACTGACGAAGATAGTGTTGAAAATGATCGCAATGTTGAAGAAGATGACAATGTTGATAGGTCTGAAAATGTAGCTAGAACTGCAGTGACCTCGTTAATTTCAGAACAAGATGCTACTTCGTTGTCAAAGTTAGAACAAACACAACCTGCTACAACATCATTGTCAGTGCTAGAACATGGTGCCACCACGTCCTCACTATTGGCAGAAGAGACTATGCAGCCTGAACATCAGGAGTTTCTTGCAACAAGCGATGTCTCAAAAGAGGCCACACGCTTTGGAAATCATGGGCTTACTGCAGTAGGTGATTTTGTGGCCAAAGCTATTCAGTCTGAACATGAAGCTGAAGCTTTCGTATTTTCATCAATGACAGAACAAGGTGCTGAAACATCCTTGTTATTGAGAAAACAAGGTGCTATTGCATCGTCATTAAGGGAAGACAGAGCCATACAGTCTGGGAATCAGGTGTTTGTTGTGGTAGTTTCTTGCGCAGAACAGGCCAAACAATCCGAAAATACAGCGGAGGCTGGGTCGCCGTCAATGACAGAAATAGGCTTTACCTGCAAAAATCACCGTGTGGGACAATTGTGCCAGATGATTGGATGCCCTCATATTGTAGAAGACACTGGGAATGCTATGGGCAGCACAGGAATCTACAATCGTCATGCTCAGGAAGAACCAGAGGGAGACACTGAGAAAGATGATAATTTTGATTTCGAGGCAGAACCTGAAGCACTCTGCCAGGAAGTGAGCCAGGATGTTTTTGCTATGTCCCTGTCTCCTGAGGACAAAGAGAAGGAAACCCGTCCGTTTAGGAAATTCTTCGACAGGAGAGGAAAGAAACAAGTGGATGCCTCTGCTACAGAATCGAACAGACAGTTGAGCATTGTTCCGAGTAAAGGAGTGCCACCAACGTTGCACTATGGAGATAGTGGATTCAGTGTGATCGGAAATGTCTCTAATGGTACGGGCAGCATAGGAATGTACGTTCTTGCTTGTGAAGCTGTGGTGCCCACCTACCAAGGATCCAGCAAGAGATCCCATGGAAATAGAATGCATGGCAAGGTTCACGACAGTGGTTCAAAGGGCTGCATGGTCGAAGGCTGTACAAATGGTCCATATGGAGGCACACCTCTATGCGTTTTCCATAATTCAAGGCCGCGCAAAAGGTGTTGTGGAGTTATTGGGTGCACCAAGGCAGCATCAGCATGTAGAAGCAGTCAAGGCCGCACAGACCGTTGTGTTAAGCACGGCGGCGGCAGGAGGTGTAAATATGATGGTTGTGGGAAAGGTGCTCAAGGGAAGACAGATTATTGTGTTGCCCATGGAGGGGGAAGGCGATGTAAGTTTCAAGGATGCAGGAAAAGCGCACAAGGGCGCAGTGATTATTGTATTGAACATGGTGGTGGCAGACGACGCTGCAAGTTTATAGGATGTAGCACAAGATGTGGGAAAGATCTCTGCTCTACGCACAGAACATGTATGTTGAGTGGGAATACTTCCGCTCATGAAATGCTACCAGCACCAGTGCTAGTGTGTTGGGCCAAGAAGGCTGAACCATCCAAAAGAAGAAACTCTAATACAGTGATTGGAGGGAGGTCTGAGAAAAGGCAGAACACCAACGATTATGTCAACACTAGAAGCTTCAATGTTGTTGAGGTTTGAAATGTGTTAATTATGTACTCCGAAGTAACCAATTTACTGTTACTCATAAGTATTGTTGGCATATTTCCAGACAGGAGAGGAAAAGGGCAGAGTTCTTATTTGTCAGAACAATATGCCGAAAGCACAGTGAGTAAAGAACTCTATCTTGTTTCCAGTTTAAGTTTCTTCCACTTATAGTTCTCTAGGTTGAGTAGGCGATGTCTGAGATGGTGAGCACTTTTGCACTGTGTATACGAAATATGAATTAGCTAAGTAACAAACAGTATCTTTGGCGGGTTTAATCTCTAACCTTCACTTCTAGCATCGCTGCATCAGTTTTGTTCAATGGGTGCAGAGAACATAAGGTTAGCACAAAAGAAAGAACTATTGGGTACCTTTTACTTCTAGCATCACTGAATCTGTCAGTCACCCGCAGTTGATATTTTCGTGAAGTATTTTCTTCCTTTGTTGAATATGGCTTAGTCATGTGAACAACAGAAAACCATGCACATGCTTTCATTCATTTGTGACACACAAACTGGTTGTGGCATCTCAGATTCCATTAATCCATGTTGTTAGAAGAGTGAACTGTTTTTTTTTTTTGAGGAAAAAAACGGAGGGCAAAACGTTTTCTTTAATGTAAAAAGCGGTACAGAGCTGCATCACGAAACACGGGTACACCAATTGAACAACGCCCTACTGTCCACTCTAGACGGTGCACGGACAACCCAAAGCCGGAGGTGCTCAACCACCATGGCAAGGATGCGAGGGGTGGAAACGAATTCAATGTCGAACACCATACAGTTGAGTGATGTCTAAACAGACAAAAGGAGCATGAGCACAATGTTGGTAGAAGAGTGAACTGTTTTTTTTTTCTTTTGAGGAAAAAAACGGAGGGCCATCGTCTACCTGAACGTTTTCTTTAATGTAAAAAGCGGTACAGAGGTGCATCACGAAACACGGGTACACCAATTGAACAACGCCCTACTGTCCACTCTAGACAGTGCACGGACGACCCAAAGCCAGATGTGCTCAACCACCATGGCAAGGATGCGAGGGGTGGAAACGAACTCAATGTCGAACCCCATATGGTTGCGTGATGTCTGAACAGACAAAAGGAGCATGATCACAATGTTGGTATGGGCGGAGGCGTCCATGCGGGGGAGATTCTCAGCGAGCTCATCCAGAAGCGCTGGGACATCGGTATCGGCGTGAAGACGAAGGGGCGAGGCTGCGCCGGCTAAGAGAACATGAAGGTAGGGGCACTGCACAAAGAAATGCACGATGTCCTTGCAGCGCCCCAGGCAGAACTGGCAATCGGGAGTTGAGACGTAGCCAAGCGGATGGAGGTGGGCACGTGTCCTTGTTTAAGGTTTATTGTCCAGTGAACTGATTTGTTGTACGTATGACAAACATTTATGTTCTGTGCTTAGATAAACTGAACTTCAGGCACTGCGAATGTGTAAGTTCAGTCGACTAAAATAGCAACTACGTACTCTGGACTTGATCTCAGAAACATTCTAATGGCTCTTGTGCTCACTTGGCACTTCAACAGGCAAACAACTGGCAGGATGAACTCCGAGAGTGGCCTCGCAGCAGGGCCTCTGCACCTACCATCACCAATATTGTGCTCATGCTCTGATGGCGGAGGACGGAGGTCTACACCTTATCAGCTCATGCCTTCAACCAGTCAAGATGGTAGAAGGCATCCCTAGTCCGTGGTGAATAACGTTAGTCTGAACTAGTAGTGCGTAGTTTAAATATGCTATTAAGCTGTAACTACCAGAGGGTGGCATGAGCTAGAAACAAGCTCTGAATTCTGTAGTAAGACATCTAGGACTGAAGATATTTTGACGTAAGGCAGACATCTGGGCTAAGAAGTGTTTTTCTGTTGGACCCCATGGGCATGAAAGTGCTGTTTGTTTGGAGGGAAATTTGGACTGGGATATTTTGAGTTCCAGAAAAGCATTAGGGCTTGTTTGATTTGTAGGGTAGGAAAGACATTGGAATAGGAAAAGTAAAGGATTGATACATCATGTACATTCCAATCCTATAGGATTTGGTTTGTATCAAACTTTGTTTGATTCCACCAAAGGAATTGTAAAAAGAGCTTGGAGTGGATGTTAGAATTCCTATAGGAAGTAGTACAAAGATTTCTATGAGAAAAATTTCTATAGGAACTAATCCTATGAATCAAACCACTAGCAAAGGAAAAATTCCTATAGGATAAATTCCTATAAGAATCCTATGAAGTTCCTTTGAATCAAACAGTGTTTGATTTAAAGGAAGTTTAAAGGATTTGTGAAGGATTTTATCCCTTAGTAAATATTTCTACGTTGGTCGTTTGATTCAAAGTATTGCAATCCTTAGAAATTCCTTCAAAGGATTCCTTTGCACTCTATTTGCTCTCTATTTTGTAGGAAATTTTCCCTCCACTCCAACCTCATGTTAAAATTCCTTTGCTTTTCCTATGATTCAAACACACACTTGATCCACATTCCTTTAGTTTTCAATTCCTGTAGGATTCAACTTGTCATGCCACTCCAACCCTATACTTTTCCTATCCCTACACTTTTCCTATCCTTTAAATCAAACAAGCCCTATTAATCTATAAACTTTATGCTGTGGCATCCACAGACTTTTTTGTTCATCGACTTCCAACGCAGCATCCTGAAAAAAAAAAACATTTCGGCAGAGGAAAAACCTGCACCTTTGAAACTAGTAGCGAGAATTTTAAGGAACTATGGATTCCTCCTGGACAGGAAATGGCTCTGATCCGTGGATATTTCCTGTAAGCGGCGCGGAACAGCTTCGCCTCGATCCAGCATTCCGCCTTCAGCTCCACCCTTTGCAGAACCATATCAACGGTGTCATGTACTTGCACATCTCTGGGCCTGACGAATTAGCACACCAACATATGTTATAGGTCGTCCACGCATCGAAGAAGAAGAAGAAGAATCAAAGACAAATAACACAGTGAAGCGGGATCTGGCCGGGAACACGAACCGTCGCCCGCCGCAACAGACTTTGTAAGATCATAAGTGCTAGAAAAAAGCAGAGAGCGGCCCGCCTCAAGTCCATGGTCGAGTAGAAAAAAAACATAGCAGTGGTGCGTCGATTTGGGCCTTAGTGACGCATTTTACACACGCCATTGACTGTGGGTCACTGATAATAGATACCAGTGATGCACCGTGTACGTGCCACTGGTAAGTATGCCATCATTGGCGATTGGCCCATGCGTCACCCCCTCCGCTGATTCCTCCTCCTCCGGCTTGGGTACCTCGGGCAATTGGCCGGTCCACACCCACCTATGCCGGACCAACTCCGGCGGGAAATACGATGCCGGCAATAGGCGATTTAAAACTTTTACTATTATGGCTTGATATATGCGGAATAAAACTAGCGTTTAATTTATCAAGCATAAAACATAATATACTAGGTTCACCTATGTGCACCAACAACTTATGCTAAGCAAAATAAAAACAAGGTGATAGCAAGATATAATACTTCAAGCACGAAGGCTATCACAATGTAAAGTGCATAAATAAAGAGCTCGGATATAAAAATAACTGATGCATACAGAGATGATGATGTAATCTCGAGTTCCTCCTTTTGAGGGGAGTACGTCTCGTTGGAGGGGTGTGAGCTCGCCACAACCGACCTACTCAACGCCACAAAGGCCTCACCATATTCTCCGATGAACTGCACCACAAAGGTTTGATTCACCTTCCACTAACGGAATCCTTCAAGGCGGAATCCGGAGCCTTTATACCACTAGGCTTGGGACACGCATCCACAACCGAATTGGAGGCTCCCAAGAATCACCACTAAGCCGTCTAGAGTCCAATGACCCAAGAGTAACAAGATCATAAACTTTCAACTTCTACGAATCCTCGTAGAGAACACAAACCGATGCACCTAATGCAATGGCAAGAGCACAAGTGCTCAAATCCTTCACTCTCAATTTCAACAAAGCAACAAATGCTTATGTGGGAATAAGAGAGAAATAACAAAGAGGAGAACCACAAAAGAACTCCAAGATCTAGATCCAGTAAGTTCCTCCCACTTAGAGGAGAGATGTATTGGTGGAAATGTAGATCTAGATCTCCTCTCACTTTTCCCTCAAAGATATGCAAGAATCATGGGAGGAATTGAGAGAGAGGGAAGTTTTCCAAGGTCAACAATGGTAGGAGAGAGAGGAAAACATGCTCAAGTGCATGGTGACCTATTGGGGAAGAAGGCCTCTTAAATAGGTCACCCCGAAATCTGACCGTTATGTGTAGAAAAACGTTCATAGTGGTACTACCGCTGGCTGCCATCCAGGTGGTACCCAGTGTACCGCTGTACCCAGCGGCTGCGGTACCTCAGAGAGGTACCATTACTGCCAGGCGAGCGGTACTACCGCTGAGCGGCCGGTACTACCGCTGAACCCCTTCGAATAAATCCTAAGGGTCTCAGCGGTAGAACGTAGCTGCTACCGCCAGGGTACCGGAGGGATATCAGTGCGCAAAAAGAGTCTAGCGGTACCTTTGGCGGTACCACCAATGGTAGTACCGCTGCCTGAAGACAACGGTACCTCCGCGGTACTACCGCCAGGGGTGGTAGCCGTTGAGCATCAATAGTGCCACTCTAGGAGGAGCGGTACTACTGCTGCCACAACGGTACTACCGCCAGACAGAGAAAAACTGCTGAAGCCTGAAACTGAATAACTTTTGCGAGAAAACTCCGATCGAGGTGAATCCAATTTTGTTGGAAAGAAATATTGCAAACATGCAAGGGAGATTGTGTAAAGGGTTAGAATGGTGAAACATTCCATACGGACGATCCGACAAAATCTCCAACACCGAAAACGCAAAAGAAGACGCATACGAAATCCATTTTCGGTGAACTTGGCCTTGTCATGACAATCACGACAAGCACCAAGACCACACCACGATAAGAGCCAAATAAGAACCAATAAAGATGATGCCAAGGATGCAAAGGTTTGAGCTCTCAAAGACGATACGATCAAGATACTCGCTCGAGAGCCCCTCTTGATAGTACGGCTATCTATCCTATAATCCGGTCTCTCAACGAACATCATGAGACCGGTAAAATAGAAAACCTATCAAGATCATAACTTTTCCTTGCGCATAATTGATTGGTGGTGAAAGAGTTGGCGAGGTATGTAGCTTTAGTGTGTTCCCAGCAACGGTGCCAGAAAACTTGACAGCGGTCGGTGATGGCAGCATTGGGTTGTGCCCCAAGCGAAGGCGTGGATGTAGCAAGTACTAGTTTTCCCTCGTTAACAACCGAGGTTTATCGAACCAGTAGGACTTTGAAATCAACAACAAAGTGAATGTTGAAGATCTCTGGCACTTAATCTTCAACAGACGTGGACCTGCACACACTCAACCAAATACTTTGCCCCCAACGGCAGAAAGGTTGTCAACCTTTCCGGTCTCGCAGAAAACAAAGCGGTTAATTGTATAGTGAAATAGATGAAAATATGAAAATGGACCAGTGGAGTAATGATGATGAAAAGTAATGAATAAAGGTTGCAATCAATGTAAAAAGATGGACCGGGAGCCATGGGTTCACTAGTGGAGTCTCTCAAGTAAATAAAACACTTATATGATGGGTAAACAAATTACAGCTAGGCAATTGACACGATTATAACACAAACTTAATCTAGATATGACAAAGAGAACATGATAATGATTATGTAGGCATCACGACAATGAACAAAAACCGTTGAGTCCAATTGCATCTTTGTCTAAAAAGTCCACAGTTGGATTGCTATCTAGCCTATCACCCAACGGTATTAATTTGCAAGTAACAGACATTTGCATTAAGTAAAGCGCATGAAGTAAGCAATACTAATATCAAAAGAGACATTAACACCACTGTTTTACCCTTAGTAGCAACATCACACCCTCGCCCTTAGACATTTCTGTCCCTCGTGCCCAGGAACAAAAGGGGGCATGAACCCACTGTCTAGCATAAATACTCCCTCTTGGAGATACACACAATCACTTGGCCAAAGTAACTACGCACATCGGAGAGCATGCAAGAACATAAATCAACATATAAGAATCATGCACAATCTGATCATAACTTCATAATCCATCGGATCCCAGCAAACACATCACATAGCATTACAATAGTTAATCTTGATCATGTTAGGTAGCTCACAAGATCATAAGACATGAAGCACAAGGGAGAGAGACTACCATCTAGCTACTGACATGGACCCTTAGTCCAAGGTAGGACTACTAACAAATCATCCTGCAGGAAGGCATGGCGATGAATAGCCCTCCGGGATCGATCTCCCCTCCGGCAGGGTGCCGGGATCAGCTTCAGAATCACCCCCGAACTAGGGTTTATGGTGGCGGCGCCTCGGGGTGACTTCTCTGAAAATAATGGCCGCCCCAATGTTTTTCGGTTTAATGTGATTTTATAGGCGTCGGAGGGGGCCGAGGAGGTGGCCCACAGGCAGGGGCGGGTCCCACCCGCGGGTGGCCCCCTGGCCGCGGCAGCAGGCCGCCCCTGGCCTGTGGGGCGCCTCCGAGGCTGCCCTCTGGACTCCGTCTTCGTCTTGGCGTAAAAATAATTCCCGTAAATTTTCGTCCAGTTCCGAGAATATTTCCAGAAGTAAATTTTCTGAAATACAAAAACAGCAAAAACAGGAAACTGGCACTAGACATCTTGTCAATAGGTTAGTCCGACAAAATGCATAAAAATGATGTAATATGATAGTAGAAACATGTGACAACATCACAAAACTAGCATAGATCAATCAAAAATTATAGATACGTTTGACACATATCAATAATCCACTTGAGATCGATGATGACGATCTTGACCTACACAAGTTGGACCACCTTTCTAGATTGCGCTCTGCTTGGTGAAGACTCGCACATTTCTCTCACATACACCAATATGGGAGAGGCACTCTTCAACATATCTTCACTTGGACTTTTTCTTGATGACGATCACCATGACGCCATCCTCCAAGAGCTACATAGGATCTTCCTCTTGATTCATGCTCATGGAGAAATACCTAACCCCACATGGATATATCGAGCACATAGATCATGGGTTAGTTCACAAGGCTATATTTGACAATTGCTTACCATACCATGAGATCATACGATCCCTCATGCTACAGCACTAGCCTTGTGTGTTGATTAACTTGCACTTAGCCTTGATCAATATATAATCTTCTTATTTTAGCCTTGACTTCAACATATGGAGATCAAGCATGCTAACGGACTCAACCTACAAGAATAGCTCAATACACACATTAGTCCATAGAGATTGTCATTAATTACCAAAACCACACATGGGGGCAACCATGCTCTTTTAGAGGCTTGATACGTCTCCGATGTATCTATAATTTTTGATGTTCCATGCTTGATTATATATCAGTGCCACATGTTTTTATAATATTTTTATATCATTTTGGGATAATTTATGGAACTAACCTATTAACAAGATGCCCAGTGCCAGTTCCTGTTTTCTGCTGTATTTTTGTTTCAGAAAAGTTGTTCTGTGAAGTTTCTCGGAACGCGCTGAAAATTTACGTGATTTATTTCCAAGTTGAAACAAAGTTATTCTGTGAAGTTTCTCGGAACGCGCTGAAAATTTACGTGATTTATTTCCAAGTTGAAACAAAGTTATTCTGTGAAGTTTCTCGGAACACGCTGAAAATTTACGTGATTTATTTCCAAGTTGAAACAAAGACGAAACCCGAAGGACGCCCGGAGGGGAGGCTCCCAGCCTCCAGACGCCCTCCAGGTGCGGCCCCACCCTAGGCCACGCCTGGGGCCCACCTGGCGCCCTCCTTCGTCGCCTCGAGTCGCCTCTTCGCCTATAAATTGGTCTTCGCCCCGAAAACCCTAAGTACCCGATCATATTTTTCAGAAGACGTCCGAGGCCGCCGCCATCTCAAACCCTAGTTCAGGAGGATTCCACAGCTCTTCCCGGCACCCTGTCGAAGAGGGGAATCGACACCGGAGGCATCTATACCACCATGCCTGCCTCCGGAGTGATGCGTGAGTAGTCCACCACGGGACTATGGGTCCATAGCAGTAGCTAGATGGTTGTCTCTCCTCCTTGTACTCCATTGCTTAGATCTTGTGAGCTGCCTATCATGATCAAGATCATATTATCTGTAACTTCTACATGATTGTGTTTGCATGGATCCGATGAATTGTGGAAGTCATTGCTTTTGTTCATTTATGTGTTGTGTTTTATCTATGATCTTGCATGCTCTCCGATGCTAGTGGATTCTTTGGCCAAGTAATTATTAGTGTTGTATGAGGGAGTATTAATGCTAGATAGTGGCTTCATGTCTCTCTTGTCTGAGCTCGGGTTGACAGAAATGATTAAGACAAGAGATGTGTTGTTGCCACTAGGGAGAAAACAGCGGTGTGATTTCCTGTGTTGTTTACAGTGCTTACATTATGCACTTTGCTTATTGCAATGATCTGTTGCTTGCAACTTAATTTTTTTGGGTGACATGCTGGATAGCGATCCCGGAGTGGATTATTAGTGATAGATGTAGTTGGATAACGGTCTATATATTTTGACGTAATGCCCATATTAGATGAAACTGTGAACTATATTGTTTTATGATAGCCTTGTTGTGCGACCACAATTCTGTCAATTGCCATGCTGTAATTTGTTTACCCATCATGTATATCTTCTGGAGAGACACCGCTAGTAAACTGTGGATCCCGGTCCTATTTTCCTACATTGTTTACAACCGTTTTAATAGCTTTTCATCATCATTTGCTCGCTGGTCATAATTCACTCTCATCATATTTTGCATCCACACATTTAATTCTTTGTGTTCAGCAAGCCGGAGAGATTGACAACCTCTCTGTTTCGTTGGGGCAAAATAGTTTGTTTGTGATTGTGTGCAGGTCCACGTCAATTGTTGTAAACGGCGCCGTTGACACCTTGCTAAGACTTCTCCAAGTCCTACTGGATCTGACAACCTTGGTTTTATAATCAAGGGGTTATTATACACTCGAACCCCATCATTCTCTTTAAAAAAGAAGGCAGCACCGAAGAAAGGCAGAAGTCGCGGGTTCGAACCCCGTTTTCTTTCTTTCCTTTCGAATCCAATTGTTCCAATCTGACCAAATAGCAATTCATTGAAGAAAACCATTGCACTAACAAATGGTAAAAAGCAGGCCCCGGATTCTGAAGTACCAGTTAAGAAGGCATAGGGAAAACTTCTTCTGTACTACATCATACCTTCCTCTTGGGGTTCCCCAGCGAACATGTGATCCACGTCATCAAGCTTCTTTTCTGGCGCCGTTGCCGGGGACTTGGAAGCTTCAGCTAGGAGAGTTTCACACATACTTTCACTTTACTTTGTTATTTTCTGTTGGGAATATGCCCTAGAGGCAATAATAAAATGGTTTATTAGCATATTCATGTTTATGATAATAGTTTATTATCCATGCTATAATTGTATTAATTGGAAACATAATACATGTGTGGAATATAAACAACAGGTGTCCCTAGTAAGCCTCTACCGGACTAGTTCGTTAGTCAAGAGATGGTTAGAGTTTCCTAACCATGGACTTGTTATAGTCACTTGATAACGGAGTCATATCATTAGGAGTAATGATGTGATGGACAAGACCCGATAATAAAGAGTTGTAATTGATCGTGTCGCACAAGTTTCATTGCCAACACTTTTAGTATGCCAAGTATAGTTTCCTTAGACCATGAGATTATGTCACTCCCGTTTACCGGAGGAATACTTTGTGGACATCAAACGTCACTTCGTAACTGGGTGATTATAAAGGTGGCTTTCAGGTATCTCCGATGGTATTTTTTGGGTGACATGAATCAAGACTGGGATTTGTCCTTCCTTGTGACGGAAAAGATATCTCTGGGCCCTCTCGGTAATATAGCATCAGAAAAGGTTGCAACCATGTGATTAAGTGTTAATCACGGAGATCCTATATTATGGACGAGTAAAGAGAATTTGCCAGGTAACGAGATGAAACTAGATATGGGGATATCGACGATCGAATCTCGGGCAAATTAAATATCGGTGAGACAAAGGGAATCGTATATGAGATTAAGAATCTCCGGCATCGTGGTTCAATCGATAAGGAACTTCGTTGAATATGTAGGAGTCAATATGGGCATCCCGGTCCCGCTGTTGATTATTGATATGATCATGTCTGCATGTTCTCGAACCCGTAGGGTCACACACTTAACGCTCCGATGTAGCTAGGGTTAGCGATGAGATAATTGATGGAATGAACGAATGGTGATTCGGAGTCTCGGATGGGATCCCAGACGTCACGAGGAGTTCCGTAGGAGTCCGGAGAATAAGATTCATATAAGGAAAGTGGTTTCCGGAGGTATCGGAAAAGTTCCGAAATATTTCAGCGGGGTTCCAGAAGGTTCTAGAAGAGTCTAGAAGTGGAGCCCATATCGTATGGACCCACATGGGCCAAAGGGGGTGCAACAACCACTTGGGCTGTGCACCACCCAAAGGCCCACATGGGCCTAGCCGGCCAACCAAAGGCCAAGGGGCCCAAAGGGGGGCGCCCCAACTTGGGGGCCAAGGCAAGGGGGCCGGCCAGCCCTTGCCCTAACCCTAGCCGCCCCATATAAAAGGAGGGGAGGGGTGCACCCGAGCCTAAGGCTGCCCTAGCCGCACCCTCCCTTGGCGCCCTAGCCGCCGCCCCTTCACCTCCATAGCCGGCGCCACCTCTCTCCCCGGAGGGCTGCCGCCACCACCACCTCCATGGCCTAGCCGCACCACCCCTAGATGTAGGGCTGCTGCTGCACCTCCTCCTCTCCCTCTCATCTTGCTTGGCTTGGCGAAGCTGAAAGGACACGGATGTCGCCTAGAGGGGGGGGGGTGAATAGGCGATTTAAAATTATTACGGTTAAGGCTTGAATAAATACGGAATAAAACTAACGTTTAATTTATCAAGCCAAAACCTAAACTAGCTAGGTTCACCTATGTGCACCAACAACTTATGCTAAGCAATATGATCAACTAGGTGATAGCAAGATATATGACTTTAAGCTCGATGTCTATCACAAAGTAAATAGCATAAGTAAGAAGCTCGGGATAGAAATACCGAGGCACTTGGAGACGATGATTTATCCCGAAGTTCACTTCCCAATGGAAGCTAGTCTCCGTTGGAGCGGCGCGGTGTTCACCAATGTGAAGCACCGAGTAGCCTTAATATGGCACTCCGTATCTCTGTTGTGTCTTACCACCAATGTGGCGAGGCACTTGTCACTATGTTGCCGTTGAGGTTGACAACTAGAACCTTTACAAGGGTGAAGCTCACTCCACAAGTTGGAGGGTCTTCACCAAATGCACCGAGCCGCCAAGAGTCGATGCCCAAGGCCGGGGCACACACCACAACTCAATTGATGGCTCCCGGCAATATCTTCATAGCTACCAAAGCTCCGAAGCAACAAGGTTGACCCACACTCCACAATTGGAGGCTCCCAACAAATCCCGTAAGCCACCAAGACTCCGAGAAATCAAACCGTCTAGGGTACCAACGTGCCCTAGAGGAACAAGCTCTAGGGAACCAAAGTACCCAAGAGTAACAAGCTTCTCAACTTCACTTTCCACGAATCACCGTGGAGAACTCAAACCGATGCAACTCATGCAATGGCAAGAACACACTAAGTGGTCAAGTTCTTCCAACCCGAATCCAACCAAAGCAACTAATGCTTGGGAGGGATTAGGGAGGAAGAACAAAGGAGGAACACAAAGAAACTCCAAAGATTTAGATCCAAAGTGTTCTCCTCACTTAGAGGAGAAATCAATTGGTGGAAACACGGATCTAAAACTCCTCTCTCTTTTCTCTCAAAGGAGTAGCACGAACTAGTGGAGAGAAAGAGAGAAAGCCAAGCTCAAGAGGTCAACAATGGAGGAGAGGAAATAGCTCAAGAGTTGGCAAAAAGGTTAGTTTATTTTTGGGGAAGAAGCCCCTTAAATAGGGGCTCCAAAAATGCGACCGTTGTGGTATTTCGTGTGCAGTTAAAAAAGAAAACCAGCTAAAAGGGAAAGCAGGCCGGCCTGGGAGCCGGCCCAGGCCGGCAGGCAGGCCGGCACATCACCCGCACGGACCGGCCTGGGAGCCGGCCCAGGCCGGCAGGCAGGCCGGCGGGCACAGGAGCCGGTCGACAGGCCGGGCGAGCACCCAGCTGGGCCGGCCCAGCAACCGGCCCAGGCCGGCGGGCAGGCTGGGAGCCCTCCCGAGCCAACCGGCCGTGGAACCGGCCCAGTCCGGCGTTGAGGCCGGGGCACTGGCCGAATGGGCCGGCCTGGGAGCCGGCCCAGGCCGGCAGTGAGGCCGGCGCCCGTTTTTCTTTTTCCCTTTTTTCTAATATTCTGTTTTTAAAACAACCGATACCGAAAACGCAATATCTTCCACATACGAACTCCGTTTTCGGTAAACTTGGACTCGTTGGAATCGTCACAACGAGCACTACAAGAATATGCACAGAAACATCATTGTTCAACAAGATATGGTAAAGCCAAATGGTGAGAGGTAAAACCCTTTTATTAAAACCCGGAAAACCATATCTTTTGCATATGACGTCCGAATAACACAAAACCACTTTTGTTGGAAAGAGGACGACAAATGCTACCCAATAACATGTGAGAATATTGAAACCAAGCAAGGGAGATTTTGCTAATAAATGGAAGAGTGAAACCTTCCGCATAGATGGACCGACAAAATCACCGACACCGAAAACTCAATAGGGAACACATATGAGAACCGTTTTCGGTGACCTTGGGCTTGTCATGACAAGCACGACAAGCACCAATACCACACCACGATAAGAGCCAAATAGGAACCAATAAAGATGATGCCAAGGATGCAAAGGTTTGAGCTCTCTACGACCGATACGCTAAAGCTCACTTGAGAGCCCCTCTTGATAGTACGGTTACCTATCCTAAAACCCGGTCTCACAACTACACCGCGAGACTGGTAAAATAGGAACCCTATCAAGATCATACCTTTGCCTTGCGCATTCCACTTGAGATAGATGATGACGATCTTGATCTACTCTCAAGTGGATCACCTTTCTTGATTTTGCTTCGCTTGGTGAAGACACTGCATATTGCTCCCCCATACACCAAGATGGGAGAGGCATTCTTCGACATATCTTCACATGGCCTTTATCTTGATGATCACCACGTGACGCCATCCACCATGGACAACCTAGGATCTTGATCAACAAATGATCTTCTTCTTCACATGCCCTAGTCTTGTATGTTGATCAACTTGCACTTAGCCTTGATCAACATATAGTCTTCTTCTTTTAGCCTTGACTCCAACATATGGAGTACAATCATTCCATACGGACCAACACTGCAAATATAACTCAAAGCACACATTAGTCCATAGAGATTGTCATTAATTACCAAAACAACACATGGGGACAACCATGCCCTTTCAAACGCCACCACAACCGTCGTGGTGCCGAGATCCATCTAGCCATCTCCACCTTGCTTGCGGGATCAAGAAGGCAGAGATCTACATCGAGCCGTACGTGTGGATACCGCGGAGGTGCTACCCCTTGTGGCACTTCGTCGGATTGGACTTCGAGGAAATACATCTCCTCGCGACTAGATGAGTCTAGTTGCGGGGATCGACTAGCCAACCCCTGCACCGACAAAACGCGTTTGTTGATCTTCAAGGGTAAGAGATTGGATCTCATCTTCGCTACCTCCATCTAGTAGATCTAGATCCTTGGGGTTTATTCCGCTTGTTGCGTAGGAATTTTTTTGTTTTCTATGCTGCGACCCCTTCAGTGGTATCAGAGCCTAGATCTATTCGTAGATGTTGGTGCGATTAGAACACAAGTGTTGTGGGCGTTGATATTTTATGTTGCTACCTTCTCGCATGCACTTTGCATCTTTGCGGTATTCTGAGATTAAAGCGGCCCGGACCAACCTTACTCGTCCACGCACGAGAGACCGGTTCCACGACTGACATGCAACTTGTTTTGCATAAGTGGCTGGCGGGTGTCTGTTTCTCTTGCTTTAGTGAAGATGCAATTTTCAATGGAAGGCCTTTCAAAAGGATGAGTAAATAAGCAACTACTATATCACCGTTGTGGTTTTGCGTAGATTAGAACGGTTCTATCTCGTTGACCCAAGCCACGTAAAAATTGCATAAACAAAGTAGAGGACGTCTAACTTGTTTTTGCAGGGGGGGTCATGTGATGTGGTATGGCCAATGTGTGATTTGTGATAATGTATGCAATGATCATGTTTGTAATCTTTCACGACTTGCATGTCGATGAGTACGGCAACCGGCAGGAGCCATATGGTTGTCTTTTATTTTATGTGACCTGCGTGTCATTGAATCACCATGTAATTGCTTTACTTTATTGCTAAGAGTAGCATTAGTTGTAGTTGCAATAGTTGGTGGACAACCATGGTGATGGCGCCACGATGATGGAGATCATGCCGGAGATGGAGATCATGCCGGTGCTTTGGAGATGGAGATCAAAAGCACAAGAAGAAAGGCCATATCATATCACAATTATGAATTGCATGTGATGTTAATCCTTTTATGCACCTTATTGTTATGCTTAGATGTGATCGCGACGGTAGCATGATAAGGTGATCTCTCACGTTAATATCAAGAAGTGTTCTTCCCTAGTATGCACCGTTGCGAAAGTTTGTCGTTTTGAGACACCACGTGATGATCGGGTGTGATAGATTCTACGTTCACATACAACGGGTGTAAGCCAGATTTACACACGCGGAAATACTACGGTTTCCTTGACGAGCCTAGCATGTACAGACATGGCCTCAGAACACAAGAGCCGAAAGGCTAAACACGAGTCATATGGATGATATGATCAACATGGTGATGTTCACCATTGAAGCTACATCATCTCACGTGATGATCGGTTGTGGTGTAGTGGATTTGGATCGTGTGTCACTAAACAACCAGAGAGATGTTGAGTTTAGTGGGAGTTCATTAAGATGAACTGAAATTATCATAAACAAAAGTCCAGATGTCTTTGCAAAAATCCTTGTAGATCATGGTCGACTACGGTAGTCTGTTCGTTGCTGAAAAACTGCGTCTCGGTGGGTCAATTTTGTTAAGTGGTACCTGCGTCTGAGAGAAGTCCTACACACCAATGCTGAGCTCTACGTGTTAGATGAACCATTAGAAGTAAAACCAAACATTTCTGCAAGCTATGAAGAGTACATAGAGTGGTTTTGAACCACCTACTTGAAAGTCAAGTGGATGATGTGCACCTTCATGAATTCTGACCTAAGTAGACAATTCAAGAACTTGATTGCAATGGAGATTGTTGATATCCTGCTAAGCCAAAATTTCCGTACTGAGAGGGAATACTTCTCATGCATCCAACTCACTGAGTCAAATATCTTTACCATTTGTGTCCACCATACCTACCTACATGTGGTATTTCCCTGCCACCTCAAGTAAATTTTTCATGTGCTCTCTTTAAACTTTCAAAATTCTCCTTTTTGTGCCTCTGTTTTTAAGCTCATGAGGAAGCAGTAGGAAGCTAGATATAACCTATGACAAGCAAGGTCATTTCCCCCCTTTCACCCGGTGTTGATGGTTCACGTCCTCACTTGAATTTGACCCGAGAGCGGCTTAAGCAAAATATAAATATAACTCACCATTCTCCTCCGCACAATGAAAACCTGAGAAATCAGTCAAACATTGGTTAGTGGTGAAACCAAGGAGAAAGAGGAGTGACCTCATTCCTCTAAAACCAGCCGCTCTCAAAAGTCTAAAAGCCTTGCTTGAAATGGGGGACTAGCTAGTTTCTTTACTATGAAGTCGTTGACGAAAGCATGCATATCTCAAAATTGTTTTACTTCTGTAAAAAAAAAGCTCTAGCACATGATTAATCCCTGCTTTACATGATTACAATAAAAAAATTAAAAAGCTCTAGCACATGATTACTTCTGTCAAAAAAAATTTGTTTTGGATCAATGTATTCAGTTCATATGCTTTACATGATTACATGATCAAGATGAAGGGCCACGTAGAGATAAACAAAAACTTTTCTACGCGGTACTCCCAAGATCTAGCCGAGGTAGAAGGCCACGAGGATTACCACTAGACGCGCAGGTGCGGATTATCGATGAAGCGCGTCGATGCAGTGTAGTCCCACGATCCGATCCAGCCGATCCAATCCCGCGATCGTCGAAGTGCTGAACGTACAACACCTCTGCCGGTGTCCACACGTGCGAGGAGGAGCTCCGGCGGCGGACTGCTAGGTCCGATACGGCGGCAGGACTGAGTGGGGCTAGGGTTCCCAACGCATGGGAGTGTCTCACGTGCCCGTTGGGCATCCCACGCCCCTGCTTATATACCGAGTGGAAGTGGGCTCCAACACTTGTGGCCCATCCGGCCACTCCGTTTGTCTGTCCATTTCCGGTTCAGGTCCAACCCGACCACTTGCTCCCGCTCTTAAGTGTGTGACCCTGCAGGCTTATGGCGACTTGGACACGATTGGAGTCTGACTCCAATCGATCAATCGGTAGCGGCTCCTAGCAGAACGTGCCAACTCCCAAGTACCATAGAGTCATGATGACATGCCTTCCAATGTGACTTATGTCTGAGTCCCTTTTGCCTCACGATATACCTTGTCGAACTATAGGCGAATTATCGTCATCCCTTTAATAGCTCAACTCTCTTCTCGATCCGTGATATGTGATTCATCCGACTAACTCTTAGTCGATCGACCCGGTTAACACTTAACTGAGTCGTGCATGGCCATGCTTCCCGAATCATATCACTCGAGAGGGCCCAGAGAATATCTCTCCAGTTGGAGGGGAAAAATCCCATCTTGGTTATCCACATCACGCAGCTTGATTCTCAGTCGACCCGAACTCTGCCTTTATGACTGCCCTGTTACGGAACATCGTTTGACAGAACCTAAGTCGGTGATCCACAACTCGGATTGTACGACAACCTCAGGTATAAGGATTACATTGATTGAGTCATGCAAATGACGGATTACTCGTTGCATCTCAATATGGGTCAGTCCGACTCGCTAAACTCTTTAGCCGAGTCCGTGTCAGTTGGAATGGCATCACCATGCCCATGACAAATGGAACCGTGTCATCAGCCAACCTTCACATCAGTCTAGATTGTGTGTCCAACACAACCTCAATGACCAAGGACAATTTAGTATGAACAACATGAATACATAGTTCCACAACTGAATCACATATTCAATGATACATATCAGATGTTCAATACAAGGACGACATAATAACTTTATGAATACATTGGGAATTACATCATGCATGATTGCCTCTAGGGCATATTCCCAACACAAGATTGTGTTGGTAGCATGTCACTTCAAAAATTATTTTGTTATCACTTACCTGCTCGAGGACGAGCAGGAGTTAAGTTTGGGGATGCTGATACGTCTCCGACGTATCTATAATTTTTGATGTTCCATGCTTGATTATATATCAGTGCCACATGTTTTTATAACATTTTTATATCATTTTTGCATGATTTATGGAACTAACCTATTAACAAGATGCCCAGTGCCAGTTCCTGTTTTCTGCTGTCTTTTTTTTCAGAAAAGTTGTTCTGTGAAGTTTCTCAGAATGCGCTGAAATTTACGTGATTTATTTCCAAGTTGAAATAAAGACGAAACCCGAAGGACGCCCGGAGGGGAGGCTCCCAGCCTCCAGACGCCCTCTAGGTGCGTCCCCACCCTAGGCCGTGCCTAGGGCCCACCTGGCGCCCTCCTTTGTCGCCTCTTCGCCTATAAATTGGTCTTCGCCCCGAAAACCCTAAGTACCTGATCATATTTTCCAGAAGACGTCCGAGGCCGCCGCCATCTCCAACCCTAGTTTGGGAGGGTTCTGCAGCTCTTCCCGGCACCCTGTCGGAGAGGGGATCGACATCGGAGGCATCTACACCACCATGCCTGCCTCCGGAGTGATGCGTGAGTAGTCCACCACGGGACTACGGGTCCATAGCAGTAGCTAGGTTGTCTCTCCTCCTTGTACTACATTGCTTAGATCTTGTGAGCTGCCTATCATGATCAAGATCATATCATCTGTAAATGCTACTTGATTGTGTTTGCATGGATTCGATGAATTGTGGAAGTCATTACTTTTGTTTATCTATTAGTTGTGTTTTATCTATGATCTTGCATGCTCTCCGATGCTAGTGGGTGCTTTGGCCAAGTAATTATTAGTATTGTATGAGGGAGTATTTATGCTAGATAGTGGGTTCATGCCTCTCTTGTCTGAGCTCGGGTTGACAAAAACAATTAAGATAAGAGATGTGCTATTGCCACTCGGGAGAAAACAACGGTGTGATTTCCTTGTGTTGTTTACATTGCTTACATTATGCACTTTGCTTATTGCAATGGTTTATTGCTTTCAACTTAATACTTTTGGGTGACATGCTGGATAGCGATCCCGGAGTGGATTATTAGTCATAGATGCATTTGGATAACGGTCTATGTATTTTGACGTAATGCCCATATTAGATGAAACTGTGAACTAAATTGTTTTATGATAGCCGTGTTGTGCGCCCACAATTCTGTCAATTGCCATGCTGTAATTTGTTTACCCATCATGTATATCTTCTAGAGAGACACCGCTAGTGAACTGTGGAACCCGGTCCTATTTTCCTACATTGTTTACAACTGTTTTAATAGTTTTTCATCATCATTTGCTCGTTGTTCATAATTCACTCTCATCATATTTTACATCCACACATTTAATTCTTTGTGTTCAGCAAGCCGGAGAGATTGACAACCTCTCTGTTTCGTTGGGGCAAAGTAGTTTGTTTGTGATTGTGTGCAGGTCCACGTCAATTGTTGTAAACGGCGTCGTTGACACCTTGCTAAGCCTTCTTCAAGTCCTACTGGATCTGACAACCTTGGTTTTGTAATCAAGGGAAAACTTCTTCTGTACTACATCATACATTCCTCTTGGGGTTCCCCAGCGAACATGTGATCCACGTCATCAAGGCTCGGCCAGCGTGCCAGCTCAACGGTCTCGAAGGAGGTCGCCAAGACCTTCTTGATGTCGGGGTTATCCTCGGAGTTGTACTGCTCGACCTCCTCCTCCTTCACGGGCGGTGGAGCACGGATGTCGCGAGTCAGTGGCGGTGGAGTACGGGCGCCTCATGTTGGTGTAAGGGCATCGATGCGGAGGGTAGCTCCTCCGCACGACGAAGAAGCTCCGCACCGATGTCAAGCTAGAGCTGGATCCCGTGGAGGCCGAACATGTGACGATGGGCGTGGATCTATCCCTGTCCGACAGAAGGAGAGGACGTGGTCGATAAGGATGGCAATTTTACCCATGGGTACGGGTACCCGCGGGTACCGTACCCATATGGGTAGGGTATGGGCACATTTTCATACCCATGGGTAGTACCCATACCCTACCCATCAAGTCGTGGGTAGGGTATGGGTACAGTAATATACCCACGGGTATACCCAACCCCTACCCATTAAGCAACTGCAGACCACCAACCTCCATATTCGATCCACTCATTTCTCTATTTCTTCAACAACGGGGGATCGACGTTAAGTAGGAGCAGGAAAGACAGACGATGGGTCAGTAGAGAGTAAGATAATATGGTTGTGATGTGGCGGCACACAATAGAATATGAAATATCGTGCACTGTTGATCTACCCAATGGGTGCCCATCGGTTAAATATACCCACCGGGTATGGGTACAGGTAAAGCTTTTTACCCACGGGTACGGGCATGGGTAGAGTTTTGTACCCACGACACATATGGGTATGGGTATGGTATTGGTCTACCCTGCCCATACCCTACCCATTGCCATCCTTAGTGGTCGACGGTGTGCCCCGTCCAAGACGATTACCTTCCCTCGCGGTTTTTCCGGTACGGATTGGCTGCACCGGCGGTGTCGCAGATCTTCTGCTCCTGCTCCGCCGCGAGGATGCGCGACTAGTTGGTGTTGTCGAGCGCCATACACCTATGGCGGATGAGCTCCGCCATCTCGTTGGTGTCCTCGGGGAGCGGCGACACGACGAGTCCCCCTTGCTTATGTGCCACGTGCCAGGTAGCCGACAGTTAGGGGGCATAGTAGCATGTCCTTAGCGAACTCGACGACAATAGGCCAGTGAAGAGTTCATAGCCACAACCATGGCTCCACTGATGCGCTGCTGCCGGCCTCGTGGTTGTTGGCCATTGCCTCTGACAAGATTCGAAGGTGAAGGAGAGGGAGAAGAAGAGGGTAACATAGAGATGATCCCGCCTCCGGTGAGAGGGGATTTTGTAACGCCGGGCAACCTAAACGGCATTCATGGCCTTTACACTGGCGTGAGAATAGTGGCCTCGAATTGACGCGGCGAATTGACTGGGTGGTGGCGTGGAAGCCCTCATCGGAAAGTGGCAGGGCGTCTCCTCATTAGCCAGCTCGTGATGTATTAATGGATCGATGGTTGTTCGGCGTGATGAGAGACTGGAGAGTGGGCCAAACTCTCCCTACATGCCCAGTACATGTTAGCGGGCATGCGTTCAGTGGCGTGCAGCGATTAATGCACATCAGCACCAGCTAGAGTCTGGTGGCGTGCGCTCTGGACACGCCACTGATACAAATAATTAGTGGCGTGTCAACGAAACGACACGTCGCCAACACATTCCGCCCCGGCGGGCAGGCGTGTCCACATGGTAGTGGTGCGTTCTAGCTGATCGTGCATCGCTGGTACATGATTAACAATGGCGCACGACGCGCCAGAATACGAGACACCACGGATAATAACAGTGGCGCATAAAAAAATCAATGCCACTAGTAGCATGTCTAATCTAAGAGGTGTCGTGGTATTGTCGAATCTAGCCGCGGCAGGGGTGCCATCGAGCTAGGTAGAGAGAGGGGTTTTGGAGACGTGGGGTGTTCCGGCAACGAGGTGACAAAGGGTTTACCCAGCTTCGGATCTCGCAACGGTGGCGAAACCCTACGTGCTGCTATAATTCACTATAAGGCTAAATCGCCGAGTTACAGTGGATTAGGGCTCAGAGCGTACGTGCCCTAAGGCGTCCCAGGGGCCGGCTTATAAAGGCGTCCAGACCCTGGGCTTACAGGAGGAAACCTAACCGACTAAGTACAGAGTCCTACTCTAATCCGGCTTGGCCCTGCCTTGTGGGCTAAGTCTTCCGCAATGCAGGCCGGCTTCTGGAACCTTCCCTTAGCCGGATGGGCCTCCTGCGCTTCAACTCACTGGGCCGCCCGGTTAAGCCGGATTCGGCTTACCACCACTTTGGGCCACCCTGGTGTGCTGGCTTTTAGTCCTCTGTGAGGACACCTGTTCGGCATAACCCCAACAGTAGCCCCCGGAAAGCTTCAAGTACTTCAGCGGCTGGCTTCAATCTTCCGGCAATATGCTGTCCGGGAAATTCATCATCCGTCTTCAGTCTTGGAGCATTCCCAGAAACCTGAAATCATGTCGAACAGCTTTGTCGATTTTAACTGTGCCGGCTTTGTATGCCGAAAAAGCACTTGAGCGTGCAACAACACGCGTCCGCCGATTTGACAGTTATGTCAGACCCGGCTGTGTGAGTGGAGGAGCATCTTTTGAATGCAGGGGCTAACTTCTGTTTTTCCCGCACTGGAACCGAGGCGTCGGAGGGAAGGAACCGTCTCCAACGGCTCGATCCGAGACACGTGGCGAGAAACCCGGCTGCTGACCGTTGCACGCATCTCGGCGCAGCACTATAAATGGCAACCGCATCGTCTCCTCCGCTATCTCCTCACCATTCGCAGCCCTAGCTCCAACTTCTCCAGATCTCATCTTCCTCCCGAGCGCAAACTCCATCTCTTCGATCCTCATGGCTTCAAGCGCTCCAAGCTCTCCAGTGATCGACGCTGCCGCAGTCGGTCCGGCTCCGCCGATGGGAGGAGCTACATCCACGGCCGCCGCCGCCGTCACCGAGCCATCCGCCACAACTCCTGCATCCTCACCAACTCCGGTGAGTTCATCCGCCGCCTCGAGCCGCGATACAGTGGCTTTGGCAAAAGCCGCAGCCGAAGCCGCTGCCACGGTGGCTTCAGCTGCCACAACTACTGACGCCGCCATCGAAGACGCAAGCGTTGGCGAAGAGGAGGAAGAAGAGGAAGCCGGCAGCGGCAAGGACGCAGCCAACAACCCGTCCCGCAACTGGGCCTGCTCGGTTGTGGACGAAGTCGAACTGAAGGGAATGGAGGTTGACGGTGCCATTCTTCCAACTTCTGAGTCGGATCCGACTTGGCGATCCGCCTTCGGCGACCCCTATCCGACTCCCATCAGAGACGAACGGGTACTTCTCTCTTCCCATGTGATTAGGGGATTCTCCTTGCCGCCGTCGGCTTTTCTGGTAGGCCTGTTAGATCACTACGGCCTCCAGCTCCACAACATCACTCCGAACAGCCTGCTGTACATCTCCGGCTTTGTAGCGCTGTTCGAAGGATACTTAGGCATAAAACCTAGGTTAGACTTCTTCGAACGTTGCTTCTTAGTCAAGAGGCAGACCGTCAACAAGGAGCTGCTGGTGGCCGGCACAATCAGCTTCAACTGCCGCCGAGATATCGACTGGTACCCTCAAGTGCCTATCGTCGATTCGGCAAAGGGATGGGTGTCCACCTTCTTCTACTGCAAGGATGTGGCATCTCCAAACCGATGCAGGGGCTTGCCCCTTTCACAGACGAAGCCTGGCACGCTGCTGCCTTCTTGGAAGAAGAAGCCGTCCAGCGGAATGCCGATAGAACACGCCGCCATTCAAGCTCGGATCGCGCAGCTGACGTCCGGCACTCCTCCCATGACTGGGGAGGACACCATCATTTGCTGGATGAAGAGACAGATCCAGCCCCTCCAACATCGTGCTCGCCTTCTCTGCGAGTACACGGATAACTCTTATCCCATGCGGATCAACGAAAAAGACCTGGACCAGAGCCTGTTTGAGGCTCGCTTCAACAAACTCATCAAAGCCCGGCCTGGAGAAGGCCAGCAATATGAAGAATCATTGCCGATGTTTAGGGCGTCCAACCCTCCCCCAAAGGTATTTTGACTAACCAGAGTCCAATTCTTTGAGAGATTCGGGTTTTCTTTTGTCAGACTAACATGTAATATGCCAGATTCCTGGAATCACCGACATCCGCCCTGCTGGGAAGCCGTCGTCCAGCAAGGCAACCACGCGCCCCATCTCCTTTTCCTCGGCTACCGCAGAAAGCCGGAAGAGGAAGGGCCAGTCGACCACGAGCGGCGCCAAGTCGACTGAAGACGACGATGCCCTTGCTGGGCTCAACATTCCCAGCAAAAAGTAAGCCAACTGACAACATCTCCTCCTTTCTTTGCAGCAATGCCGGATTTGCTAAATTTCGCTTTTGACCTTTGCAGAATAAAGAAGGGCGCTCCGTTGAAAATAAAGACGGTCGCCATGAGGAAGAAAGCCTCTCCTGCCATCCCTCCATCAGTTCCAGAGCCGAACCCAACAAAGGAGAACACACGCACGATAGTGCCAGCTCTGCCTGTTGGGCGAGCCGGGGTAATTCCCCCCACACAATGGACAGAGATGACGGGGAAAGTGACTGAAACATCCTCTCCAAGGGCTGAAGCTCCGGCTAATGATGCCCCAACCTTTCCCCCCATCAAAGCCGAAGCCTTCGATGAGGAGGGGCGCATCAAACCGGAATTCATGAGCCGGTTCATGAAGGCACCCGGCTTCCCCGGAAGAAGGGAACAACCGTCCGGGACGACGAGCCGGATAACACCAAGGCCTATGACACCTTTGATGTCATAGAGATTCTTGAAGATCAGCAGAACTACTTTGCTGATAGCTTTGAGGCCGGCATGACGCTTCTCCGTGCGCACTACCAGGTAAAATACCTTACCAGTAGCCCCCGAGCACTATGCCGGGTTAAGTTATTAAAACTAGCCGTCATAGTGATCCGAGTTAATGCGCATGCATACACTTAGCCCCCTAGCCACTGAATGTCGTCATGTAGCCACCTTAACTTGTAAATATAGATTTAGGCTTTTAGCAATTCCTTACGCAGATCCACCGAAAAATTGGCGCTGAAACCATCAATTCTTTGGGTGTGCGAAATCAGGAGATGCGCCGGCTTAAGACTGAACTGGCCACCAAAGATGCGATCATCGAAGGGCTGGAGGTAGACCGGGTTCAATACCAAGGTAACAATGCCGAATCCTTAGCTTTGAGCTCCAGGCTTGTTTTTATACTACTAACATTTTCCTGTTTTGCAGATGCCATCATCAAAGCCAAGGAGCTTACTGAAAATGCCGACATTGTCGACCGGCTCCGCGAGGAGAATATTGAGCTGAATAAGCTTAACCAATCAATGACGGCGGAGCTGGAAACGGTCAAGAAAAATCTTGCCAAAGCCGAACAACATCTGGAATCAGAGAGGCAGAGCCACAAGGATGCCCTCACTGAGGTCCAGGACCATCTTAACAGGCGCCTCGATGAATCGCTGGCCATCGACAACCAGCTTCTGAGTAAGTATCGAAAAAACTTAAACTCATCACTCTGTCTTAGCCAAATATAACTGAACTTCGCCTTTTGCAGCTCCGGCGGGTTACGGCCATGAGCTAACGGCGGAAAACCGGCTTGACCGGATTCTGGAAGTAGGGGAGCTTATCCCGAAGATTATTTCTTCGGGAAAAGAGCTTGCTAAGAAGTTCTTTCCCGGCAACCCCGAGCCCCCGACGAACCTTGCCAGCTTAGAAGCTGAACTGGCCGAAGCGGCTTCATTCTTTGATGAACGGCTTCGATCCAGCGCTCGTGGAGGTGCCAAGACGGCCTTAGGCTTGATGATGGCACATTACCCGGAGGCGGAAGCCTGGCGTGTGGCATCCGGCTTCCCTTTGGAAAAGGAGGACGGCACAACGCTGGACGACCAAGATCGCAAGAAGATCCTTCACTCCGTCTCCGGCTATGCCAGCAAGATTGCCAACATGGTCTCCTTGACCACCATCTTCAAGGAAATGTCGTGCCCGCCGACTCCTGTCCAATCAGATGATGACGATGAGGCGGCGGAGAAATCATCCTGAGCCGAATTTGCTCACTGAGCCGGCCATCCTGAAAATGTAATGGGAAATATGTAAAGCCGTCCAAATAATGTAAATGTCTGAAAACAACTAAATCCTTTGCTGTATGTTAGTCAGCTTTATATTTGCAAACTTGCAATTTTATGCCTCGGTCCAATCTGGCCTTGACACCTTAGCCTTTAAGCGCCGGCAAACCTATGGCGAAGCTAACTCGCTGAGCAACAGGGTACGCAATGACCAATCTGTTTAGACTCAGAACAAGTGCCGCCTTTCGGTGCCGAAACACTTTGAAGCAACCCGGCGCAAAAACTAGCAGACAAACATTAATTTGGCAAAGCGTTGATTTTTCATCAGCTTAAGGCGGATTCAATCATGAAAGAGTTTACCAATGAGAGCAACACAGGCAATTTCGGGTAAACAGATAACAACAATGAGATCATGGGGAAATAAAGGATGGTACAGATTCTCGAATTCGACATGAGAGAAACCAATTCTTATTTCATGATAACATTGACATGGTTATAATAGAATTTGCTAAGTGTAAAAAGGACGTAGCTGAGCGATATTCCACGGACGTTTCGTCTCATCTAAGTCATCATCTACATGCCTTTTCCTCTTGCGACCTTTCTTCCTGGGATCTTTCTTTGAATCCCTTAAGTCGATGAGGTAATATGACCCGTTATTCAGAACTTTGCTGATAACGAAAGGTCCTTCCCAAGGCGGGGATAATTTGTGCTGCCGGCTTTGCACGAGCCAAAGTACTAAGTCGCCTTCTCGAAAGGATCAATTCCGCACTCTACGGCTCTGATAGCGACGTAGATCTTGTTGATAGATGGCGGATCTTTTGAGAGCTAACTCTCTTTCTTCTTCGAGGATATCTAAGCCGTCTTGACGTGCTTCTTCTGCGTCTTTCTCAACGTAGGCTGCGACTCGAGGCGAATCGTGGATCATGTCGGATGGGAGCACCGCTTCTGCACCATAGAGAAGGAAGAAAGGGGTGAAGCCGGTTGATCTATTTGTGGTAGTACGAATACTCCATAAGACCGCCGACAATTCCTCAACCCAAGCGCCGGCTGCTTGATGTAAAGGAGTTTCAAGCCTCGGCTTAATACCTTGCAGAATAATGCCGTTAGTGCGCTCTACCTGTCCATTGGATTGCGGGTGTGCCACCGATGCCACGTCGAGTCGGATTTTTGATCGGCTGCAAAACTTTGATAGCTCACCGATGGCAAAGTTTGTGCCATTATCAGTGATAATGCTATGCGGTATGCCGAATCGAGTTGTTATCTCGACGATGAACTTTGTAGCTGTAGCTCCGTCGAGTTTCTTGATTGGCTTTGCCTCCACCCACTTCGTGAATTTGTCAACCGCCACCAGCAAGTGAGTTAAGCCTCCTCTTGCCGTCCTGAAAGGTCCCACCATGTCGAGCCCCCAGACCGCGAACAGCCAAGTAATAGGGATCGTTCGGAGCTCCTGAGCCGGCAGATGAACCTGCTTTGCGTAGCGCTGACACCCTTCACAAGTCTTGACGATGTTGATAGCATCCTCCTTAGCCGTCAGCCAGAAGAATCCGTGCCGAAACGCTTTGGCGACTAACACCTTTGCCGCCACGTGATGCCCACACTCGTCGGAGTGGATTTCTTCCAAGATTTGTCGTCCTTTTTCTGGAGAGACGCATCTTTGGAAAATGCCGGATGTGCTCCTCTTGTAGAGTTGTCCATCAATAATTGTGTATGCCTTTGCTCGACGCTCAATTTGACGGCTTAACACCTCGTCGTCCTTGGGCAATTTCTTATTAATCAAGAAATCAATGTAAGGCATGGTCCAATCTGGGGTTACCAAGCACACCTGAACTGATTCTGCCGACAAGGGTTAATCTTCGTCGCCACCTTTGATGGACGGCTTGTGTAGGTGATGGAGAAATACGTCTGGTGGCACTGCCTTTTTCCTAGAGCCTATTCTGGCCAAGGCGTCAGCAGCTTCATTGTCATCTCGAGAGATATGTCGAACCTCTAAGCCGGCAAAACATCGGCCGAATTCATCGACTGTTCTCCTGTATTCCGCCATTGTGGGGCTCTTTGTGTCCCAGCATCCATCAAGTTGCTGTGCAACTAGATCCGAGTCGCCATAGCAGAGAATGTGTTTTACTCCCAGCTCCTTAGCCATATGAAGGCCGTGGAGGAGAGCCTCATACTCTGCTACATTGTTGGTGGCATTGAAGTGGATTCGGAGGACATAGCTGAGCTTATCACCCTTAGGTGACTTTAATACCACTCCAGCCCCCGAGCCTTCTTTCATCTTTGAGCCATCGAAGTGCATTACCTAGTACTGAGAATCCGGCAAAGGTGTGCTTTCCATTGCCTCTGTCCAATCTGCAACGAAGTCGGCTAGAACCTGAGACTTGATGGCGGTCCTCGGCTTGTACTGGATGTCGAAACCTGCTAACTTGATGCCCCATTTGGCGACTCGTGTGAGCCGGATTCTCCTACAACACCGATGAAGTGGAAGTCCGGCGCCGCCATGTTGGAACTTGCGTCATCTTCAGAGTCTTCGTCGTCAGCGTCGAAAGCCAGATCCAGATCGGTGATCTCGTCAGAGTCCAAATCCGACTCCTCGTTGAGGTTGCTTGGATGGGCGGTGGGCAAGCTTGAGGTAAAGCCGAGATCGACCATAGCCTGGGCGGTGAAGCCGACGAAGATGTCGAAGCCACCGATGGAGACCGTGGACCAGCCGGCGGGATCCTCCTTTGCCGACGTCCAGAGGACATCGTTGAAGACGTGGCCGGCTCCTGATTCGTCGAAGTAGCTCACCATGCCGACTGCGATGGTGTTGCCGACTCCGCCTGCAGCTCCTGGACAGATCGAAACCCCGGAGGTCTCTTGCCCCACGGTGGGCGCCAACTGTCGTGGTATTGTCGAATCTAGCCGCGGCAGGGGTGCCATCGAGCTTGGTAGAGAGAGGGGTTTTGGAGACGTGGGGTGTTCCGGCAACGAGGTGAAAAAGGGTTTACCCAGCTTCGGATCTCGCAATGGTGGCGAAACCCTACGTGCTGCTATAATTCACTATAAGGCTAAATTGCCGAGTTACAGTGGATTAGGGCTCAGAGCGTATGTGCCCTAAGGCGTCCCAGGGGCCGGCTTATAAAGGCGTCTAGACCCTGGGCTTACAGGAGGAAACCTAACCGAGTAAGTACAGACTCCTACTCTAATCTGGCTTGGCCCTGCCTTGTGGGCTAAGTCTTCTGCAATGCAGGCCGGCTTCTGGAACCTTCCGTTAGCCGGATGGGCCTCCTGCGCTTCAACTCACTGGGCCGCCCGGTTAGGCCGGATTCGGCTTACCACCACTTTGGGCCACCCTGGTGTGCTGGCTTTTAGTCCTCTGTGGGGACACCTGTTCGGCATAACCCCAACAAGAGGTTTCCTACTAGTGGCTGGATGCGAGCTTAATATATGTGTAGGATTCGATGACTGGGTACCGCGAAAGAACTCTATTCTATTTCAGACGTTGGTATGAAAATGATATTTATGTGGATGTGCATAAGTAAATATCATCGAAAGCTATAACCTGTATAGGCATCGATATTATAACTCTTCTAGCATATATTCTTAAGGCGCACCCATTTCCCACCCATCTCTTCTCTCTCCTCCCTCTCGCCTTGCGTGTAGCTTCCGCCTTCCTGGCTCCCCTATCTCTTCTCTCCCTGGTGGCTCCGGCCGTCGGCAGGGATGGGGGAAGGGAGGCTGCCCCTCTGTGCATAGCTTTAGGTCTAGGGTTAGGTCCTGTAGGGCATTTGGGATTAGGGCGTCAGATCTTTCCTGTGAGATCTGGTGCGGCTTGAGGCGGATCTTCGTTGTGTTGTGTTGCTAGCGCAGGTGTATAGGGAGATGTATGTTGTAGGGATCTCCATTAATAAGTCGGCTTCTTCAAGCTTCTCCGTCCTGCTACATCCGTGCAACTGTTGCCAAGCTCTTCTGTGGTGCTCCTGGGGAAGGAGGACGATGAGGAGCTCAAGGGCACGAGCTCGTGCAGTAAGCGTGGCCATCCGTCAACTGGTGGTTTCGATGTCGTTTCCTCCCTCTTGGCCGGCCGTGGCAGTGAGGGAGAGGAATGAGCTAGCTAGGATCTGCATGGTGATGGTGGTGGGAGCTTCAGAAGTCTGCGTTCCCTACTACGGTACCTCAGTAACGATGTAGTTTGGCCGCCGCTACTTCTGGACAGAGGGCTGGCCCCGTTGTGCTCGAGAGCTGTTGCGCCTCGAGCGTTATCTTCCCAATCCTTGTTGTTGTGTTCTATGTTCATGCTCTCCAAGTGGTTTTGTCCCCGGTGGCATCAAGACTGGCGGTTCCTTCAGGCCAACCATCGTCGGTGATGAGCGCGCAAGGACCTGATTGCATTTTAGCAATATTTTTTGGGGTCCAATGTGTAAAAGTCCAGGGTCATGTTGTAATTTATATTTTCTATGAGGCCCTTCCTGTAATTCTATACCCACTACCAAAGTAATGCAGCTCCAGATCCTTCGAGATTTTCCCGTTCAAAAAGGCATAAATTCTTATAAGGGCAACTCCAGCGCGACTGTTAGTCATCTGGCTATGGGGAGGTTGGCATGGAGGTGCGGGAGTACATAAGGGGATCGAGAGAAGGAAGATGCCGGTAGGGATGTCACCCTTAAGGTTTGAGTACGGGTGGAGCCATCTCATCCCCTAACTAGCCCCTCTGAAGTTACCATCACCAATACTCTCTGATACAACTTTTTCCCCATACCCACGCCCTAACAGGGTAAAGGATTATACCCGTGACTAAAAATATCCATGTTTGCATCACATCAACCTGAACAACACATAGGCATCAAAATTAATAAATAATCATAACCTATAAGCAACTGCTTGAGGCTAGAGTCCTACAAGCGGGTCGATGACACAATCTTGGAGGCATGTGAGGGAGGGAGGGACATGAGACGTACATGGTGAGGGAGTTCGAGATGGGAATATGAGATGTGGGCTCAGAGCAGCACTCACGGAGGCAGGACCGCGAAAGGAGAATGGTCAAAGGGACTTGTGGGTTCTACTATTGGCTCTAAGAGGGTGAGCCTATGGCAATCATGTCCTTCCTGGCCTTGGGTTTGACCATTCGGGGTTATAAAAAAATTAGGTTAAGTACTTAGAGTTAGATAAGGAGGCATGCTTGTCAAATTTTCATGCGCGTATATGGGTATGGGGGTATGAGTATACATTCGCACCCCTACCCGCTATACCCGATGGGTATAAAATTTACTTATAATACGTATTTGTGGGTAAAAAAATATTTGCAACTTTTAACCTAATAGGTTTTTACCAAACAAGTGTGCTGCTAATGGGTACATAATGCCATCCATACGCAGATGGGACCGCGGGAGAAAAAGGAAAAAGAGAGGAGATGAAGTAGATAAAAACAAGGTGCTAGGGCCCACCTCGCAATCCACATTGTTCCAAGGGGCATGCGGCTCGTCCAAGAGTTCCAGCACCCGCGGTTGACCGTCTGATTGGAAGCCCGTGACATGGTAAGCCTCTCCTAGTTAGATTCCTTGTATAATGTTTAATGACGCCATTGCAAGAGATTCTAATAAATGGAATGGTACCTTAAGAATAATTTTTGTATGACAAGCTATATATAGAATTACTTCAGCCGTCTCACGTATTCCAATCCGGTGTTCCAATCCGGTGATTCCACACGTAGTTGGAGGTCCACTCACTATCACAACCATCCATTGTGTATCTAATGACACGATTTTTTGTTACATGTTCTAACTATTCTGGTGCTTGATGCATCCAAATTTTATACAAATATTAGGTTATGCATATCGGTTACTGATATTTTTGTAAAGCATACGGAATTTTTTAGAATTTTTTACTGATTTTTTTGTTAATTCAACCATTAACAAAAAGAAATATATTAGCAAAAAAATCATGCATTAGCAATAATTTTGGATCAAATTATTAAGGGGTCATGAAAACCTTCTCCGCTCTCCGGCGAGCTCGCCTCAGCCCTCCATCCTTCATAATCAGGCCAGCCACGCTCCTCCACTCCACTCTACTCGACTGGGCGGGGAGTCGGTGAAGATCCTATCGCGGACCCGGCGGATTTCTTCTTCTCGGTGAGGAACCCATCCTATTTTTCTTGGATTTCTCGCATGAGTTCTCTTGTTTTACTTTGCTGTACTGTTTGGAGTTTTTGTGGAGGATCTTTCAATTGGAAGTAATGCTAATAAAATAGGAGATATATAATCTGCCCGGCGGTTCTTGCTAGTCGGCCCCAAAGATTTTTCATGGAATTGAGCTTTTTGCTCTGTTTTTTTCTTTTATTCCCTACTGCGTTGAGTGCGAATCAACTCCTGGTCAATGAAAACCAAATCCTTTTTATAGGGAAACAGGATCCTCCTGGGATTTTTTATAAATTATGACCGGAGAAAGCTAGAGTATTTGCAGAGATTGGGATACGAGAAAACGTATTTCGCTGCCAGCCGAGAACGGAAACAGGTGCGCGCCGGCAACAAAATGGGCATGAAAGTTTTCTTAGAAGGCAATGGCACTATTTTGCCGGGCAGAGATTGCTCTTTGCTGCCAAAGCTTCAATTTTGTCTAACCAAATGAATTAGTATGTTAGTACGATGCGGTACTCTCTAGTTTCTTCCCAAGCACATGTCCCGGAGAACATCAATAACTGCTATTGCCCAAACCTTTCTGAAAGATGACTCTGCACATTGTTGTCCGAGGGAGAAAATGTCGTGCAGGAATTGGTAAAATGTTGATGAGATCATGGCAATGTAGGATAAGGTGACAACTGACAAACCACTTCGATCTTCGTGTGTACTGCATCCAAATGTGGGAAGGTTACTCAGTGATAGTACCTGGTTTAGCAAGCAATGCTCCAACCTTCAGCTATGTTCGGATACCATCCATGCAAAATTCTTACAACTTTTCTGTGCAATGCTCAGTCGCTTTTTTAGCATTGTCCATTCCACATACATGAAAGCCTTTTCAAGAAAGTTAGTTTCGTTGTTACTTTTCTTTATTTTCTTAAGACATGTCCCTTGAAGAAACCACTCGAAGTCCATAATGCAAATATAATCAATTAGCAAATATATTATATGCCAACCTATTTACAGTACATACATAATTATATCTTTCTGAAAACAATTCCATGGAAACTTCGGATCTGATTACTTTGGCGCATAGAAAAAACTTCGTACATATGTATACACAGATCCATAAACATTGGACATGATCCTCCAAGGTGGAGCCACTATCACAACCAGTTCAATACTGTATATTTTAGTTAAAGTTACTATAACAGAGATACCGTTAGAAGTGTAACCTCCCCTTTGTTTTTCTAACACCATTAGTTTTGTCTCTTTGATAACAGGATGTGCATCTTGCATTTCTGCATTTGTCCTTGCCTATTACTCGCGCTTTTTTTTTGGTGTTTTAGTTTCAGCAATGACATTAGTGGATTTTATTGACTTAGACCATGATGAGTGGTATGTCAAAGTAGATGTTATTGATTTGTGCAGTGACGAAGATAGTGTTAAAAAAGACGCCAATGTTGAAGACAGAGAAGAAGATGATGATAATGTTCCTCAGTCTGAAAATCCAGCTGAAGCTGCAACATCCTTGCCAATTTCAGAACAAGATGCCACTGCTACAACATCCTTATTAATTGCAGATAAGTTTATGCAGCCTGAAAAACAAGAGTTTCTTGCAACAAGTGATGGCGCAAAAGAGGGTATGCAGCCTGGGAAGCATGATTTTATTGCAGCAGCTGATTGTGTGGGCGAAGCTATGTAGTCTATGTGTGAGGCTGGTGTATTCTTGTCAATGACAGAACAAGCTGCTGCCACATCCTTGTTATTGACAAAACAATGTGTTATCACATCGTCATTAAAGGAAGACAGGTCCATGTAGTCTGGGAATTAGGTCTTTGTGGCAGCAGTTGATTGCGCAAAAGAGGCCATACAATCTGAAAATACAGCGAAGGCTGCTGGGTCGCCATCAAGGACTGAAAGAGGTGCTACCTGCAAAAGTCACCGTGTTGGCCAATTATGCCAGATGATTGGATGTCCTCATATCGGAAAAGATGGCTTAGATTTATGCATTTCCCATGGTGGAGGCCACCCACACGGTGAGCCTGGGTCCATCACAGTACCATGCACCAAATCAGAAGTATCAAATGGAGCAAGGGGAGACGCTGGAAATGCTATAGGAAGCACAGGAATCTGCAATCTTCATGCTCAGGAAGAATCAGAAAGGGACAAAGAGAAGGAAAACAGTCGGTTTAGAAAATTCTACAGCAGGAAAGGAAAGAAACAAGTGAATACCTCTGATACAGGATACAACAGACAGTTGGGCTTTGTCTATACTAAAGGAGTGCTGCCAACGTTGCACGATGGAGATAGTGGATTCAGTATGATGGGAAATATCCGTAATGGTACGGCCAGCGTAGGAATCAACGTTCTTGATGGTGAAGTTATGGTGTCCAGCTACCAAGGATGCAGCAAGACGTCCCACGGAAGTACAGCATGTGGCAGGGTCCGCAAAAATGGTTCAAAGTGTTGCATGGTCGAAGGCTGTACAAATGGTGCACATGGAAGCACACCTCTATGCTTTTTCCATAATTCGAGGCCGTGCAGAAGGCGTTGTGCAGTCATTGGGTGCACCAAGGAAGAACATATGAGTTGTCAAGGCCTCGCACAACGATGTGTGAAGCACGGGGTCGGCAAGAGGTGTAAATATGATGGTTGTGGGAAAGGTGCTAAAGGGAATATAGATTATTGCATTGCGCATGGTGGGGGAAGGCGATGCAAGTTTCAAGGATGCAGGAAGGACAGACAAGTGCAAACTGATTATTGTGTCGAACATGGTGGAGGCAGACGCTGCATATTAATAGGATGTAGCGCGAGCGCTACATATGGGAAAGACTTCTGCTCTATGCACAGAAAAAGTTTGTTAAGTGACAATAATTCCGCTCATGAAATTCTGCCAGCACCAGCGCCAGCGCGTAGGGCCAAGAAGGCAGAACCATCCAAAGGAAGAAACTCTTGCTCAGTGATTGGAGGGATGGCTCAGAAAAGGCAGAATACCAATGATTATGTTAACACTGTAAGCTTCAGTATCATTGAGGTTTGAAATGTGTTAATTATGTACATATGATTCACCAATTTTCTTTTTTACTCATAGGTATTGTTTGCATATTTCAGACGGCAGAGGAAAAGGGCAGAGTTTTTGTTCGTCAGAACAATATGCTGAAAGCATAGTAAGTAAAGAACTATTACCTACCATAAATACGGGAACTCTTTACCTTGTTTCTAGTATATAGGTTTCGTCCACTTACCGTTCTCTGGGTTGTTGTAGGCCATGTCTGAAACGACGAGCACTTTTTATTATGTATGATAAATGTGAAGTGACTAAGTAAGCAAACGGTATCATTAGCAGGGTCCGCGACAACGGTTCAAAGTGCTGCATGATTGAAGGCTGTATAAATGGTGCACATGGGAGCACGCATCTATGCATTTTCCATAATTCAAGGCCACGCAGAAGGCGTTGTGCAGTCATTGGGTGCACCAAGGAAGCACGTACGAGTTGTCAAGGCCTTGCACAACGTTGTGTGAAGCACGGGGGCGGCAAGAGGTGTAAATATGATAGTTGTGGGAAAGGTGCTAAAGGGAATACAGATTATTGCATTGCGCATGGCGGGGGAAGGCGATGCAAGTTTGAAGGATGCAGGAAGGGCACACAACACACAGGGGCAAACTGATAATGTTCCTCATTCTGAAAAACTAGCTGATGCTGCAACATCGTTGCCAATTTCAGAACAAGATGCTACTGCTACAACATCCTTATCAATGGTAGACCATGGTTCCACCATGTCCTCATTAATTGCAGATAAATTTATGCAGCCTGGAAAACAAAAGTTTCTTGCAACAAGTGATGGCGCAAAAGAGGGTACGCAGCATAAGAATCATGAGTTTATTGTAGAAGGTGATTGTGGGCGCGAAGCTACACAGTCTGAGCGTGAGGCTGGCATATTCTCGTCAATGAAAGAACAAGCTGCTGCCACATCCTTGTTATTTATAAAACAAGGTGCCATCACAACGTCATTGAGGGAAGACAAGTTCATGCAGTCTGGGAATCAGGTGTTTTTTTGCAGCAGTTGATTGCGCAAAAGAGGCCATACAATCTGAAAATACAGTGAAGGATGCTGGGTTGCTATCAGTGACCTGCAAATATTACTGTGTGGGACAACTATGCCAGAGGATTGGATGCCCTCATATCGTAGGAGATGGCTTAGATTTATGCCTCTCCCATGGTGGAGGACACCCCCACATGGTGAACCTGGTTCTAGCACAGTACCATGCACCAAATCAGAAGTATCAATCAAGCATGAATGACATAGTGGAATAAGAGTGAAGTTAGATGATGGGAAGCACACGAATCTACAATCTTCATGCTAAGGAAGAACCAGAGGGAGACACTCACAAGGTTGAGAACTGTGATTTCGAGGCAGAAATGGAAACACTCTCTCCTCAGGACAAAGAGAAGGAAACCTGTCGGTTTAGGAAATTCTGCAGCGGGAGAGAAGAGAAACAGGTGAATAACTCTGCTACAGAATGCAACAGACAGTTCAGCATTCTCCATGCTAAAGGAGTGCGGCCAACGTTGCACAATGGAGATAGTGGATTCAGTGTGATACTAAATGTTCGTAATGGTATTGCCATCAGAGGAAACAACGTTCTTGATGGTGAAGTTGTGATGAACAGCTACCGAGAGTGCAGCAAGACGTTCTAGGAAAATACAATGTAGCTACCAAGAGTGCAGCAAGACGTTCTAGGAAAATACAATGTATGGCAAGGTCCGATACAGTAGTTCAAAAGGATGCATGGTTCAAGGCTGTACAAATGGTGACATGTCAGGGACTAGTAGTGGTATGGAATAGTAGTATGTTGTAGCTATGAGGCCATATTAGGTATTTCCTCTACGTTGGCATCTATTAGTTGGCTAGGCCTTTATAAGCCATCCTTGTATCCTGTGATCTCAATCAAGAAATAAACCCTAATTTTTATCTTGCAATTTACCTTTCCTTTAGTTCAGCAATTTACCAATTTTATCGTCGATTCCCCTCAAATCCTTCTTCTTCGTGATCCCACCTCGTCAAGGTCCATCGGGATCCTAACAGTATGGTGAGCCGTAGTTAAAGTTTGACCAAAAGCGCTTCCACTCTCTGTACCTATTTCTCTTGAGATTCCTCATCGACTCCATCATCCCTCCTCTCCCTCAAGTGGCTTCATCGGTCGGGATGGGGACGAGGCGGGGGTGGAAATTTCAGCTCCCTAGGATGATTTGTGAAGCTCCACAGCGGAGGTCATCCATGAATGACAAGCTTGCCAACGGAGGCCACTCCCCACTGTGGTGTTGGGTTAGCGCCACAATATCTTCTTCCTCGTGGCCGAGGTGTCAATGTGGAGGATTTCTGATCTCAGCGCGGCGCTCCCCGCTGACGGCGGCCCAAGTGGCGTAGTCCCCTGGTCTCGTGATGGTGGCTGTGCTTCGAGGTCGTTCTTGAGCTGCGGCGGAGTATAAGGACCTCATCGCCTTTTTGGTTTAGCTTCTGAGGTTTTTCTTTTAAAATTTCAGGACCATGTAGCTATTTCAGCTTTTACCAAGGTCCTTGCTATAAATTATCCCGTCACTTAATACGGGCCCCTTCCACATTAAAAAATAATCGGGTGCAAAATCTTGTGTGATGTGCATGCCCGTGTGGAGTAATTTCGGTAGGGGAAGCCCCTACAACGATTTTTTTATAAAAAAAAATAAGAACCCAAATTCGAGTCCGTGAGGACTTAAATCTAGACGGCTAGGTTGTACATCCACTTCCCTAACCAAGTGAGTTAGACTCACTTCTTCATTACTACGAGCTTACGGCAAAGTATGGTGCCAGCGCCTTAAAACTTAGTTCGCCTAAATTTAAGATGATGAATTGTGGAATCCTCCTCGACAGCAAGAACTACCTCCGGTCCTTGAATGTTTTTACTCAAGCGGCAAGTGCTTCCCGCATTAGAGGCAGTAGCACCTACCCTCTAGGCCACAGGCCACTCTTGACACCCGTGTTCTTGTATGCGGACATGGAATAGCTTCGCCTTGACCCAACACTCCGCCTCACAGCTCCACCTTTTCCGGAACAGGATCGACGGTGTCATGTACTCCCTTCGTTTCGAAATGTAAGATGTTTTACCTTTTGTCCATATTCTCATGTGTCTAGATGTATTTATACATGTATTAGTGTATATGTTTACTCATTTGAGTTCACACCTAGCCAACATGTGAGGGAGCTAAAACATCTTATATTTAGCAACAGAGGGAGTACTTGCAAACCTCTGGTCGGCCTGACGAATTAACGCACCAACATATGCCCCCCTAAAAAAACACAGCAACATATGTTTAGAGGTCATCCATCCATCGATCAGTAGTAACTTGTATAATCTCACATGATAGGAAAAGAGGAATGAAGAATAAAAAAGACAAAAAAAAAAAACACGGCGAAACGGGATATGATGCATCCACTTCCTCCTTCCTGTTCCATTAGTACATCCACTTGCTCCACATCTGGTAAACAAAAACCATCGCACTGTCACACCCGTGTAGAAAGAGTTCGACCCAAGAGAAGTTAGGCAGCCAGATGGTAAGAAGACGTAGATGGCGATATGCAAAAGATGCAAGAACCAGCTCTTCTAGGAATCCAAAGGAGGAGACGGCCACCTGAATAGGTAAACCAAGATGCACCTAAAGAAGGATGCAAAGATGGGGAACAAGGTACAAAGCACTCTCCAACTCAACTCCCACAGCTCGGTAAGAAATTGAAACTATGATCCTCAGATAGCTTGAGATGAACTTTGTTATTTTATTGCTCGTAATATTTACCACTTCGTATTGGAGTGTCTGTTGGTTTTCTCAAATATATTCAAACCCCTCATAATCTGAATTTCAAACCGGTTCTAGACACACTACAAGTAGGGATCGATATAATAAAATAAACAAAAAAGCTCTCGAGAAACTAAAAGAAGACATTACTACATGCACCTTTTCAAAAAAAAAAAAAAAAATAACATCCGATGTCTGGAGTGGTCCGTGTAAGCAAAATTACGTTAGTGTTGTTGCTCGTTATGTTAATAACAAAAATTGAGAACTACAAAAAAGAATCACTAGATTCAAATTAATTGATGTAGTCCATGTTGACGCGAACATTGTTGAAAAAAAGCATCAAAGTTGATTTTGGTCAAACCGACAAGAATTTTGTAATAACTTTGGATAATCCTGCGTCACATACTACTGCAATGAATTTCCTCTCTCTTGTACTTAGTCAGTATGATGCATCTTGGTTATTGCATCAATGTTGTGCTTGCCATATTCTTTATATTATTGCTAAATCTGCTTTAAACACTTGAATGATTACCTGGATAATAATTAGAGCTACAATATCTTGGTTGAATGCTTCTAATCCACGCATTGCGAACCGTCGGAGGTTCTGCGAGGCAGATAATACATATCCTCATATGTTAAAGTAGACATGGATGTTAGATGGAACTCTATATATGACATTTTTAAATTGTGCTTTCAGATAAAGACAATTTAACGTTTTTTGTTAATTCATATTTTGGAAGAATCCGACCGACCATTGATGATTGGCATGTTGCTCGTGTATTTTCTATTTTTTCGGGAAAAAATCCGATTCAACTAATGCTTTGTCATGCCACATCTTCTTTAATGGTGCGTCAACTTTTATTTATACCTTCTCACTTAAAACAACATGAACATTAAATAATATATGCCTGACAGTTCGTAAAATACAAAATAAATATTTATAATATTGAAAAGTTTTTTTCCTCTTTTTATGCATTTGCATTTATTTTGATCCTAGGGCTAAACTTGATGTGTTTGCTACTATTATCGCACTCTGAACTGGTGTCGTGGAATATCATTATACGTCGTATTTCTCTAACATTATTAAGCTTCATGAACTTTACGCTAAGTACAATGAAAAGTATGTCAGAGGTCGGTAGCACCGGATTATATCACAACCAACCGCTAGAGAAAAGAAAACATCGGTGATTAAGATATTATCGTGTAGCTCTTCCTCGAGCTTTTCATCAACAACGTACGACACATATTCACGTGACGGAGATGGGAAGATATGATTGCACATCAGGTCCCCAAATGTCAGTTCAGAGGAAACCTCCGAGAATGTATTCAACACATTGAAATGGTGGCATGATCACAAGCTTACGTATACGGTGATTTACATATTAGCACGAGATGTGTTTACAGTACACGTTTCAACAACATCGTCGGAGTATGCTTACAGTTTAGGTGGAAGAATAATTGAGGAGAAACGAGCATGTCTCACACCACATATGGTGAACACACTCATGACAGTGAAAGTTGGGAAACTAGCCGAACAAAGAAATGAACACACTTCGATGGATCTAGAGCTGATAGCCACATAACGGATGAGGTTGCAGAAGAATAGTTGTAATATTTGTTGTTTTTCCGTTTTGTAAATTTCCTTTTCCTTTTGAGCAAGCTTTGTACTTTTTTCCCTTAAAAGAGTTTATCTTCAAGAATTTATCTGAAAGATTTTAATTCCAGGCTTCCTCGTAAAGTAAAGCATCAGGCCGTTGTGGGCCGGGCTGGGACTAGCACTACACTATTCATGCTTGGGCTAGCCCGCGGCCCGATAGCCACCATTACAGTACCAAAAGCACATCCAAAGACCAATTTACCCTTCACATGTTTAGTGGTATTACATGTCCACCTAAGCACGCAAACCTTGTTTCCTACACACTCTCTCTCCTAGGACGTGATGCCTCCCCTCTTTCTCAAAGCCTCCTCTTGAGAGTCGCCCCCCAAGATCTGTCGCCGCCCCTTTCCTCCCCGCTCTCTGATGGCGTTGTCGGCTGACGAGAGGATGGATTAGGAGGTAGGCTTCCTCTGTATATAGTAGGAGTAGTTCTAGGTGTACGGTTTTCCTCTAGGATGCTGGCTTCATGCCATCTCGGAGCGTGTCTCCATTGCTGGCGAGCGGCAACGTGCGACATGCGATTATGTTCTTCTTGGCCATGGTGTGGTCAGGTGTTGAGGGTGGCTGGGAAGGGCGGCGTCTTCGTCAGTAAGCTCGCCCCCTTTGGAAATTGCGTCTTGGCGGTGATTTGGGTCGCGCCATCTTCTTCCAGAAGCCATCTTTGCGAAGGCAAGAAGCTCAGGTCGACGCTGCACGGTCTGGTTCGTGGCTACTCTGGACATGTGATGCGGTGGATTGGTGAACACTCTCAGGGACCTCAAATTTGGCGTCCGACCATGGTGACCAGCTGGTGGTCCCAGATGCTGATGTCGATGGCCATCATTTCTTCAACCTCCAAGGGAGGTCCTATTAGGCCAAGCTTGCAGTGGCGTTCACCTTCTTCCCATATGCAAGTGGTCTCGTCCCCGGCTCCGGCGAGGATGGCCGCGCTGTGAGCTGCCAAATCTCCGACGGTGGCAGAGGGCTCGAGCACGTTTTCCGGATAATTTTCAAGGTCAAACAAGGATTGTGCTGTAATTGCGTTGTTGTTTAGGGTCCTTTGATTACCAGCAACTCCTACGACTCGAATAGACATCAATTTCGAGCTACACTATTATATGCTACATTTAAAAGGGCCCCAGGTTGAATCATATTATATTGATTTAAATTTACTATTTCAATGTAAAAGGATGAAAGAAATATTGTCTTTTCTGAAATAAAAACAAGGCTCTTTTTTTAATCTCATACCCTTTTTAATTTTAGAGGGTTCTTCTCTTTCTTTCTAATCGGATAAACTGATTTGTATGGGCCTTTTAATTGGGGTGATGTTTTTGCACCCAGGAATATATGCTTCCCCGATTTAAAAAATATGTTTTAAACGAAGTTTGAAATGTCAAAACTTTCGGTCAAAAAAAAAAAAACCTGCGCACATCTGCACATTCTATGTACTCACGACGTCGTTCCACGGAAAACTGATATTTTTTGTGTCGTGTGTATAAAAAAACACAAATTTTGCTGCTAGAAAAGGGTTTTCACAATGTTTTTTTTTTTACACAGACCACAAAAATGTAGGTTTTCCGCGAAACTTATCAGAGATATAACCGTCAAGATATACACGGCAAATTTTTGTTCGGATCAAATTGTTTTTTCGGGTGCCAAGAGCATATGCTCTCCATGTGCAAACTGAATTTCCCTTTTACTTGACATTACGGAGTTGAAATTTATACATGTACCGCTGTGAATTAATGAAGGCATCCAGCCAGGTAAAAAAAAAATACATTCTCTCGCTCAAGGAAAAAAAACCTTGTTTCCTACAGGGGTGTCTCGAACCTTCTCACATGATGAAAACCCTCTCCGCTCTCCGGCGAGCTCGCCTCAGTCCTCCATCCTCCGGAGCATAATCAGGCCAGCCACCCTCTTCCACTCCACTCTATTGGGCTGGGCGGGGCGTCGGTGAAGATCCATCGGCGGACCCGACAGATTTCTTCTTCTGGGTGAGGAACCTACCCATCCTATCTTTCTTGGATTGTTCGCATGAGCTTTTTTTTTTTTAGTTTACTGTTCTGTTTGGAGTTCTGGAGGATCAATCAATTGAAAGCAATGCTGATAAAGTAGGAGACATATAATCTGCCCGGCGGTTCTTCCTACCCGGCCCCAAACATGGAGATTTTTCCTGGAATTGAGATTTTTGTTCTGTTCTAGTGTTCTTTTGCTTTGCTCCCCCATCCACCACCCCCCCCCCCCCCCCCCGCACGAAAAATATTATTTTTTTGGAAACTGGATCCGCCTGGGAATTTTTTATAAATTAGACTCGGGGAAGCTAGATTATTTGCAGAGATTAGGGCAAGAAAAATCGTATTTCGCTGGCAGCCGAGAACGGAAAAAGGTGCGCCGCGGCAACAAAAAGGAGATTGAAGTTTTATTAGAAGGCAACGGCACTATATTGCTAGGCAGAAATACAAGCCGAAGTGCCTTATGTTTTTATCTGAACATTTTTGTTCTGTGTTGCCAAAGCTTCAATTTTGTTCAACCAAATACATTAGTATGTTTTCTTTTTATATAAATGCATTAGTACGTTAGTATCATGTGGTACTCTCCAGTTTCTTGCCAAGCGCATATCCCAGAGAACATCAGTAACTGCTATTGCCCAAACCGTTCTAAAAGATAACTCTGCACATTGTTGTCCGAGGGAGAAAGTCAGAAAACGTGGTGCAGGTATTGGTCAATGGTGATGCGGAGTCGAAACTATCAGAGATCATGGCCGTGTAGGATACTGGCAAATCGTATCGATCTTTGTGTGTACTGCATCCAAATGGGGATGTTCATCAGCAATAGTGCCTCATTTAGCAAGCATTGCTCTAACCTTCAGCTATGTTAGCATAGTATCCAGGCAATGCTCCCCCAAATAGGGCTGTTTCAGTATTATCCATTCTGCAAACATGAAACCTTTTGAAGAAAGCTAGTTTCGTTGCAACTTTTCTTTATTTGCTTAAGACATATTCCTTGAAGGAACCACACGAAGTCCATAATGCTAATATATTCAGTTAGCAAATATAGTACCGGCCAACCTATTACAGTACTCCCTCCGTTCCATAATTTGAACTACAACCACGACAGCAATTATGGAACTGAGGTAGTACATACATAATTATATATTTTTTTTTTGAGATTTTGCATGGAAAACTCATCAGATTACTTTGTCGCATAGAATTGTATCCAACTTTGTACATATGTATGCACAGATCCATCGACACTGGATAGGATTCTCCAAGGTTTTTTTTTTCGAAAAGGGTCACCCCAGCCTCTGCATCGAAAAGATGCATACGGCCGCTTTATTAATTTTATTCAACATAGCTGGCAAAAGCCTTACAACGAACGAATACAAGCTGAACCCACCAACGGTGAAACACCACAACTAGCACAAAACGACAGGGTGAACGGGGCCTTGTTCCCCGGCCACAACCGTCGCTGGCTCCTTGGCTAACTCAGGATTCTCCAAGGTGGAGCCACCATCACATCCAGCTCAATACATATATACTCCGTATTAGTTAAGTTAATATAACAGAGATACCGTTAGAACTTAGAAGTGTAGCGTCCCCTTTGTTTTCCTAATTTGTCAGTTTGATAAATAGGTAATGGGATGCAGGTCTTGCTTTTCTGCATTTTTCCTTGCCTATTACTCAGATTCTTTTTTTTGGGTTGTAGTTTCAGCAATGACATTAGTGGATGTTATTGACTTGGACGATGATGAGTGGTATGTCAAAGTAGATGTTATTGATTTGACCACTGACGAAGATAGTGTTGAAAAAAATGGCAATGTTGAAGAAGAAGATGATGATAATGTTCCTCAGTCTGAAAATCTAGCTGAAGCTGCAACATCCTCACCAATTTCAGAACAAGATGCTACTGCTAAAACATCCTTATCAATGGTGGATCATGGTTCCGCCATGTCCTCATTAATGACAGATAAGTCTATGCAGCCTGAAAATCAGGAGTTTCTTGCAACAACTGATGGCGCAAAAGATGCTACGAAGCCTGGGAATCACGAGCTTATTGCAGCAGGCGATTGTGTGGGCGAAGCTATGCAGTCTGAACGTGGAGCTTATGTATTCTCGTCAATGACAGAACAAGCTGCTGACACATCCTTGTTATTGACAAAACAAGGTGCTATCACATTGTCATTGAAGGAAGACAAGTCCATGCATTCTGGGAATCAGGTGTTTGTTGCAGCAGTTGATTGCGCGAAAGAGGCTATACAATCTGAAAATACAGCGAAGGCTGCTGGGTCGCCGTCAATGACTGAAAGAGGTGCTACCTGCAAAATTCAGCATGTGGGACATTATGCCAGGTGATTGTATGCCCTCATATCGTAGTAGATTGCTTAGATTTATGCATTTCACATGGTGGAGGCCACCCACACGGTGAACCTGGTTCCAGAACAGTACCATGCACCAAATCAGAATTATCAATCGGAGTGAGGCGAGAAGCTGGAAATGCTATAGGAAGCACAGGAATCTACAATCTACATGCTCAGAAAGAATCAGGAGACACTGAGAAGGATGAAAACTGTATTTTCGAAGCAGAAACAGAAACACTCTCTCATCAGGACAAACAGAAGGAAACCAGTCGGGTTAGTAAATTCTACGGCAGGAAAGAAAAGAAACAAGCGAATAACTCTGCTACAGAATGCAAAAGACAGTTGAGCATTCTACATACGACAGGAGTGCCACCAACGTTGCACAATGGAGATAGTGGTTTCAGTATCATGGGAAATGTTCCTAATGGTACTGCCAGTATAGGAATCAACGTTCTTGATTGTGAAGCTGTGAGGAGCACCCACCAACAATGCAACAAGACATCCCAAGGAAATACTACAATGTATGGCAAGGTCCGCGACAGTGGTTCAAAAGGCTGCATGGTTCAAGGCTGTAAAATTGGTGCACATGGAGGCACACCTCTATGCATTTTCCATAATTCAAGGCCACAAAAAAGGTGTTGTGCAGTCATTGGATGCACCACGGCAGCATGTAAAGGCAGTCAAGGCAGCACAGACCGTTGTGTGAAGCACGGGGGCGGTAAGAGGTGTAAATATGATGGTTGTGGGAAGGGTGCTCAAGGGACTACAGATTATTGCATTGCGCATGGAGGGGGAAGACGGTGCAAGTTTCCAGAATGCAGGAAGAGTGCACAAGGGCGATCTGATTATTGTATCAGACATGGTGGTGGCAGACGCTGCAAGTTTCTAGGATGTAGCGCGAGCGCAATATGTGGGACAGATTACTGTTCTGTGCACACAACAAGTTTGTTGAGTGGAAGTAATTCCCATTGTGAAATCCTGCCAGCTCCAGGGCATCAGGCAAAGAAGGCAGAGCCATCCAAAAGAAGAAGCTCTCACTCAGTGATTGTAGGGAGATGTCAGAAAAGGCAGAACACCGATGATTCTATTAACACTGTTGTTGAGGTTTGAAATGTGTTAATTATATACCTATGAGGTAAACCACATTTCCATTTTACTCATAAGTGTTGTTTGCATATTCCAGGCTGGAGAGGAAAAGGGCAGAGTTTTTGTTTGTCAGAACAAAATGCTGAAAGCACAGTGAGTAAAGAACTCTTACCTTGTTTCTTGTATATATGTTTCTTCCACTTACCATTCTCTGGGCCGAGTAGGCCATGTCTCAAACGATGAGCACTTTTTATTGTGTATACATAAATGTGAAATGACTAAGTAAGCAGACAGTATCATTAGCAGGTTTATTGTCTACCATTTTACTTCTAGCATCACTGCATTGGTGCTTTCGTTCAATGGATGCAGAGAACATAAAATTAGCACAAAAGGATGAATTATTGGCTACCCCTTTACTTGTAGCATCACTGCATCTGTCACCCAACAGTTGGTATTTCGTGAAAAAGTTTTTTTTTATACATTGATTCTGGCTTAGTAATCTGGAAAACGATAAAACAATGTGCATGCTTTCATTCATTTGTGACACAGGCTGTTTGTAGCTAGAAGAATGGCAAGGTATGAGCTGATTTTGTACATGTAACAAACATTTTATGTTCTGTGCTTAAATAAGCTTGACTTCCGACACTGTGAATCGTAAGTTCAATCGAGTAAGATAGCAATTACATACTCTGGTTTTGACCTCAAAACATTATAATGACTGTTGTGCTGACTTGTCACTTAACAGGCAAACAACTCACAGGTTGAACTCTGAGAGCGGACTCGCAGCAGGATCCCCATCCACACAGCTTGCTTCTACCTCTCCGACTACGGTATTAAGGTTGTGACGGCAGAGCTCTGCACCTGATTAGATTCCACTTATTTTGTGGTGAGTTTGTTGTCTAGATGGCAGAAGGCACCTCTAGCCTGTGGTTTAACTGAATACTAGTAGTAAGTAGTAACTACTATTGAGTATGGTAGACATGAGCTAGAAACAAGGTCTGAATTCTGAACTAAGACATCTAGGACTGAAGATATTCTGGCGTAAGGTAGAAACGAGCTCTGGGCTAGGTAATGTTATTCTGTTCGATCCCGTGGGCATGAACTGGCTGCTTGGTTGGAAGTTCATTTGGACTGGGATATTTTGAGTTCCAGAAAAGCCCGTTTCTTTCATTAATCCATAGAACTTGTTGATGTGACATCCATAGTTTTAATAGACTTCCAACAGAGCATCTCTAAACATTTTTCTGCACTAGCTGTCGAGGATGAAAACTGCAGTACAAAGCATATATAGGCAGCGTTCGTAAGCACAAATTATATTAATCAAAGTTAACATAGGCCTGAACGGTCGGAGGGGACCGTTTAAAATCAGGTGTTTAGCTTTTTCGACATACCGGAGTGGGTGCCTTCGCAGGACGCCTCACTGGTAGACTGGTGGAGTTCGTTGGCTGTCCCTGCTTCTCGAAGACGCAACCTGAATGTGTTGATTATCTTGGTTCTTTGGGAGATTCGTGTCAGTTCCTGGATGTAATCTACTCGAATTAGAATCAAACAATCTTAGTATTTGTGTATATTGTTTTGCGGTAACAACAATTCAGAGAGATTGATAAACGAATTGGCTCTCCCTACAGCCCAGCCATTCTTATAATTATAAGCCTATGACCGTAACGGGAAACAGTAGAGTGACGGTAACAGTAACGACAGAAAGGGGTAAACGGTAAACAGTAGACACGCTGGTCAATCATAGCCGTTGAGCGAAGGGGTATGCCCTGAAGCGATCTGCGCCGTTGGATAACTGAATTTCATGTACACTTGTACAGTACTGTTGTTTCTTCAGAGAACAGGAGAGAAGCCTGACAACTTGGAACCACGGCACATAAATGGAGTTGTTTTCAACCGGGAGGTACAATCAATCCTGGGTAGAGTCAGCCAGTCATGGTTGAGGGTGAGGCATGGTTCACCGCCGGCTTCTTGTGCGAGGCCATGAGGCCTTCTTTGTGGCAGCAGCTACTAGGTGGATTGGGTAGTCGTTTGCTTCATCAGTGGTTAAAATTGGGCAGTGTTGTAATTGGCTTCTTCCCCGTTTTCTTCTTTAATATATAGGAATAGGAATGCTATGCATATTTTCTAGAAAAAAATCTATATGGCGGTGAACGCGTCAGTGTAATAAGCACATCTCTTGCTGTTGTGGACTTGTGGTCTTGTGGAAACAAGATCCTCTGATGTAGAGCTAACTACTGCAGAGGGACGTAGATTCTCGTCGTTCGTTCGATGCGCATCCGACGGCAGCAGCTCGAACCAGTGAAAACGCATCCGACGACGGCAGCCTGCGTGGCCTCCGCCACCACTCCTGCCGTGGCTTCCGTCGCCATCGCCGCAGCAGCTTCCGTATTGGAAGCTCGCCGCGAAGCAGAGCAGCACCAGACCCAGTGCACGGAGCAGCCTCGCCTCGCCCCTCATAGCCGCCCCTCATAGCCGCACTGCCATCCTGGTCGTCGCGCTCGACCTCTGCGCCGCCGCTTTCCTGGCGCACGCCGGTCGCGTCCTCCAAGAGGAGGAGGAGGAGTCGTGTCGTCCTGGTCACCGCGCTCGCCCTCTGCGCTGCCACTACTCGGGCGCACACCGGCCGCGTCCTCCAAGACGTGCCCGCGGAGCTCGTCGCCACATGCCCGCCCGCCAGCCTCGCCGCGCCTGCGAGTTCGCCGCACCCGTGGAGCACGTCCCGCGAGCTCGCCGGGCCCGTAGTATTCGCGCCCGTGAGGTCGACGCGCATGTGCTCGCCGCGCTCGCGAGGTGGTCGACGCGCATGTGCTCGCCGCGCCCATGCTCGCCTCACCCACGTCCGTCCTCCTCGCTCGTGCAGCTCGACGCGAGAGTGTCCCGTGCCTGTGCAGCTCGGAGTTGAAGTTCCTGAGCCCCGGCGGCAACCAGAGTGCCGCCGCACATGTTGAAGAACACGCCGCGAACTGGGCCGGAGAGCACTGGGAGAAACATGGCGGTAGATTTCGTTGCCGTAGGATTCGAGATCGACGGTGCTGGGCATTCAACGTCCCTTTGACGTAGACTCAGCTAAGTCAGAGGATCTCGTTCCGAATTTTCGCACTAGACTTATTTAAGTACTTAGCAAGGAAGCATGCAAAACGGAACTTATTCTCCCAATTAAGACTAATATATTTTAACTACGCATTACTACGACCTTAAAACTAGGTAGTAAAGGATTCGCCTAATTTGAAGTTCTCTAAAATTGCGGGTTCCTCCTGGACAGCAAACAGCTCCGGTCCCTGAATGTATGTTTCACTTTAGTCGAGCGCCAGGTGCTTCCCGCAGAAGACGCAGTAGCACTTTCCCTTCCAGCCGCCCTTGATGCACCTGTGTTCCTGCACGCGGGCGAGGAACAGCTTCGCCTCCATCCAGCACTCCGCCTTGCAGCTCCACCCTTTGCAGAAGGGTATGTTGGGCACCCTGTACTTGCACACCTCTGGCTTCCCTGACCAATTTACACACCAACACATATGTTTACAACGCATGCATTGATCAACAGTGACATGATCTTATCAGACCAAAAGAGAAACGTAGAAGAAGAAGAATCAAATGGACAAGAACACAGAGATCTGGCCGGGAACACGAACCGTCCGCCGTAACGGATGTAGGATCCTCCGCGTGTAAGATCACGAGTGCTAGAAGAAGGCAGAGAGCGGCGCGGCTCGTGTCCATGATCGATCGGTGGAGCTTAATCTGCTACTACCCGGCTTTCTCTTTGCGCGCGGTGGGCGATTCTTCCAAGTGAATATGTGCGTAATTATATAGGCGTTTCTTGCAATTGACCCGCGAGAGAATGAAGGATCTGGCTACTGTTTTTGTTATAACTACCTGCGAGAGGAGTGGAGAGACGAGAACAAAAGGATCGCCTCCGGGAATCTAGCTACGTCAAGGGTTCCCAGCTGATCAAAGATTGCGAGACTTCCCGCATTTTTTTTATTTTGGTAACTCGGAACTGGGAACAACCGATACACAAGCCATTAAAATTTCGGCGGCGCGGTACAATTTACAAAGAGGACCTGAAATTAAAACAATTAGAAAACAACCCTCGACAACTATAATACATACACTAATCTAAAGACCAAGAACACAATCGGGTCCTCCGTCACCGCCAGAATACACAGGGCTCCAACAACGGCCTCCCTCGCCGACACCTGGGACAAGACCACCTGGTGCAGGGAGGAAGTGGGGTGCCGCCACAAATCCTCTAGAGGACCTCCAATGGAGGTTGTTGGAAACATGACGCATCGCTTGCGTTAAGGCTTGGAGCTACTGTCCGCCAGCACTTTGAGTCGGCAGGCGAACACATTCCACCGAGGATGACCACTAACTTTATGTAGAATCCATTGACCTATGCGACGAACTATTCCTCCTCGCCGCCACGGCGGGCCAAAAATAGAAGCAACACTCCAGATGAAGAGAAAGCCCATACCAACATGTGATCCGCCCGCACCACACACCCAGCCGTGAGAGGCAACTAGAAGCAAGGAGAGGCCAAATCTGCGATCCCACATGTTTATTGAAGCGAGCTTTGCCATGAATCATCGGCAAGCACCAACCTCGCCCGTGGGAGCTCACAGGAAACAACTAGCAAAATAAGATACACATCTAACAAGCTAGCAACAAGTAAGTAAAGAATAAAAATAACTGCAAGTTAGAGTCGATGATGTAATTCCGAAAATCCTTCATTTGGGGAAGTACGTCTTCGTTGGAGAGGTGTCGGGACACAATACTCACCAAGCTCCACATAGGCTCGCCTTATTATCCTTGTGCCCTCACACAATGCAAGGTTCCATGATCCACTAAGCAATCCCTTTGAAGACGGCAACTGAACCTTTGCGAACAAGGTTTGGGCGGTCCCATCCAACCTTCGGGGCCACCGGAAGTTCCGGTCCAACTTTTGGACCCTATATAGAGAGTTGCACCACTTGGCGCAACACAAAGTATTGGGTCGAAGCTGAAGGCCGGATGTTGCCTGGACTTCCGGAGGCACGGCCAGAAGTTTTAGTGTCTATACACTAGAAGTACGAGGTCTTACCCACCGGAAGTTCCGCCCTTGGAACACCAGCACAACAACAATAGATAGAAGAAACTCTCTCACATCAAAGTAGGAGGCAGAAGTGGACCAAAAAAAATTGTGTACGTAAATTCGATTTCATTCATACCTTCCAATATGAAACCCCTCTCGATATTACGATTTTCCTACGACTCAAAAAAAATTGAAAAGCTGGAAAGCGGTATTCACTCTTCACTTTTGGAGGGTCGATAATGAAAGTGCATGGTTGCCCCCATGTGTGGTTTTGGTAATTAATGACAATATCTATGGACTAATATTTGTATGGAGCTACTTGTAGGTGTGTCCATTGCGTTGCTTGATCTCCATTTGTTGGAGTCAAGGCTAAGGGAAGAAAATTATGTGTTGATCAAGGCTATGTGCGTGTTGATCGACACTCAAGTCCAAGTTAAGATATGCCGGAGAGGTGCTTCTCCCATCTTGGTGTATGGCGGAGCAACATGTGAATCTTCACCAAGCGAAGCGCAATCGAGAAAGGTGGTGCGTCTTGAGGACATGAAGATCGTCTTCTTCGACCTCAAGTGGTTTTATGCGCAAGTCAAAGGTATGATCTTGATGGGGTTTCTATTTTACCGGTCTCATGATGTTAGTTCATAGACCGGGTTATAGGATAGATAGCCGTACTATCAAGAGGGGCTCTCGACCGAATATCGTGATCGTATCGTCGTAGAGAGCACAAACCTTTGCATCCATGCATTCATCTTTATTGGTTATTATTTGTCTCTTATCGTGGCGTGGTCTTGGTGCTTATCGTGCTTGTCATGACAAGGCCAAGGACACCGAAAACGGTTTTCATATGCGTCTTCTTTTGCGGTTTCGGTATTGGAGATTTTGCCGGTTCATCCGTGCGGAAGGTTTCTCTCTTCCATTTTTGCAAAATCTCCTTTACTTGTTTTAATCTTTTCCAAGGGTAGCTTTTGCCGTCCTCTTTCCAACAAAATTGGTTTCACGTCATTTGGACTTCATTTGCAAAAGATATAGCATTTCCGGTTTTCAAAATAGAGGTTTAATCTTTCCCCATTTGTTCTTACAATATCTTGTTGTACTATGATGTTTCTCTGCATATTCTTGTTGTGCTCGGTGTGACGATTCCAACGAGCCCAAGATCATCGAAAACGGAGTCCCGATGTTTAAGTTATGATTTTTCTCGTACCGGGTGTTCTGCTGTTTTCTGTGTCCGGTAGTACCACAGTTCTTGCCGGTAGTACTGGAAGGACCATGGCCGGAAGTACCGGGCCGTGCACCGGAAGTTCCGGCCCATATTTTCATCTGAGCTTTTTGGCTAAGTTTTTTTCGCGTTTTCTCTCTGGAGGGGGTCCGAAACTTTGCCCCAGAAATTTCCGAGGGCCGGAAGTTCCGGCCCTTTACCCCGGAAGTTCTTCCGGTAGTACCGCTGTACTTACCGGTAGTACCGGCCGGACCATGGCCGGTAGTACCGGGCCTAGTACCGGAGCTACTTCCGCTTAAGTTTTTCGGTACTGGATACCTCTCGTTTTTAACCGGAAGTTTGCCCGGAAGTGGTTCCGGTAGTACCGGGTCAATCGGTACTACCGGTCATTTTCCCGGTAGTACCGGCCCTGCGGGTGTTCTCAGCTAGCCGTTGGTCAGCTGGTTTTTTTCTACAGTGCGCCGTTGGTGTGCAGATTTGTGTGGGGCGGTAGTACCGCCCTTTGGGCCAGTACTACCGGCCCTGCGCGAATCTGAGCCCAACGGCTAGATTCTCAGGGCACCTTTTTAAGGGCTTTTCTTCCCCAATGGTTTTCTAACCCTAATTTGAACCTTTTGAGTTCACTCACTCTCTCTCTATCCTCCATTGTTGCAATCTTGTGAGCTTGATTCCTCCACTTACCTCCAATGATTCTTGCCCATTTTTAGGGAAACAAGAGAGGAGATCTAGATCTACCATTCCACCAATCCATTCCTCCTCTAAGTGAGGGGACCCTAGTGGATCTAGATTTTGGGGTTGACTTGTGTTCATCCCCTTGTTCTTCCTCTTAAATCCCTCCATAGCATTAGTTGCTTTGGTTGTATTTTAGAGAGAAGGATTTGACCACTTGGTGTGTTCTTGCCTTTTGCATTAGTTGCATCGGGTTGTGCTCTCCACGAAGATTCGTGGGATTGACGTTGAGAAGCTTATTACTCTTGGGTGCATTGTGTTCCCAAGAGCTTTGTGCCTCTTGGGTGCATTGTGTACCCTAGACGGTTGGAGGATTCGCGAAGACTTCAAGTTGTGAAGCTTCGGGAAGTTTTGGGAGCCCCCAATTTGGTTGTGGGTGTGTGCCCCAATATCGTTGTAAAGGCTCTGGATTCCGCCTTGAAGGATTCCGATAGTGGAAGGTGAACCAAACCCTTGGGTGCGGTTCATCGGAGAATAGGGTGAGGCCTTTGTGGCATCTTGAGTAGGCCTCTTGTGGCGAGCTCACACCCCTCCAACGAGACGTACTCCCTTAACAAGGAGGAACTCGGGAATACATCCTCGTCTCCGCGTGCCTCGGTTATTTCTATACCCAAGCTATTTACTTATGCAATTTACATTGTGATAGCCTTCGTGCTTGAAGTTTTATATCTTGCTATCACCTTGTTGTTATATTGCTTAGCATAAGTTGTTGGTGCACATAGGTGAACCTAGCATATTAGGTTGTTGGCTTGTTAATTTAAACACATAGTTTTATTCCGCAATTATCAAGCCTTAAACCGGAAAAGTTTTAATCGCCTATTCACCCCCCCCCCCTCTAGGCGACATCTCGGCATAGTTTGTTCTTTCAATTGGTATCAGAGCCTCGTCTCTCTTGTTTGGCTTTACCGCCTAGAGAGTAAAGATGTCGTTTAGAGGATTAGTGCACGATTCCACTTTTATATTCAATGGCACAAATTTTAATGTTTGGAAAACTCATATGCTTAGTCACTTACGGGTCTTGGACCCCAATATTGAGCGTATCTTAGATATAGGTTTTTCTCTTCCAAAGGATTACGAAAGTACGACTTTAGAGGATGAGAAAAACTTATTTCTAGATGCTCTAGCTTCTAATGAGTTTTGCAAATTTTTAAGTATTGCAGTTTTTGAGTCAATCATGCCTCTCCGGAACGTTCATGATTTGTGGACAAAGCTTTAAGATAAATATGGCAAGTCCATGACCATTGAGGATGATTGTTCTCCCTCCACCTCCGGCCCTGATGAGTTCTCAACTTCGTCTACTTCACCAAAATGTGGTAAGCCACAAACTAATGTGATGGTGAGTAGTGATAGGTTGTGCAATATTGATAGTGAGCTCATTTTTGATGATCTTTTGTCTCTATCTTGTTGCAATGCCTCATCTTTGGACTTAAACTCTTCTAGCACTCCAAATGTCATACATGCTAGTGTTGATAGTTCGTGCATATCATCTAAAAATTGCTTGTATGAATCTAATGATGATATGCTTGCTCTACCTTGTTGCCATGATAAAAATGCTTGTGTTCCCTCTAACTCTTGCATGAATAATAATGTAGAGGAAACCCAATTAGCTATGGAACAAGATGTGAACTTGAGTAGTTCAAAAATTAATTGTACTTCTTCATCAACCATGTTTTGCCTTATGGCTAAATCGTCTACTAGTGATGATAATGATAATGATAATAATGATGAAGATGATGATGTGGATGATGATATTGAATCCTTTCATAAGAAAGGTCTTATGATTCTAAATGCCCTTGCTAAAAAAAATGTTCTTGCTATCCTCTTTGAAATTATGGAAACCCTAATTGAGCGTGGGCTTACAATTAAGGCTTTGGAAGCAAGCCTTGAAGAAAAGGGTAAGATAGAAAGAGATGATGCTATGGAAAAAGCATCGTTAGAAGATGCTCTTGAGGAAGAGCAAGAGACTCGTGCTTCTCTTGAGGAGAAACTAGAATCTATTGAGGAGTCTCATAATGAAATTATTGCTAAAATTATTAAAGAACGTGACCATGCTCATGCTAAATATAAAGTCACGAAAAAGGAAAATGCTAGATTAAATGAAGAGCTTGCTAAGTTTTCTTCTTCTATCCCTAATGTAAATGATGCTTTTGCTACTAACTCCACTTCTTGTGAAGCATCTATTTTGAAGGAGAATGTTGAGCTAAGGGCTCAACTTGAGTTGATAACTAGCAAGTATGGGAAGTTGGAAGAAAGTAATGAAAAGCTTTCTAGCTCTAATGATGATCTTCTAACATCCTATGCTAGTCTAAAGTTAGCTCATGAGGCTATGACTACCAAGGTAACATCTTGTGAGCCTCATGTGGACAATGGCACAAACTTATCTAAAAATGCTATATTGCCATGTGCTAGTCCTAGTAGTTCATCCACTCAAAATGTCGGAACATCATGTGATGAATTACTTTTATTGCCTTGTTGCTCTAACAATGAAGCTTCTACTTCCTCTAGTGCTTTTGTTGCCACTAACCATGTAGAGGAAATAAAAGACCTCAAGGCCCAAGTCACTTCTTTGAAGAACGACTTGGAAAAGCGTCATGAAGGGAAGAGTACACTTGACAATATGTTGAGTGTGCAACAATCCCCCAATGACAAGAGTGGACTTGGATTCAACTCCAACAACAAGAACAAGTCCAAGGTTGAGAAGAAGAAGAAGGGTCAAGTTCAAATCAAGAATCCGGCCAAGATCATTTGCTTCACGTGCAAGCTTGAAGGGCACCATGTTCGGGATTGCCCAATGAAGAAGAAGCCTCTTAGTGAGAAGCAACTAGGGAAGCGGCCTCTTGTTCAATCTCATGCTCCACCACGTGTTGGACAAAGGCCACCTCCTAAGAAGACTCAAGTTATTGCTCCTCATGTTGAGGAGCCTATTAAGAAGAAAGAGAAGAGTCGATGTTGCTATTTATGCCGTGAGAAGGGCCATTTTGCTTCTTCATGCACTAACGGTACTTCATCCAACCCTATCATTATTAATGATGCATATTCTCTTAGGAAGGATAGAACTGGCAATGTGTTTGTCAAATATGTGGGGACTCAAAGTGGTGTCAAGAAAAGAACCATTTGGGTTCCCAATCCTATTGTGACTAACTTCTTAGGACCCAACTTGGTTGGGGACCAACAAGCTCAAACTTGATCAATAGGTGTTTTGTGGAGGACATTGGAGACTTGGCTACTTTTGAAGAATTAAGGGATCTTTATGGTTATATTTCCTCAAGCCAAGTCAATTGGATCATAATGTTCTACCTCATATCCAATGCTCCTCCTTGCGGTAACTTGTATTTAATTCATATATATATTGAAAGTTGCTTGCTCCCTTGCATGTGTTAGTTTTGTTCCTAGCATGTGCTTGTATATGATATGCTACTTTCCTACTTGTCTTGTTATTCAAGGTTGTGTATGATAGTTGTGTATTGACGTGGGTGTACCCTTCGGGTGCCCCACGGTTTGGATACCTGGTGTTCAAATGTCGTCATGGCCCACGGAACAAGGCCAAAGAGAAGGCCCATACCGAAGGAAACAAGCCCAAGATTAGACAAAGACAAGGTCGGTTACGAATTGTAACCCTAGTCGGTAGAGGGTTCCCGAGACCCAGCCCTACTATTTAAGGGCTGGGAGGGCTACCGGCTAGGGACACACTGAGACCTGCCACCAAAACCCTAGCGAGATTGCCTCTATCGATCTAGTCATTGTAGCCCCTTTGCAAGCTCCCTCAATCAATACTAGACAAGCAGGACGTAGGGCTTTTACCTTCGGGGGCCTGAACCTGGGTAAATTGTGCTTGTCAGCCGATGGATTCACCAACACCACCATCTTCTCCTCTTCTCTAAACCCAAGGATGACCTCCGAGGGATTTGGCGTGGTAACCCCACGTCAATTGGCGTCGTCTGTGGGAAAGACTGGTGTTGGATCTACGGATTCGGTGGCTTCATCATCGACAACCGGCGACTCGCCAGATCTGTAATCGCTGATCTTCTTCGGCTCTATGGGATTCAGCCCACACTCGCCGGTCACGCTTCCGGCCTTCGTGGATCTGCACGCAGGTGTGGATGTAAGCTTCGGCGAACTACGCTTCTTCGTCAACAAGTGGGGCACTCTCCGCCTCACGGACGCACCGCACATCACGGCAACAGCACCCGCTACCTCATCGACCGCTGCGGTGGAATCCGCCCCATCGACGGTTGCGTCGGTGTCCGCCATGCCCTCTGACGACGAGTTCTCGAGCGATTTGCTCGACGAGATCGCGTCGTTTTCGACTGCGACATCACGATCTTCATCGCCACCCACCAATCTTTCGCGCACGACTGAGCTGGCAGTCATGCCCTACGCTTCGTCGACTCCACCGTCGAGTTCTGCTCACTTTGTCAGCGGAACCCAAGCAACCTTCGAGTCCGTCTTTGGAGGCGACTCGGACCTGGAAGAAGTTCCGTGCATCCTCCCCATTCAGGTGTACATGACAGCACCCGCGGGACCAGCCGCGGGAACGGCCGTCATAACGGCAGCATCACCAAGCGCTCCTCCGCCCGAGCAACGCGTATACCCGTTCACAGTTACTCTGCAGAACGGACGAACTCAACTTCATATCACCCAGGATATGAGTGAAAAGGCAATAAAGGCCATAGCGGATGGTGCTCCGGCGGAGGATGCCACGGCTGAAGACTTGCAATGCTACCAGTACTTGCTATGGCAGGAAAGCATCAAGCTGAAGGAGCAGGAGAGAGTCCTTGCGGATAGAAGAAGGCAAGCCAGCCTATCAAGCGCGCGACGAGCGGATTTATCCGTCCAATCATCGGGGCGATCTCAACCCTCTCGCGACCGACCTCGTTACTTGCGTATGCTTGAGGGGGCAAGGACCACCGTCACTCGCAACCTGGAGAACTCCTTCATGTCTCTGGATGACGGGGGAGTACCAATTCCCAAAACAGCTACCGGCGCTCTCATGTCGGTGGCTACGTACCTGCAAGCGACACAACCTCCGGAGGACAATCCTAGGGCGGCTCTGCACCGCCAGCAAATCAAATTCGTCAGCATGGCGGGTGCGGAGTTGATACCAGAAGAACCACCACAACCAGCCGCAGGTGCAGCGACTGCTAACAACGCGCCTCTACGGCACCAACAAAGCCCACGGCATGAACCGCGGACCCGCGAACAAGGCGACCGCACTACTCGCGATCAGGAGGATCGCATCACATGTGTAAATAACGAGCGTGCCGCTCATGACCGAGAAAACCGCGCCACCCGTGATCAAAGGCATCGCACAACTCGCGGATGAGAAGACCGATATCATCTAGCGGAAGGTGAAGATGCGCGCAACGCCATCACGTAGAGCAAGGTTAATAGGAACCGCTCAAGACGGGCCGCACGCGACACGAGCAGCGAAGATCTAGACTCCGAAGAAGAGTTCGAACCTTGTGGCGCATTATGCTTCAGTCGCTACATCCGAGAGGTGAGAATGCCAAAGGGATTCAGACTAACCTCCGAAACCCCAAAGTACGATGGTCTGCAAGAACCCTCCACCTCGTTGGAGGACTACCTCACGGCAGTAACTTGCCAGAGAGGTTCTACTTCCACGGCCATGCAGTACATTCAGCTCATGCTCTCAGGGTCCGCCCGAGCCTAGCTTCAAAGCTTGCCACGGGGAGCATATACTTGCTGGGAAGATTTCGGCGAAGACTTCATCCGCAACTTCGCCGGCACATGCAAACGACCCGCCTCGTTCGAAGAACTTCGAGCTTGCAAGCAGCGAGCGGACGAGACGTTGCGCGAGTACATCTAGCGGTGGACCCTCCTCCGTAACTCGGCAGAGAAGATCTCAGACGACAATGCGATATACGCGTTCACCTGAGGCGACTATCGACTCGAGCTGAAGGAGGCGCTCGGAAGAGTAAAGCCGAAGACTATCGCTCACCTCATGCAAATTGCTAACGAGTGGGCAGACGGGGAAGATTCTATACGCAACGAGCGCGGTGGCACACCGGCGGAGAACGGCGACCAAGGGCACTGGAGTCACCGCAGCAGCGATCGCCGCCACAAGCGGAAGTCGCGAGCAGATGATGACAATGAAGGTGCAGAACTCGTGGCGGCGGGTTTTCCCGAAAGCCGCGAGCAAAGAAACCGTGACAGCAGTCGCTATGAAAGCGGCAGCCGAACAACCGGTTATAAGGACAACAAGAACATCAAGCAGGAGTGGCGACCACGCCAGTCGTGCAACAGGCGAGTGCCGAGCCCTCCCCCTACTCTGCAAAGAGCCTGCAGGTTCCACATGTTCAGGGACGAGCATGGCAACCTCACGTCCTATCACCTCATGAAGGATTGTGAGGGTTTTCAAGAAATGCATGCGCAATATACACGCCTCCTCCAGCAGCAGGCGCAAGTCATACTAGGTGCGCCAGCCATCGGAGCACCATCTGCCCCAGCTCTACCCCCACCAGGACATATGGCGGGAGCTATCCAGCTCCAACCACGCATCGAGGAACCTCAAGCAGGTGAAGACTCCTACCCGAAACCCGTCGGACGCATGTTCATGATACAGAAGGGACGCCCTTCCAACCGGGACCAGAAGATCATAACGAGGCAGGTGCACCTCGCCGTCAAGTCACCACCGGCGCTGCCGGAATATCTAAGGTGGTCTCATGAGAGCATCATCTACTCTTGCGAAGATCACCCACCGTAGGTGCCACGGCCAGGGCATGCAGCCCTCGTCCTCGACGCCCAGATCGGCGGCTTTGCGATGAGCCGCGTCTTCATGGATGGCGGTAGCAGCATCAACGTCATGTTCGCCGACACATTGCGCGGGATGAACATATTAACAACCAACCCAACCTCGCGCCGTCGGTCAACACCTTCCACGGAATCGTACCGGGGCGGCCGGTATACCCCCTGGGCACGATAACGCTCGACGTCATCTTCGGCGAGCCAAAGAACTTCAGGAAGGAGAAAATAGAGTTCGAGGTGGTGGACTGGAAATCGCAGTACCATGTCATCCTCGGACGGCCAGCTTATGCCAAATTAATGGCAGTACCGCATTACGCCTACCTCAAGCTCAAGATGCCAGGACCTTATGGGACCATCACCGTCAGCGGCGACTTCGAGCGGTCCGACGAGTGCGACCGCAAGTTTAATAAGATCTCTGAGTCGTTTGGAGCCCAGGAGCAGCTCCAGGAGTTGGCGCTCACCAACGATCGCACCCTCTTCCCTGAGGGCAAAAAATCACCGCCCGAGTCATCCTTCAATGCGACCAACGACACAAGGGCGCACCAGATACACCCGACTGACCCCAAGAAGACGGCCCTCGTCTCGACGAGCTTGCCTCTTGTATAGGAAAGCACGCTCGTCGAGTTCCTACGTGAGAACTGTGGTATGTTCGCCTGGTGTCTAGCCGATATGCCGGGCATACCCAGGGAATTCGCTGAGCACGAATCTTGCCTAACGCAAGACCAGTCAAACAAACTATGCGCGCTTCGCCGAGCTGAAGCGTCTTGCCATCGGGCAGGTGATGCATCCAAAATGCATCCACTTTTCCAAGCACTTTGCCTCATAGTTTGCTCCGGGATCCTTCCATATTTGAATAAAACTGCTGATTGTGACGCTGTTTTTAGCAAAGTCTCTCCTCTGGCTATTTTTGCAGGAAATAAAATCGGGGAAAAGTACCACATCATTTTTTATGGAAAAGAAGCACGTTGGACAAAAAGATGGACACGAGGGGGTGCCGGAGGGCCAAAAGGGGTGGCCCCACGCGGCCCCTGTACCTGGCCGCGTAGCCCCCCCCCCCCAAATGGGCCTCGGGCACCGTCTCGCCTCCGGTATTCGACGTACCCCTTTATATACGAGAAAAAACTCTTGCCCTAGGGGGGAGGAGCTTTCGCGAAACACACCGCCGCCACCACCACGTTCTTCGTTTCGGGGACAGATTGATCCAGGATTTCTCCTCCGGTGGAGGGATCCGGAGGCCGTCTTCACCGCCTTCATCTCCATCAACCATGAGCTCTTTCTCCATCACCATGTGTGAGTAGTTTGCTGTAGGCATGTGAGGTGGATGGGGATTGGATGATATTGACCATGTAATGCTACCCGTTGTTCGATAATCTTAGGGTTTATCTTGAGGATGCTTTTGTATTGTGTTGGTGCACTTATGCTATGTTTAATGCTTGCTACTAGGGCCCGAATGGCATGATTTCAGTACTGAACTTATTTGCTTCATCATATAATTGAGTTTGGTATTTACCTGCAAAGTGTATCACCTACTATTATATTGAACCTGCGAACCCGAAAATTGACATATAGGGAAAACAAGGGGGAGATGTTCTAGTTTGAGGATCCTATGTGTTCATGGAGTGTTAATGCATTGTCCCGGTCTACACGAAAGGGTGGACCTTAATTACCTATAGTTCCAAGTTGGCCCCGGTGAAGTGGGCAGGTAGGGCAATAGATGTTGCGCAAATTCTCTTTGTTAGTACGCACAACTATTTAAGGAACACATAACTACATATATCGGAGTTAGAGAAAAGCCCCATTGCTAGCTTTACTTTATTACATGATCAATCTCATTCATGCAACACCCCGCTATCACCTCATGCCTACGTTTTAAATCTCTGAGTTACACTTTCACTTTTCCGGTGAAAACTGGGAAATCCTTGTTACTATTGCTGTTTTATTTCTGCTCGCTTCAATCCTTTACTGCCATCACTACTACTGCTGCAAGTTATTGATATACAGGTGTGGTTGAGAGTGACGCCTCAATTGCTAAGGTCTTATTGATATTCTTGTGTTCCCATCGTGTCGAACTATAAATTTGGGTAATACTTCCCAACGAAGACTTCATCGATCCCCTATACTTGTGGGCATCAAGACGTTTTCTGGCATCGTTGCCGGGGAACCTAGCTTTATTGGTAAGACAACTTGATATCATTTATTTGCTGCATTTGCTTGTTCCTAACCATGGGAAAGGAAAAGACCACTCCGAAGGAAATTAGGCCTTCAACTACTCGTGCAGGTAACAATTTGCCAAGTAGGCCAAACTTTTCACCTGATGCTGCTTCTGCTGTTGTTCCTAAGAAAAAGGGAAAAATTGTTTCTAGTTCACCATTGTATAAAATGTCTACTAGTAATGAAAGTGATTTAACATGTGGTAGCATAGACAAAGAAGTGGCACTTGAAACACCTGAAATTCCTGAAATATCTGAGATAACTGAAACACCTGAGAATCATGAATCTTCTATTTATAAAAATGTGGAATCTGAGCTAGAAGGTAGGGAATATTGTGATGATATGGAAACTTCTTCTGAGAAAGAGGATGCTATTATTAAGGCTTTCATGAGTCCATATTATGATGAAATGGATAAAGTTGCTAGCTATATAAATTCTCCTCTTGATGACTATTTTTCTGTTACTGATAAAATGAATGATCCAGCTATTAAAATTAATGATAAAGACTATGAGTTTAACATTGATCCTGAAGTGATTGGAAGGGTTGAGAAGTCTAAGTTTTATGGGAGAGAGGATGATTTTCCTTTAGATCACATTGCTGATTTGCATGATTTATCTTTGTTATTTGGGAAAGATGAAATTAACCAACACTACTATTTCTTAAAATAGTTTCCTTTTTCCTAGGGAGGAAGTGCTAAAACTTGGTATAATTGTTTAGAACCTGGATGTATTACTAGCAAGGAAGAATGTTTGCGGATGTTCTTTAATAAGTACTTCCCTGCTAATAAAATTCATGCTCTAACCCTTGAGATTAGTAATTTTTCACAGAAAGAGAAGGAGGATTTACCCCAAGCTTGGGGGAGGTATGATAAGATGGTTAGGAAATGTCCTACCCATGGCTTCAAAGATAATGAAATACTTGATATATTTTACAATGGACTAACTGAAAACACCAGAGGCTATCTTGATAGTATTGCAGGTAATGTTTTTAGGGAAAGGACCGTTGATGAAGCAATTGAGTTATTGCAAACTATCTCAAAGAATTATGATGATTGGAATACTGATGAGATATTTCCGGAGAAGAAAGGAGGTATACTCAAACTGGACAAAGAGGCAATGAAAGAAGCCTCAAAGGACATTAAAGAGAAGGGAATTAAAACCTCTCATCTCAAGGAATTATCTGAAATGGGTGTCAAACTTCCTAATGATCAACCATATTTCCCTATCCCAGTCAATGTTATTAGCACCACAAAAGGTAATGAAAAGGTAACATCTTTTGCTGAAGTATCATATGAGAATGATTTTGCTTATCGTCATGATCCTGAAGAGCATAAGATTAGAATGATGATCATGGAAAACTCTCACAAAATTATATTTCTTCGTGAAAGTTTGCATGCTAATGTGGGAGAGGTAAAAAGAATTGTTAAACATTGTGAGATGATGAATAATCAAGTAGAACAAATGATTTCTCTTCAAAATCAATTGTATGAAAAGCTTAATGTGAAGAAACAGGTTTGTGGAGTTAATACTAGGGGAGGTGCAAGTACTCAGGACCCTGACTATCCCGAAGACCATCCCAAGAGGAAAGAGCAAGAAGTTCGAAAGAAAAAACTTTCTGCAGGCAAATCTCCCAATGAAAACCAAGATAAAGATGATTCTGAAGAACAAGATAACCAAGATATCTCTATTTCTGATGCTGAGACTAAAGATAACAATAATGAAGAGGAGGAATCATCCTCACCTGAAGAAGAACCACAAAGAGATGAAAATGTTGAAGAACCTGAAGCAGCTGAGAAGGAAGACCCTCAACCATCTACTGAGAAGAACAAGAGGAAAAACCATCCAAATCCACAAAAAGGTAAAGAGAGGGATCCATGGGTACAAAGACCCATCCATATCCTCAAGAGGTAATGAAAACTTTGGATGACACTAGATTTGAGAAGTTCTTTGAGTTGATTAAATCTTTATATTTGCAAATTCCTCTTGTTGATGCTATTAAAATTCCTCCTTATTCAAAATACATGAAATATATTGTCACTAATAAAAGAAAGATTTCTACTGATGCTATTACTGCCATGCTTGCTGATTACTCCTTCAAAGGGAAAGTGCCTGAAAAACGTGGAGATCCCGGTATTCCAACTATCCCTTGTCAAATTAAAGAAACCTATGTGAGATATGCACTATGTGATTTGGGGGCTGGTGTTAGTGTCATGCCTTTCTCTTTATATAAGAAACTTGACTTAAACAAATTGGTTCCAACTGAAGTTTCATTGCAAATGGCTGATAAATCAACTGCTATACCTATTGGAATATGTGAGGATGTACCTATTTCTGTTGCTAATGTGTTAATCCCTACAGACTTTGTTGTATTAGACATGCCTGAGGATGATAACTTGTCTATTATCCTTGGTACACCTTTCTTAAACACTGCAGGGGCTGTGATAGATTGCACTGAAAGCAAAGTGACATTCAATGTTAAAGGAAAGGAGCACACTATCTATTTCCCCAAGAAGAAAGTTGTTACAATGGTAAACTAAATGGTGAATTGCATTAAAAGAAATACTCTTATAGTTGGAAGTATTGAAATTCCCTTACCACCTCCTGAACCAAAATATGCTACCATAATGATTGGAACTATTCCAATCAAATATGAGGTAACTTGAACCTCTTCTTTACATATAAAAATAAAGATCATGTGTTATATCCTTTACATATTATTAATGAGACCTGATCAACCTCATTATTAATGTGGAAATGATGCAAACTTGATCCCTATAAAGATTGCTTGCATTTTTTTTATTTTATATACTCAAGAATTCTTAGAATATTTGCTTCGGCATATTTATTTCAAAGTGCAGAAATTTCAGAAGTCTAGTTTTGAAAAGTCTATAGAAAATTTCTCGAAAAATTCTAGAAAAATTCAGAGGTAAGTTATTTTCTCGGGAGAGCTCACAGCCAAAAGAGGGACACCAGAGGGACACCAGGGGCCAAAAGAAGGTGCCCCACGCGGCCACTGTACCTGGCCGCGTGGGACCCCCACTTTGGTCCACAGGTGGAGTTAGGTGTGGAGTCAGGGCTCATCTCCTTCCGCTCGACAGAAAACCAGCTCCAGGTATTTTCTCCAAAAAATTCCGTGCACTCTTGCTGCTCTCCTTGGATCTCCAAGTTTAGAGCAGCTTTCTCGAATCTGTTTGGTGGGACTACTCCTAGGTATGTGACTTCTCCACTCATCCAATTAGTTTTTGTTCTTGTGCTTTGTATATGAAGTATTTTGCTGCACTAGGTGTCACTAAGTATGATTGAGAAATCCATGGATTTAAGTTTTCTAGTTGATATTGATGCATGATATTGATGTGGAGACTAGATGTGGATGGCTTAATGTTGTGTTATAGTTTCACATCTTGATTTTTGTTGAAATTTATTTATGGGCAGCAAGGTACCATGTTTAGCAAGGGCAAAGGATTGCTTGGGATGAGCTCAAGACCCAAGAGAAGAGCATGCAAAGTCTCCCTCAACTACGATGACAATCACCTTTGGGAGGACTCCACATCATTTGTGGGGGAGAAGTTGAGGATTCACACGACAATGTGGCAAGACCCCCGTGTTCTTCAATAATGGGGAATGGAAGAGGATTTCAACTCCTTCGCCACAGCGACCGGGTTGCTGACATTTGCTCAAAACCCACAGGATACGTATAAGGAGCTCTCACGAGAGTTCCTCTCTACCTTCAGATTCGAAGGGCCCGAGACTCATAGGCACAAAAATAAAAGAGCACTGGAAAGTGGATCGTGAGGGAAGAGCCACCGCAGGAGGAGGCACAAGCTCCAGCAATGCAGGGGTACCAACCTCAAGAGATGCCACAATACCCAAGCATGGGAGGCTACCCATATGGTCACTACCCTGGAGGTGGAAGTAGTGGATATGGCTACCACCCAGGATATTAGCTTGACTGCAAGCTTGGGGGAGTACTTCTCTTCCTCTTATTTCGTTGTTTTATATCACTCTTATTTTGTTTCGGTTTCTTTCTTTGAAATTGCAAAAACACAAAAAGATTCTATTTTTTCTTCTTGCTTATTTACTTCTGGTCATTTACTTTATGCTTCTAAAAACCAAAAAGAACAAAAAGATTTTCGTTTTCTTGAATCCGATGCAAAAATGGAGGTGCAGGAATTTCTGAAATCTGCTCACTGTTTTATTTTTCATCTTTTTTATGAAACTCTAATTGAGCTGAAATTTTAGCCACAACTGCAACTTTTCACGACCTACACACCTGTAAAATATGAGAAAATTATGAGGTGTTTAAGTATGGTAAAATAAGTACTGAATGCAGTGACATTTTCTGCCAGATTTGAGTTTTTATTGTACAGTTCGAAGTTGGGAGAGGAGAACAACAATGATGAGCTGATGTGCATGAAGTAGATGAAAGGTATGACACCTTTGCCGTGCTTATGAGGACTTTTTAATAACAGCAAGTGTGCACATCATAGTTTCTTTAACACCTAGGGAACTGGTAGCAAATGTTTATCTTCTCCATGTTTTAGTGTGTATGATGATGCAAGTGAGGTATTATTTAGTGATAATACTTGGCTATGGTTTGAACAACTGTAGTTCTAAACAAAGGTCTACGCATCCCATCGTGCTTACTAAACTTGCCAACCACAGAGAAAGTGAAAGAATTTTTCAAATGTTAAAAATGAAGTCATATGCTTGACAAGCTTAGTGGTTAGGAGCTAGCTTAAATGTGCTGACACATGGAAAGCTTTTAACATTGCACTTAAATTAAAAATTAGTTGATATCATGTACTTTTGTCTATGGATGCCTATCATGTCGAAATAAATGTGGAAACTTAGCAAGTTTGAGGAGTGGGAATAATTGACTAGAGAGACGCCCGGGCCGCCAACTTAAGCCATGCATCATTCATGGTGGAAATTTACGGCATATCATAGTGAACATTCAGTGATGCACTTTATAATAAAAAGCTAAACCATTAGTAAATAAAAGAAGTGCTGAGATTGTTCATTGTCTGTTTGTCTTGTTGTTTGGACATGGGCTTGTCCATGTCCTGGGACAAGAGGTACCCCGGTTGACGCTCTTAATGATGCTTTTATTCTCGCAATGACTGAAAAAACTCGAGCTTGCCTAGCTACACGAGTTGAGTAACACATGGTGTAGGTACTCGTATTCACGGGGCATGAGGCTTTTAACTACAAGTTTGTCAAGCATGTGAGTCATAATAGGGAACATCAAATGTTTTGATAAAATTGAGAGCAAGGTTGTAAGCACAATGAGTTCACTAGTCAATACATGATTCAATCAAAAGCGATGCAAGAACCTTTGTTTATTTCTACAGTTAGGCAAACTCATCCAAGCCTTAACACTATGTGTTATTTCTCTTGCAACATGTATAGATGCTTTAACATTGATGAGATATACAATTGCTAGCATTCTGTTAGTTGTTGTAGGAATTAAGTGTTGAGTACTTGTTGCTATTAAACAGTGTTACATATGCAATGCAAAGTTCCTGTCAAAGTCTTTTTATCGCTTCTGCACTATGTTTGAGTTGTTTGAGGACAAACAACGAGCTAAGCTTGGGGGAGCTGATGCATCCAAAATGCATCCACTTTTCCAAGCACTTTGCCTCATAGTTTGCTTCGGGATCCTTCCATATTTGAATAAAACTGCTGATTCTGACGCTGTTTTTAGCAAAGTCTCTCCTCTGGCTATTTTTGCAGGAAATAAAATCGGGGAAAAATACCACGTCATTTTTTATGGAAAAGAAGCACGTTGGACAAAAAGATGGACACGAGGGGGTGCCGGAGGGCCAAAAGGGGTGGCCCCATGCGGCCCCTGTACCTGGCCGCGTGCCCCCCCCTCCCAAATGGGCCTCGGGCACCGTCTCGCCTCCGGTCTTCGACGTACCCCTTTATATACGAGAAAAAAACGCTTGCCCTAGGGGGGAGGAGCTTTCGCGAAACACACCACCGCCACCACCACGTTCTTCGTTTCGGGGACAGATTGATCCAGGATTTCTCCTCCGGTGGAGGGATCCGGAGGCCGTCTTCACCACCATCTTCACCGCCTTCATCTCCATCAACCATGAGCTCTTTCTCCATCACCATGTGTGAGTAGTTTGCTGTAGGCATGTGAGGTGGATGGGGATTGGATGAGATTGACCATGTAATGCTACCTGTTGTTCGATAATCTTAGGGTTTATCTTGAGGATGCTTTTGTATTGTGTTGGTGCACTTATGCTATGTTTAATGCTTGCTACTAGGGCCCGAGTGGCATGATTTCAGTACTGAACTTATTTGCTTCATCATATAATTGAGTTTGGTATTTACCTGCAAAGTGTATCACCTGCTATTATATTGAACCTGCGAACCCTAAAAGTGACATCTAGGGAAAACAAGGGGGAGATGTTCTAGTTTGAGGATCCTATGTGTTCATGGAGTGTTAATGCATTGTCCTGGTCTACACGAAAGGGTAGACCTTAATTACCTGTAGTTCCAAGTTGGCCCCGGTGAAATGGGCAGGTAGGGCAATAGATGTTGCGCAAATTCTCTTTGTTAGTACGCACAACTATTTAAGGAACACATACCTACATATATCGGAGTTAGAGAAAAGCCCCATTGCTAGCTTTACTTTATTACATGATCAATCTCATTCATGCAACGCCCCGCTATCACCTCATGCCTACGTTTTAAATCTCTGAGTTACACTTTCACTTTTCCGGTGAAAACTGGGAAATCCTTGTTACTATTGCTGTTTTATTTCTGCTCGCTTCAATCCTTTACTGCCATCACTACTACTGCTGCAAGTTATTGATATACAGGTGTGGTTGAGAGTGACGCCTCAATTGCTAAGGTCTTATTGATATTCTTGTGTTCCCATCGTGTCGAACTATAAATTTGGGTAATACTTCCCAACGAAGACTTCATCGATCCCCTATACTTGTGGGCATCAGCAGGAAATCGACAGGCTCCTGGCAGCCAAGTTCATCCGAGAGATCAAGAAGTCAGACTGGGTGGCCAACCCTGTCCTGGTGGCAAAGAAAAACACAGACATACTCCGCATGTGTGTCGACTTCACTTCATTAAACAAGTGTTGTCCAAAGGATCACTTCCCCCTACCGCGTATCGACCAAGTTGTTGACTCGATGGCAGGCTACGAGCGTCTCTGCTTCCTGGATGCCTACTCAGGCTACAACCAGATACGGATGAAGGAGGAAGACAAAGACAAAACAGCATTCATCACTGTCGGCACAGTGGAAACCAGGGTACCACGGGCCGGCCTGCCAAGGCCCACAAGATTCTTCGGACGATTTTGCTAAGGACCAGGCTCTCCAAGCCTGGCGAGCCTCACGAGGGTTTTTCCCTCGTGAGGGACCTCTCCTCCTCGCCAAGGGATTTTCCCTCGGCGAGGAACCTCTCCTCGAGAGGGCATCACGGATGCTACCTGCAATTCTGCTAAGGACCGAGCCAAAGGCTCGGCGAGGAATCCTGCCTCGCGGGGTTCCTTCCGCACGAAGCCAGCTCTGCCTCCACGGTAGAGCGCACATGGGCTCTGCGCCCATGTACAGAGTGATGCGCGCGTCTGCGCGCGGTGACGACGACGTCGCAGTTGCCGTTTCCATGTATAAAGCGGTCAACAAAGCAGCACCAAGCAAAGCGGACAACGAGTATTGCCACTTTGGTGATAAGGGAACCGTCTGCAGCTACGCTCCAAGGGCGACGTCACTGTGGGTCACATCCCACCTCAGCAAGCGCCAACCCACCGTCCGGCTGGCCGGTGGCTTTTTTCAGCTTTGGTGACACCGCTCCCTGCCATGGACCGCGTCCATGGACTCTACCTTTATCGTGCACCATGCCTCCTCCTTCGTCGCTATGTGGTAACCCTTCTCGCCCAAACATTTAGGCGGAAGAGGTCCAAGACGCCTATAAAAGGAGGGGGAGTACGTTTGGGCAAGGGGTTCGCATTCTGGTTCACAAGTTCACCATCTTGGAGCTCAGACCAACCCTAGCCATTGTTAGCCACCTCGAGCTCGACAAGCTCTCCTTGTACTGTAAACTCTCCAAGCAGTGCAATACACCAAAGCAAGACGTAGGGGTTTTACCTCCCAAAGAGGGCCCTGAACCTGGGTAAGACCGTGTGTTCATCTCTGCAGTGTTGCCCCTCAGCGAGTTCGACGAGCACCGTCGCTGAGGCACGTTGAGGGTTGTTTGATTCCGTGTTCAGCCCCTTACTCGATCCTTCGTGAGACACACCCAGTTCCTGGGACAGTTCTCCGACATTTGGCGCGCCAGGTAGGGGGCTGAGGCGCATCTTCAACCTCGACACCGCCATGGCCGGCTCTCGCACCGAACGACTCGCTCGCCGGACGGCCAGCGCCGCCACCGCTCCCGCTGGCAACCCGCGTGGCCGCCCGCGTGGGAGTGCTGCTCCGGAGCGCCGCGTCGACCCCGAGCCCCGCGTTGAGCACCCAGAGGACAACGACATCGACCACGCTGAGGACGACCTCGGCGAAGAGGAGGCTTCCTCCCTGCACCCGTCGCGGGACCGTGCTGCCTCCTTGCTGGGCCGCCCTGCGCCCAGCCCGGGGACTACGCTCCTCATGGCGCAGGAGCTGCTGCAGTACCGCCCCATGCCGGAGGCCCAGGAAGCCTGGCTCAACCGCCTCTCCGAGCTCGTCGGCGCCGCTCGCGCCGCCGCTCCCACGCCGTCCCGTTCGCTGGTTCTCTCTGCTCGCGCAGGGGACGTGGCGCACGGCGCGCCTCATGCTCCTCCTCTTCCTCCTCGTCACCCCGCGCCCGCTCCAGCTCCACCGGCTCCAGCGCAACCTGCTCCAGCCGGGGCTCCTCCTCGCGACAACCGCGCTGCATCACACGCGTCGTCGCCACACGACTGCCAAATTGTGCAGCGAGCCCCGGAGGACGCACGCGTGAGCATCGAGCGCAACCAGGATCGCCACAACCGCGCCATCCATGACGTCACCGCCGCAGGGCGCCACCTCCGCGCCACCCTCGCCAACAGCACGGTCACCTACGGCACGACGGCCGCGTTCACTCGCAGCCTCCGTCGCATCGTCTGGCCGGTCAAGTTCCGGCCGGATCTTCCTCCGCGCTACGACGGCAAGAACAACCCCTTGGAGTTCCTGCAGCTCTACACCTTGGCCATCCAGGCCGCCGGGGGCGACGACAAGGTCATGGCGAACTGGTTCCCCATGGCCCTCAAGGACTCCGCATCCTCGTGGCTCACCAACCTCCCCGCCGAGTCCATCGGCACCTGGGAGGATCTCTGCCGGTGCTTCGTCGCCAACTTCAAGGGCACGTACGAGCGCGGCCTCACGTACAACGATCTCCGCGCCGTGCACCAGAAGCCTGGCGAGACCCTCCGCAAATACATCCAGCACTTCAGCCAAGTGCGCAACAAAATCCGCAACGCCACCGACGCGCAGGTCATTTCGGCTTTCCAGGCTGGGGTCACGGATGTGCGGATGCTCGAAAAGCTTGGCATCCATGACAACATCACCACCGTCGTCAAGCTCTTCGACTTGGCGGACAAGTGCGCCAAGGCTGAGGAGGGCCGCTTGTTCGTCAAGAACGAGCCAGGGGACCCCGCCGAGGGGTCCAAGAAGAAGAAGAAATCCACCGAGAAGCGCAAGACCACTGCGGTCCTCGCGGCTGAGCCTGACGCCAAGCAGCCTCGTCAAGCTGCCACTCCAGCCGCAGGACCCGAGAAGAAAGATGATCGTCCTTTCTGCATCTACCACAACAGGCATTCCCATGCCACCGAGGACTGCTACGACCTCAAGAGGCTTTGCGAGGCTCGCGAGGCCAACGAGCGGCAGCAGGGCCGCGGAGGCCGCGGCGGCGGCCGCAGCGGCCGCGGGGGGCGACGCTGGAACAACGACAACTACAACGACAGCTACCAGCAGAACCCCCAGGCCAACGCCGCCCAGCCCATGAACGACAACCTGCCTGCCGAGACTGATGAGGGCTACCAGGTGCCTCGCGGGGCCGCTTGCATCCTCGGCGGGGCTCAGGCCCCCAGCTCCAATCGCCACTTCAAGCAATTCGCTCGCGAGGTCGCGGCAGCCCTTCCCGGGGTTGAGGCCTCCAGGCCCCTCAAGTGGTCCCAGTGCCCCATCACTTTCGACTCCAGCGACCACCCCAAGTCCACCTCAACTGTTGGCACCATCCCGCTGGTCTGCACTCCCACCATCAACAACATCGCCGTCTCTAAGACGCTCATTGATGGGGGTGTCGGCCTCAACGTCATCTCTGTCGAGACTTTCGAGAAGCTGCAGGTGCCCTACGAGCGGCTTATGCCCACCATGCCCTTCTCGGGGGTGACAGAGGGTCTCACCACCCCTTTGGGGCAGGTAAGGCTCGCCGTCACTTTCGGCACCCAGGCCAACTACCGCACCGAGCTGATCGATTTCAACGTCGCGCACATCAGCCTGCCCTACAACGCCATCCTCAGCTACCCCACCCTCGCCAAGTTCATGGCGGTGATCCACCACGCCTACAACCTCGTCAAGCTCCCTGGCTCGGGTGGCACCATCGTCATCCGCGGCGTGGTCTCGGACGCCCTGTACGCTGCGCAAGCGGCCTACAAGGCTGCCGCGGTGGCGTCACCCGCTGACGAGGATGAGGAACCCCTCCCGAGGCCCCCCGCGAAGAAGAAGCAGATGTTCTCTCAGGAGAAGGCCGCGACGAAGCAAGTGCCTCTTGAGGCAAGCGGCTCAGGGGGCTAGCGTCACCATCGGCGCCAACCTGCCTCCCAAATAGGAAAGCGCGCTCGTCGCCTTCCTCAGGGCAAACTCTGACATGTTCGCATGGACACCGTCAGATATGTCTGGAGTTCCGAGGGAGGTGATCGAGCACCACTTAGCCGTGTGTCCAAATGCATGCCCCGTGAAGCAAAAGGCGCGGCGCCAGGCGCCAGAAAAGCAAGATTTCATCGTCAAGGAAGTAGAGAAACTGAAGAAGGCCAGCATCATCAAGGAAGTGATCCATCCCACTTGGCTCGCCAACGGTGTGGTCGTACCCAAGCACACCGGAGGAAGCTGCCTCTGCATCGACTTCACCGACCTCAACAAGGCCTGCCCCAAGGACCCCTATCCCCTCCCGAGGATCGACCAGATCGTGGACTCCACCGCCGGCTGCTCGCTCCTCTGTTTTCTGGATGCTTTCTCTGGTTACCACCAGATCAAGATGGCGAAGGAAGACGAGGAGAAGATAGCATTTCTCACCCCTTGTGGTGTGTTTTGCTACGTCTGCATGCCCTTCGGCCTGAAGAATGCCGGCGCCACTTTCCAGCGCCTCATGAGGATCGCCTTGGGGGCTCAAATGGGGAAGAATGCAGAGGCCTACGTCGACGACATCGTGGTCAAGACTCGCGAAGAAAGAACGCTCATCCAGGACCTCGAGGAGACCTTTGCCAACCTGCGCAAAGTAAACATCAAGTTGAACCCCGCCAAGTGCGTCTTCGGGGTCCCTTCAGGCAAGCTCCTCGGGTTCCTGGTGTCTCATCGCGGCATTGAAGCAAACCCTGACAAGATCAAGGCCATAGAAGAAATGCAGCCTCCTCGTCGCCTCAAGGAGATGCAACGCCTAGCGGGATGTATGGCCAGCCTTGGCCGTTTCATCTCCAAGTTCGGCGAGAGGGCGCTGCCATTTTTCAAGATCATGAAGAGATCCGGTCCTTTCAAGTGGACCCCTGAAGCTGCAAAGGCCTTTGAGGACCTAAAGAAATACCTGGCGAGCCCACCCATCATGGTTGCCCCACGCCCTCGCGAGCTTCTGAAGCTGTATCTTGCAGCCACTCCTCAGACGGCAAGCGCGGTCTTGGTGGCTGAAAGGGAAGAGCCAGTCCTCGCCAAGCAGAACTCCGCCTCGCCAAGACCAGAGCCACCCGACAAGGAAGCAGCCTCGACAAGCCTCCAGCCTCCTGCCGAGCCTCCACAAGCAGGACCTCAAGAAAACCTCGACAAGGACTCCACCGAGCCTTGAGAGGAGCCAGCCGCTGCCACGCCAACAACTACCCTCGTCGAGCATCCCGTGTACTTCGTCAGCACAGTGATGCGGGACGCTCGCGAGCGCTACCCCATGCAGCAAAAGCTCCTCTTCTCGCTCCTCAGCGCCTCCAGGAAGCTACGCCACTACTTCCAGGGCCACCCCATCAAGGTGGTCACCTCATACCCCCTGGAGCAAGTCCTGCGCAACCCAAACGCGACAGATCGCGTTGCAGGCTGGGGCATCGAGCTACAACCTTTCGAGCTGGAGTTTGACACCACCAGGGTCATCAAGGGCAGGGCGCTGGCTGATTTCATGGCCGAATGGACGGACACGCATGAAGAAGAGCCTCAAGAGGAGGAAGCTACAGCCTCAGGAGGGACGGAACCAGGCCACTGGACCATGCATTTCGACGGTGCCTTCTCGGCCCGGAGTGCAGGGGCTGGTGCTGTCCTCACCTCACCGACAGGCGACAAGCTCTACTACGCCGTCCAGCTGTGCTTCAAGGACAACGATAAGGTCTCCAACAACATCGCCGAATACGAAGGCCTCCTCGCCGGGCTCAAAGCCGCTATTGCCCTCGGCATCAAGCGCATCCTCATCAAGGGCGACTCTCAGCTCCTCGTCAACTTCTCCAACAAAAGCTACACGCCTAAGGACACCTACATGGTGGCCTACCTTGAAGAGGTACGCAAGCTCGAGAAGCACTTCAGGGGCATGGAGCTCAAGCACATCCCACGGGGAGAGAACCAAGAGGCAGATGAACTCGCCAGGCGAGCAGCACGAAGGGAAGCCCAGAAGCCTGGAGTATTCGAGGAAAGACTCGCCAAGTCCTCCGTCAAGCAACCAGTTGTCAACATGAGCATCAATGAGGAGCTCCCACCAGCCCCATCAAGTGGAGCACCAAACTGCGGGCTTCCCTCAGGCGATCGCTTGCTGATGACTTTGGTACGCCAAGACACTGGTTGGATCGACGAGATCAGGAACTACCTGCAAAACCGAGTCCTCCCCGAAGAAGACGCTGAAGCCGAAAGGATTGCTCGCCAGGCCAAGTCCTACTGCCTCCACGACGGAGACTTGTACCGTAAGCGCCCCAATGGGGTTGCCTTGCGGTGCGTCCATGCCGAGGAAGGCCGCCAGCTCATCAACGACATCCATAGCGGAGAGTGCGGCCACCATTCGTCCTCGCGCACCCTCGCAGGCAAGGTCTTCCGGAGTGGCTTCTACTGGCCCTCAGTGCTTCAAGATGCAGCCGCAATCATTCAATCCTGTGACGCCTGCCAATTCCACGCCAAGCAGATCCACCAGCCCGCCCAAGGACTCTAGACCATCCCGCTCTCCTGGCCGTTCGCGGTCTGGGGGCTGGACCTCCTGGGACCCTTCCCGCGAGCGCTCGGGGGCTACCGCTACCTCTACGTCGCCATCGACAAATTCACCAAGTGGCCTGAGGTGGAACCCGTGCGCACCATACCGGCGAAGTCGGCGGTAAAATTCATCAGGAGCCTAGTCTGCCGCTTCGGCGTGCCCAACCACATCATCACCGACAACGGCTCGCAATTCATCAGCGGTGACTTCAAGTCCTACTGCGGCAGCCTCGGCGCCCAAATCTGCTACGCCTCGGTGGCGCACCCACGAAGCAACGGGCAGGCTGAGCGAGCCAACGCTGAGGTGCTCAAGGGCCTCAAGACGAGAAGCTTCCACCGCCTCAAGGCCAGCGGCAAGCATTGGATCGATGAGCTCCCCTCGGTGCTCTGGTCCATCCGCACCACGCCAACAAAGCCAACGGGTGAGACGCTGTTCTCCCTCATCTATGGTGCTGAAGCCGTCCTCACCAGCGAGATCACCCACGGGTCTCCGAGAGTCTTGGCCTTCAAGGAGGCTGAGCTGGACGAACTGCGCAACAACGACCTCCTGCTGCTTGAAGGGCTCCGCCGCAATGCGGCCCTGAGGGCGGCAAGGTACCAGCAAGACCTCCGTCGCTACCATAGCCGCCACATCCGCCCGCGTACTCTCGAAGCATTCATCACTGTCGGCACAGTGGAAACCAGGGTACCACGGGCCGGCCTGCCAAGGCCCACAAGATTCTTCGGACGATTTCGCTAAGGACCAGGCTCTCCAAGCCTGGCGAGCCTCGCGAGGGTTTTTCCCTCGCGAGGGACCTCTCCTCCTCGCCAAGGGATTTTCCCTCGGCGAGGAACCTCTCCTCGAGAGGGCATCACGGATGCTACCTGCAATTCTGCTAAGGACCGAGCCAAAGGCTCGGCGAGGAATCCTGCCTCGCGGGGTTCCTTCCTCACGAAGCCAGCTCTGCCTCCGCGGCAGAGCGCACATGGGCTCTGCGCCCATGTACAGAGTGACGCGCGCGTCTGCGCGCGGTGACGACGACGTCGCAGTTGCCGTTTCCATGTATAAAGCGGTCAACAAAGCAGCACCAAGCAAAGCGGACAACGAGTATTGCCACTTTGGTGATAAGGGAACCGTCTGCAGCTACGCTCCAAGGGCGACGTCACTGTGGGTCACATCCCACCTCAGCAAGCGCCAGCCCACCGTCCGGCTGGCCGGTGGCTTTTTTCAGCTTTGGTGACACCGCTCCCTGCCATGGACCGCGTCCATGGACTCTACCTTTATCGTGCACCATGCCTCCTCCTTCGTCGCTATGTGGTAACCCTTCTCGCCCAAACATTTAGGCGGAAGAGGTCCAAGACGCCTATAAAAGGAGGGGGAGTACGTTTGGGCAAGGGGTTCGCATTCTGGTTCACAAGTTCACCATCTTGGAGCTCAGACCAAACCCTAGCCATTGTTAGCCACCTCGAGCTCGACAAGCTCTCCTTGTATTGTAAACTCTCCAAGCAGTGCAATACACCAAAGCAGGACGTAGGGGTTTTATCTCCCAAAGAGGGTCCTGAACCTAGGTAAGACCGTGTGTTCATCTCTGCAGTGTTGCCCCTCAGCGAGTTCGACGAGCACCGTCGCCGAGGCACGTTGAGGGTTGTTTGATTCCGTGTTCAGCCCCTTACTCGATCCTTCGTGAGACACACCCAGTTCCTGGGACAGTTCTCCGACAATCACGCCTTTCGACGTCTACTGCTACACAACAATGCCCTTCGGGCTCAAGACCGCGGGTGCCACCTACCAGCGCATGATGCAGAACTGCCTCAAGAAGCAAATTGGACGAAACGTCCAAGTCTATGTTGACGACATAGTCATCAAGACCAAGAAAGAATCAACGCTCCTTGACGACCTGCGCGAGACATTTGCCACGCTCAAGAAGTATCATATCAAGCTCAACCCAATGAAGTGCGTGTTCGGCGTTCCGGCCGGGCAGCTGCTCGGGTACCTCGTATCCGCGCGCGGTATCGAAGCAAATCCGGAGAAGATACAAGCACTCCTGAAAATGCCAGAGCCTTCGAAGCTTCGGGAGGTCCAGTAGCTCTCTGGGCGAATAGCTGCACTCAGCAGATTCATCAGCAAGTTGGGCGAAAAAGCGCTACCGTTTTATCAGCTGATGAAGAAGACAGATCGGTTCGAGTGGACGCTAGAAGCTCAAGAAGCATTCATCAACCTCAAGCGCATGATGTCGACTCCACCAATCCTGGTAGCTCCTCAGGAGAAGGAGCCATTGTACCTCTACATAGCTGCCACGAACCGAGTGGTCAGTACAGTGCTGGTGGTCGAACACGCAAAAGAAGGAAGAGCCCATGGAGTGCAGAGGCCCATATATTACCTCAGCGAGGTCTTGTCCCTCTCCAAGCAAAGATACCCCCACTACCAGAAGCTTGCTTATGGTGTATTCATGAGTTCGCGCAAGGTGGCACATTATTTCCAAGAGCACCCGATCACGGTAGTGAGCGCGGCACCACTTGCAGACATCCTGAACAACTCCAAGGCAACCGGCAGGGTAGCCAAATGGAGCATCGAATTAGGTCCTCTGGAACTAACATATAAACACCCAACATCGATCAAGGCATAGGTCTTACCTGACTTTACCACCGAATGGATGGAGATGCAGCTGCCTTAGTACCTGATACATCGAACTATTGGACCATGTACTTCGACGGCTCGAAGAGGAACGAAGGAGCAGGCGCAGGCGTTATTATCATATCACCGAAAGGTGACAAGCTGCGCTACATCCTACAGATGGACTTTGAGAAACCATCCAACAACAAAGCCGAATATGAAGTTCTCATACATGGGATGAAGATGGCCAAGGAGTGCGGCGCCAACTGCCTAATGATCTACGACGACTCCAACTTGGTTGTACAGCAGACCATGAAGGAGTGCGACGCCGCAACAGACAACATGATCGCCTACAGGAACCTGTATAACATCATGGAGGGTAACTTTGATGGTTGCGAGCTCCGTCATGTTGGGCGCAACAGCAACGAAGAGGCGGTCACCTTAGCAAACATTGGGTCCTTGAAAGCTAAGGTTCCCCCCGGAGTCTTCTTGGAAAAGATAAACAAAAAGTCGATCAAGGTGGCGTGACCCGCGGCTCCCTCTGCACCAGCAATTGGGACGCCCGAGGTTGACGACTCGAGCTCCGAGGCACCGAATCGGCAAATCTCCCAGTCGAAGTGTTCCTCGTCGAGCCCATATGGACGAAACCATTCCTGGCGTACATGCTACATCAAGAGCTTCCAGAAGACACAGTCGAAGCACAGCGCATCACTCACCGTGCCAAAGCATTCATAATAATCAACGGGGAACTTTACAAGCGAAGCATAGCAGTCATCCTCCAGAGGTGCATCGCACCCGAAGATAGCAAAGCTATTCTCCTTGAGATCCACGCCGGCACATGTGGGCACCACGCCAGCAGCCGGGCCCTAGTCGCCAAGGCCCTGCGAGCCGGGTTCTACTGGCCCACAGCGCTCCATGATGCTGAGGATATCGTCAGGCGATGCATCGGCTGTCAGAAGTTCGCCACCAAGCCTCACGCACCTGCTTCGGAGCTGAAAACAATCCCCTGGCGTGGCTGTTTGCCCAGTGGGGGCTCGATATGGTCGGGCCACTAAGGAAATCTGCTCGTGGTGGACACAGACATCTCCTGATGGCAGTCGACAAATTCACAAAGTGGATAGAGACTGTGCCAATCACAAACGCAACGGCAACAACTGCCGTCAACTTCATCAGGTCCATCATTTTCCGTTTTGGTGTGCCACATAGCATCATCACCGATAATGGAAAAAAATTCACCGCTAAAGAGTTCTAAGACTTCTGCAAAGAACAAGGTATCAAGCTCAATTACGCCTCGGTCGCACATCCACAGTCCAATGGACAGGTGGAAAAAGCGAACGGCCTCGTCTGCAGCGGTGTCAAAAAACGCCTGTTCGTGCCGCTCAAGCGCGCGGCGGGTGCCTGGGTGGAAGAGTTACCCGCTGTCCTATGGAGTTTGCGCACCACGCCCAATAGATCAACCCAGTACACCCCATTCTTCATGGTGTACGGAGTAGAAGCAGTCCTACCTCACGACCTGCGCTTCGGCGCGCCTCGTGTTGTGGCATAAGGTGAAGATGACGCCAACGAAGCCCTCGAAGACAACGTCGACTTGCTGGATGAGGCGCGAGACATCGCACTCGCCTGCACCGCAACATACCAGCAAAACTTGCACAACTACCATAGCCGTCGACTGCGAACCAGGTCATTTGTGGAAGGTGACCTGTGATGACGGAATTGATGAGAGTGTTTCTCCCTCAACTACGCCAACAAGCACTCTTGATACCCTAAAAGGAAAATAATATATGGGATAGGTTGAGCCTCCAAGTGCAGAGTATGTAGAAGTGGAAGTTTTTTCCCCACGAGGGTGACTCGGGGGTTTAATATCGAACTCTCGGGGAATCAGTAGTGGGGATTTTATCTCCTTGTCCTTCTCTAGATTTCCTGCAAACAAAGCAGATTGCTTTGTGCCCTCAACCTCACCAAGTGGTTGTCAAGCACAAGGTGTGAGAATGATATTAAGATAATAATGAATGCAAAACAGTAAATAAATATGCAATGGTGGTAAGTAGTAATGCAAGGATGATAGTAATGATGATGGATGATATTTTTGGGGTTTTATATGTGTATGCAATGAATAAAAGTGTTTTTGTATTTTCTGATTTTAAAATGGTTGAATGTAGAAAATTCTTAAAAGTGGTTGGAAAGTTGTTTCTTATGATTAAAAATGGACCGGGGTTCATGGTTTCACACATGCACTCTCTCTTTAATATAGTGTGGCAATAAGTAGACATAGGATTAACATATGAGATTGCAAACAAGTTTAATGACATGTTACTAATTATATGGGCATCACATCCTAACATAGAGACCTTTTGATTATTAGTCTCACTTATACTCCACCAAGATGCGAACTAAATCATAACACCTCAGTAATTAAGATGACTCAGAGTATAGCCTTAAGATTAATGACATGAACTGAAAATAAGAACATGCAGGATCTAGTCATAGGTAGAGGCTTGTCACTCCTCATACCTTGCAACATGGTATTTTGATTTATCCCTAGTGAGGCAACAAAGTAAGGTAAACACCGAATGGATTGCGATATTAAGTTGTCAGCTTATCACATCACCACCCCCGTTACTCCAACTAATGCACATGTTCCCCCTCACACGCTCTCATAAACATGCTTGATCAAAACAAGGATATAAGAACGGGGTACATAATATGCATCTACTTTCATAACTAAAATAAACATTGCAATCTCAACATATATTAACTCATAAAAAGATCCACCATAATGGTAATACAATGATGACCGTAATCATGTTCAGCAGCTCATACGGTGCTAATTAGTGAAGCTCAAGAGAGAGAGAGATACATATGCTACTGCCACAAAACCATAGTCTAGAGGTGGACTACTCCCTCTTCATCATGGAGACGGTGGAGATGTCGATGGAGAAGAAGGAGACCTCTCCGGCAGCGCTCCACCGGAGTTTCCCCCCTCCAATCTACAGCCTCCTGGTCTCTGTTTCTTGTTTTTCTCATGTGGCGGCTCTCCCCTCGAAGAACGTTGGGGGGGGCTCTTTTTATAGGCGTGTTTAGGTCACGAGGATGCTTCAGGGCGAAGGATCGACACAAACGGGGCCACGAGGGCCAAAAGAGGTGGGCCCATGCGGCCCCTGTACCTGGCCGCATGGGGCACCCCCTTTTGCCCCTCCGGCCTCCGTTCGCTTGCTTCTTTCGCTCCTAGGTCTTCCTCCTTCCAAAATAATGATCCCCGTAAATTTATAGCTCATTATGACGTCGTTAAGGCCCTGAAACAAATAAGGAAAGAAATAGGGGTGTTCTGCCTGCGCAGGATTAATTCCATAAAAAGGGGAAATCATTGTTAATTACCAAAAATCATTAAATAACAGTAATATACCCCTTATATGATGCAAATATGATGGAATACAAGTATTATAGTGCATAGTTCATGTATGCATTTTACATGCATCAACATCCCCAAGCTTAACTCATGCTCGTCCTCGAGTATGAAAGTGATAAAACTAACATGAACTTTGCAATATAATAACAACATGGATATAAAAGATGATTGCTACTGCTACATAAAGTTCAAAGAACTAGCAATATGCAAACAGTTTATAAAGTGATATCAAGTATTCAATGCAAGGATGTTCAATGATAGTTCACAGGGTGTAACATAAAAGATAGTAATATGGACCACAAGTATGCAATATGGTAAGTAAGAACATCCTACATTGGTCATAGAGTTAAGATGAAAATCTGAATATAAAAGGTGGACACTTTGGAAAAGATATATAAATGAGTAGAGGTAAAACATGTATAAGTTTCATCTATCCTCCAAACTATTCTACTTGAGTTATTGATTGCAATGGTAATACTTGGTGTAAAGCTCTCATTCCCCTATCATAGCATCTTGAATGATTAAAGTTAAATGTGAAAGCAAATATGAGTAGTGGCCTTGATAAAGTAAAGGTTAGATGTCTCATGCCCCTTGAATACAAGTACCTACACCATGATTACTCAACTTGGGAAACAAAGTAAGTTTAAGTTATCTATCATTGTAAGTAATAATGGTATCATCAAGAGCCTCAACTGGGGTACCTCTTGTCCCATGATATGGATCAAGCCCACATCAAAACAACAAGACAAACAAACGTAATGAACAACCTCAACACCCTTTTTATTTACCACTTGATATAGCTTTTCATTGTAGGGTGTATCACAGAAAGTTCAAAATACCATGTAAGTAAATTTCCACCATGAATGATGCATGGCTTAGATTAGCGTCCCAGGTTTCTCTCTAACCATTTATACAAACTCATTTAAACTTACTCTATTTCCACATTATTTCACCATGATAGGCATCCATAAACAAAAGTACATGATATCAACTAAATAAATGATGGAACATGTTGAAAGCTTTGCATGTGACAGCACATATGGGCTAACTCCCAACCTTAAACATTTATCAAGCCACTATCATCATAATATTAATCACAATGGTTCATGTTTATTAAATGCAATAAAACTAAAGTGTGCATCAAGTTCGCGAGAGCTTTTTAACCAACTTTTCCCATTACAATAAATAACATAATCATTTTCATTTAGAGGTATAGATAACACAAATAATATGGTAAATATACTTGTAATAGCATAAAGCTAATAGGTAGATATGGTGGACTCACTGGAAAACCTTTGGTTGAAGGTGTTGGAAACAAGTTTTTACTTGTTAGAATTTTTGGGCTAGCAAAAGGGAGAAAGATGACCATCTAGATGCATGCATGAGTGTCCATAGAGCTAAATAATTCATGTCAAATAAGGTGAAATAACATTCAGCATCAAAACATGAATAAAAGATAGCTCATGATAAAGCATTTGCAAATTATTACTCATAAAGAAGCTCATGAATCATGCAACTATATGTGTCATTAAAAATCAACTTAGACATCCCTTTTCCCAATACAACAAAAGCATGCAAGATATTTCAACCCATATTTCCAGTAGCTTTCTCATATATAAATGATAGTGTGGTGGTCTCACAAAATAAAAATCAAGGCAAAAACTAACAAAAAGACGCTCCAAGTTTATGCGATAAAGTGTTTCAAATGAAAAACAGAAGTTAGACGTGTGCAAACCGAGAGAGTGTTGGTTCAGTGGGGATGTTATCCACATCCCCAAGATTATGGTTTTCACCATCCTTGGATAACTCATGGTGCATCTCCTCCAATCCCTGTGAAAAAAGTTCAAAACACTGTTTCTCCCATTTCTTTTCTGTGGGGTGGTATAGGTAGTAGAGATAAACAAATAGGCTTCTTGCTGCATATAATCCATGGACTAAAATTAATATGAATAATCAGAGAGTGTATAATGTTGTATGCCCACTCATAAACTCAATTGGATCAAAAAGATTCAACTCAAAAGTTCAAACTATGCATAAAACAATATGGGACAGAATCTGTCCAGAAAAACAGCAGCAGCAAAACGTATTTTTCTGTCCTACTTAAACTCATCTAAAAATTCTGCAAAAATTCAGGCATACAGAATATGAAAATTTTCAGTTACAGTTAAAATCTCAGCTTAATCGGAGTTACATAATAGCAATGAAAAATCAAATCGTGCACAGACTTCGTGCAGGAATAAAATCTCCGAATAGAAGTAGCAACTTTTTCAAACCAAAATAGGTAAAACTTGGCACTTTATTAAAATTTCCAGAAACTAAGCTAAGAAAAAAATCTCTTGTTACAGAAAGAGGACACAAAGAAAATCCAAATAAAAACAACCGGGTTGCCTCCCGTAAAGCGCTTTCTTTATAGCCATATAGCTAGGCTTACTTACTTGTTGTTTACCGAAGATGAAGCTCATGAGGGAGCTTAAAAGTTGTGCCCTTCTTCCTTAGGAAGTGTTCCATGAATTTCTTATGTGTAAACTGAAACTTCACATTCCCTTCCTTTGAATCAATAATAGCCCCTGTGGTACGAAGAAAAGGTCTTCCAAGAATAATAGGACTAGAGGTTTTATTCTCCATATCCATGATTAGAAAATCCACAGGTACAAAAGTCATATATAACTCTACCATAACATCACTTACTTTTTCAAAAGCAAGTTTAATGGTATTATCAGCAAGTGCAAGTTCAACAGAGCATTTTTCAAGATTCTTTAATTCAAGTACTTCATATAATTCTTTAGATAAAATAGAGACACTAGATCCTAGATCAAGTATGGCATGGTGTGTCTCTTTTCCAATAGTTACTAGCACCTTGGGGATCCATATATCCCCAATCTTAGGTGGTATCATAGCTTCTTGATTGTATCTAGCAATTTTTTCTTTCAAGACATGATTAGCAATATAGGAACCAAAACCAGATTGGTTAACATCAATAGAAGGATCACTTGCAAATTTTTGTAAGATAGATATTAATTCATGCAAGGTACAATTCTCTAAATCAAGCAAAGGATCATTAACTTCACTAAGCATCTTAACTTCTTCAACTTTTCTTTCATCATGTTCAGTTTTACTAACTTCTTCTTTTAAAGCCATAAGATGAGACATAAAAGGCAACAGATATTCAGGATAATTTAGCAATTCATTCAGAGTTTCCTCCAAAGTAAGAGGAACATTTTTAGCAATATTAATAGAATTCAATCCAACCACAGGTGGTGCTTGTGGTTTTCCAGCAGACATACTCAATAAAGTGGCTTGATTATCAGCAAGTTTTGAAAGGGCTTTGTCTAGTCCTGTAGCTTGGAGTTGTAAGTTTTTAATATCAGAACTAATAGAAGCAACAGAATTATTCAACTCATGTATCATGGTATTATTACTAGCAACTTGTTCCATAAGAATTTTATTAGCCTCAAAATTATCATTACTTGATGACACAGGCTTCCATTTATCATTAGCATTAGGATATGGAACAAAAGGCCGATTGTTGGGAACATATGGAGGTTTATTATAAGAATTATAATTGTTGCTACCATACCCATTGTTTCCATAATTCCTAATGAAGTTGACATCAATATTTTCAGAATTATTACCAACTAGTTCTTGCAAAGGAATATTTTCAACACTAGGTTTATTAAGCAAAGCAAGAATAGTATCCATCCTAGATGACAAATCATGAGTTTCTTCTATGGAGTTTACTTTCTTAGATGAACTAGGTGCTCTATCAGTATGCCATTGACTATAGTTTTGCAAAATGCTTTTCAATATATTCTTAGCCTCTACTATAGTTTTTCCCATAAAAGCACCTCCAACAGCAGAATCAAGTATATTTCTAGACATGTAATTCAGACCATTATAAAAAGAGTGTAGTATGGTCCATTCATTAACTCCATGTGATGGGCAAGTTCTAAGCATAAGTTTTATCCTATCCCAAGCCATAGCAACATGTTCATTTTCATTTTGCCTAAAAGATAGAATATTGTTTCTATTTTGCAAAATGTTAACAGGAGGATAATATTTATTAATGAAAGCTTCTTTCAGATCATTCCAAGTTTTAATGCTATCAGTAGGTAATGAATGCAGCCACTCCTTAGCTTTTCCTCTAAGTGAGAAAGGAAATAATTTCAGTTTTAGAATATCACTTTCAACATTCTTAAATTTTTGCATGTCACAGATTTCAACAAAATCATGAAGATGCATAGAGGCATCCTCCACAGCACTACCACCAAATTGCTCCCTAGTTATCAAGTTCAACAAACTAGGACTTACTTCATAGCTATCAGCTTGTATCTCAGGTATGGTAATAGGTTTAGCAATAAATTGATCATTTGGAGTATTTGTGTAGTCACACAACTTAGTCCTATCACCCATTTTAGCAAGTCTTTATGTGTTTTTAATTTTTTATGCAAAACTGAAAATAAAATGACACTAAATAATGCAAACCGAATTAACTAATGCAAAACTGAAAATAAAAAATGCAAACCGAAATCTAAAAATGATATGCAAGACAATAACAAAACAAAATAAAATGCTTGAAGGTAAAGATAGACAAGATGATGCTCACGTAGGTGCAACCTCCCCAAGCTTAGGTGTTAGCACAAGTTGGTGATGAAGTTGACTTTTTTTTGATATCCTTGGATAAAACCTTCCAGCTATGATTCCCCGGCAACGGCGCCAGAAAAAACACGTGATGACGTAATTGATGAGAGTGTTTCTCCCTCAACTACGCCAACAAGCACTCTTGATACCCTGAAAGGAAAATAATATATGGGATAGGTTGAGCCTCCAAGTGCAGAGTATGTAGAAGTGGAAGTTTTTTCCCCACGAGGGTGACTTGAGGGTTTAATATCGAACTCTCGGGGAATCAGTAGTGGGGATTTTATCTCCTTGTCCTTCTCTAGATTTCCTGCAAACAAAGTAGATTGCTTTGTGCCCTCAACCTCACCAAGTGGTTGTCAAGCACAAGGTGTGAGAATGATATTAAGATAATAATGAATGCAAAACAGTAAATAAATATGCAATGGTGGTAAGTAGTAATGCAAGGATGATAGTAATGATGATGGATGATATTTTTAGGGTTTTTATATGTGTATGCAATGAATAAAAGTGTTTTTGTATTTTCTGATTTTAAAATGGTTGAATGTAGAAAATGCTTAAAAGTGGTTGGAAAGTTGTTTCTTATGATTAAAAATGGACCGGGGTTCATGGTTTCACACATGCACTCTCTCTTTAATATAGTGTGGCAAATAAGTAGACATAGGATTAACATATGAGATTGCAAACAAGTTTAATGACATGTTACTAATTATATGGGCATCACATCCTAACATAGAGACCTTTTGATTATTAGTCTCACTTATACTCCACCAAGATGCGAACTAAATCATAACACCTCAGTAATTAAGATGACTCAGAGTATAGCCTTAAGATTAATGACATGAAGTGAAAATAAGAACATGCTGGATCTAGTCATAGGTAGAGGCTTGTCACTCCTCATACCTTGCAACATGGTATTTTGATTTATCCCTAGTGAGGCAACAAAGTAAGGTAAACACCCAATGGATCGCGATATTAAGTTGTCAGCTTATCACATCACCACCCCCGTTACTCCAACTAATGCACACGTTCCCCCTCACACGCTCTCATAAACATGCTTGATCAAAACAAGGATATAAGAACGGGGTACATAATATGCATCTACTTTCATAACTGAAATAAACATTGCAATCTCAACATATATTAACTCATAAAAAGATCCACCACAAAGGTAATACAACGATGACCGTAATCATGTTCAGCAGCTCATACGGTGCTAATTAGTGAAGCTCAAGAGAGAGAGAGAGATACATATGCTACTGCCACAAACCCATAGTCCAGAGGTGGACTACTCCCTCTTCATCATGGAGACGGTGGAGATGTCGATGGAGAAGAAGGAGACCTCTCCGGCAGCGCTCCGCCGGAGTTTCCCCCCTCCAATCTGCAGCCTCCTGGTCTCTGTTTCTTGTTTTTCTCGTGTGGCGGCTCTCCCCTCGAAGAACGTCAGGGGGCTCTTTTTATAGGCGTTTTTAGGTCACGAGGATGCTTCAAAGGCGAAGGATCGACGCAAACGGGGCCACGAGGGCCAAAAGAGGTGGGCCCATGCGGCCCCTGTACCTGGCCGCGTGGGGCACCCCCTTTTGCCCCTCCGGCCTCCGTTCGCTTGCTTCTTTCGCTCCTAGGTCTTCCTCCTTCCAAAATAATGATCCCCGTAAATTTATAGCTCATTATGACGTCGTTAAGGCCCTGAAACAAATAAGGAAAGAAATAGGGGTTTTCTGCCTGCGCAGGATTAATTCCATAAAAAGGGGAAATCATTATTAATTACCAAAAATCATTAAATAACAGTAATATACCCCTTATATGATGCAAATATGAATGGAATACAAGTATTATAGTGCAAAGTTCATGTATGCATTTTACATGCATCAACCTGGTGCTCCGGCTCAAACAAAATAAGGTGCATAAGCTCGCCTCCCCATGGGAGGGACCCTTTATCATCGTTGAGATCATCGGCGGAGGAGCGTACCGCTTGAAGAATCCAAGAAATGGAGAGCTCTCGCACAACCCGTGGAACGCTGCACATCTGCGACGCTTCTATGCGTAGCACAACTGATAATAAGGCTCTTCAGCCGCCGATGTAATCTTTGAGACTATGTCTTCTATAATAAAAGTGCAATGTTCCTCTATCTTCGGAGTTGATATACTGCACACCAAAATACCCGCCTCCATGGCACCCGATACTCAGGGGCTGCGTTGTATGGCCAACTGAAAATAAACTCCGGAACAGCACCCGATGCTCGGGGGCTGCGCTGTTGGGTTGAACAAAAAACAAATGAAAATCGCCTCCATGGCACCCGATACTCGGCGGCTGCGTTGTATGGCCAACTGAAAATATACTCCAAAATAGCACCCGATGCTCGGGGGCTGCGCTGTTAAGTTAGGCCAAACAAAAGAAAATCGCCTCCGTGGCACCCGATACTCGGGGGCTGTGTTGTATAGGCCAACGAAAACAAAATTCAGATCGGCACCCGATACTCGGAGGTTGCGCCGTAAAGGCCAAAGAAAAATAAAACGCGGATGAGAACCTGGAAAACAGGGGCCGTACCGCCAAATAGAAGCAAACTACTCATATTCTATAAGGTACTTGCTCAAGGGCGCAGCTAGTCCTTCGGCTCCGTTTTCGGAACCTGCAAGGTCACATGCTCAAGCTGCAACTCGGTGTCATGCTCCAGTTTGTCGACCAAACCAATAGCCACACCCTCCACAGCTCGGTAATGGTGCTCCATTGACGTAGGTGCGCCATCAGGTTGTGGAGGAACTTCATCTATCCCCGTCAGGCACATGTACGGGTGTCGTCTACGCACAAACGCCATGGCATAGATGGCGCCACTGACCAGTTGGGTGCGAACAAACCCTTGCGCAGCCTCGCCATTGCGGAACCTAGCCATAAGAGCACCAACTCCTTGCGGCTGCGCGTCCAGAGGAAACAGAGCTTTGTGCACCAGCGACAAGGCAGACTTGCAAGACCCAATAAAGGAAACCACCTGCTGCACACGGTCCTGCAGCAGAACCAGAACGTGACCCCGAGCGCTGTCAGACCAGAAGGAGGTTGTGTCTCGCCCTACGATCTCAGCAACGCGCCAGAGTCGGCTTTTTACTCGGTCACCTTCAGCTCGGGCATCCAGTTGCGCACCTGTTAAAAGAGGATAGCAACTGAACACGCAAAGAAATCGACAAATCGACGGCTCGGGAGCTTCTGGATAACTTACAGAGCAACTCAGAATTCATCCTCTCCAATTCTTCAAGCAAGAAAGCCTCTCATTCGGCGGGGCGAGGATGCTTTGACCGCAAAATAGCAAGAACGCCTCGAGTGGCTCGTAAGTCCTGCTCTAGCCTAGCGCATTGAGTTTGCAGCACCGAATACCGGTACTCGTCAGCATTGCGGGTGCCCGGCGTCGTCGTAGCAGATTCAGAGGCAGAAACTTGATCGGGAATGGTCCCAGTGGACGGAGAAGCACTGGCAAGGCTAGCCTGCCCACGAAGCAAAGCAAGAAACATAAGGAAAAAACAATGGAACTAGCATCACTTTCGCCCTAGCCCCGCAAAGGAACTCGGGGGCTGGACGGAAGAAACAGGGATTCTCAGGAAATGCGTCAAAGGAATATCATTTGAGGCTCCCAAGCCAATAGTCATTACAAGCTAACAAAAGAGATAAGCAAATAAGTTTTATACAAGCTCCGTTGAACCACTACGGTAACTATCTACTGCTGCGAGCTGGTCGATTTCTTGGCCTTCTCGGCGTGTTTGGCGACCTCCTTCTCCATGGTGTCTGCCAGCTTCTGCGCCAGCTCGCGGGACCTTTTGGAAAATTCACCAAGGGGCAGCGGCTTGCCATCAGGTCCGCGAGGACGACCCGACATAGCCTTGTCAAAGTCACCCTCGAAGCTGTGCCCCAGCAGCATAAGGAGAGTGGTCTGTGAACCACGTACCGTGTGCTCGCGGCGTAAGTCCGCGATGGTGGACGCGTCCGGGCCAAGCAGCTCCGATAGCTCGCCAAAGGAAGACGGAGGCTGCGCCTTGGGAAACACACTGCCGTGGAGGCAGGTCAACGCATCCCTTGCCTTCGACAGGAGGCTGCCTGTTTGGTCACTGGCACCCTCCAGGGCAACTAGAGCACCCTCCAGGTCCTCGGGAAGAGCTTGGCTGCTGCTGCCCGCAGGAGAACCCAAGTACCCTGGACGAAAATGAAGAGGAATATATTCACAAAAGAAGAAAGAACAACAGCAAGATAAAGAATATAAGGACGGGAGGTTGGGCGAACCTGACAAGAAGTTCGCGATAGCCCCAAGTAGCTGAGAGGTTGCTTTCTCCCGTTTCTCGGCTTCCTCCCTGGCGGATCGCGCGGCATCATCCGCCCGCACATGGGCATCGGCATCGGCGGAGTCGAGTTTCCCCTTCAACTCGGAGGACTGCAGCACGGCGTCATCTCTCTCGCGCTGTACTGGCGCAAGGGATTCTGCAGATAGTACACAATAAGAAAGAAGCACAACGGAAGAGCTAAGCTGAACAAACAGGAGAAGTTTACCTTGCAGCTCAGCGGACTGCTGGCTGAGCCGGGCAACCTCTGCTTCCATGGCAGCATAACGGCGGCCTATGCCCAGCAGGTCGCGCATAACCGGCTGTGAAAGCACAAAGAAAAAGTTAAACGCATGTTTCTGAGTCCATACCCGACTATAGATAGTCGCATATAGACTCGGGGGCTACTCCCATCGGGAGCGCTTGCGCGCACCCGACAACAGAAAGCAAAGAAAGCAAACAACTTACGTGTTCGACTGACGCCAACGGAGGAGCACTAACAACGGTGACAAGGTCATCGCCAGGGGCAGTTGCTGCAGAAGTATCCACTGCAGTGCCGTAGTTGGGCGGCGGTGGAGGAGCCATGGTACCCTTTAAACCAGGGTCGGCGCTCTGAACCTCCTCTTCTGGCTTGCTCATGCCCGGTTGAGGGTGTTTCTCACCGGAGGAGTCGCTGGAAAAGGACAACTGAATTACAAAACATCAAAGTTGTAGAAAAAGAAACAGAAGAAGCAAGGTGTAGACTTACGAGCTCATCTCAGTCAGGAGGACGTTGGGGTCGAAGAAGTCCGAGGAGACGTGGGCCCTTTTCGACGGAGGGGCCGCGGGACCTTGCACCGGCGCAGTCTCGTCACCGGCGCGACCAGGAGGTGGAGATGAGCCGGAGTCGTCGGCACCGGTACTTTGCTGTGATTTCCTTGGTAGCCTCGAGCTGGCATGACGAACTCGCTTCCGGCGAGTCTCCATCGGAACATCAACACTGTCTGCACCTTCTGCGTCATCGGGTGACACAGCGGAGGAGACAGAGATGTCCTGATCATCAGGATCCACCCGCAAGTCTGGGGTAGCGGATGTGCCTTTACCCTCGGGCAGCGGTGGCAAACTAACAAAAGTGGAGAACCCCTTTAAAGGGCAACAGTAAAAAGGTTGAGAACAGGCCAAAAGGGATGCTAATTCAAAACAAGCAGTAAAAACCACATGATTACCTCAGGCACAGGGTGCTCCGTGCTGAAGGGGGTGACTAGTGGATCGAAGACGTGCATCTCACCAACCTTGAACATGGTCAGAGCGCACACGCGAGCCTCGACTTCGTTCGCTGAAAGCTCCTTTGCAGATACGCGTGTCGCGTCCGCGGCACCAACATATTCATACAGCGGGTGCTCCCGGGCCTGAATAGGGTGCACACGCCGTTTGATAAACGTGGCGATCAGGTGCACCCCGTTCACCTCCTTGCCCGCGGTCTTCAACAACGCGGACACACGAGACAATAACGGAGACGCTTCCTTGGCCTCCCGGACGTCGGGTCGATGTGACCACGAGTTCTTCTTCTTCACGATGACGCCGCCTTTGAATGGCGGCACTCCGTACAACTGCCCCGGTTTGCAGATGTCGGAGACGTAGAACCACTTCTTTCTCCAGTTTTGCGCGGACTCGAGCTGCTTCAGGTCGAAATAGTCGATGTCCCCGCGCGTCTGTATCCCGAAGCCGCCGACAGGATACACGCCGCAAGAGCCGGCGTTGCGCTTCACATTGAAGATCCGCTGCCACAACCCCCAGTGCGGGTGTATCCCCAGGAAACACTTGCACAAGACGATGAAGCACGAGATGTGGAGCATGGCGTTGGGGGTGAAGTCGTGCAGCTGTACGCCGTATGCGTACATCAAGCCACGGAAGAATTCGTGAACAGGGAAGGCGAATCCACTGTTCACGAAGTCGACGAAACAGACGCGCTTGTCGTCTCGGGGACGAGGGGAAACCTCGTCGCCGGGAGCCCACGTCTTCATCTTCTCCAGCGACGGCAGGTGTCCGTCGCGGCGCAGCACCTCAAGGTGACGCTCGGTCACGGAGACCGTTGCCAGCCGCCGTGCACCTTCTTCAGATCGCCCGCCGCGGTGCATCAGCGGCGGCTCCGGTGGTCTTCTTGCCGCTGGTCTTCTTCGTCATGATGGCGCGAGGAGGAACTGAGCTCTCTTGTTCTCTCTGTTGGCTGGGAGGACGGCTGCAGGGCGCAGGATGGAGGATGAAATGGGCGGTGAGAATGGGGATTTTTTCACCCCATCCCCCATACATCTCTATTTATCCACCAGGGCAAGTAAATCTTCGCCCTTGATTTTCGCATCGTGCGGCACGGCGAAGATCACACCCTACACGTGGTGAGCATGGAGGGCAACCGTCGTGGGCTGCATCGCCCACTACGCACGGGAAACGAGGAGGCCATCATCATAGCGCCACGTAAAATTCACGGCATGTGGTCAAAACTGACGCGATGACACGTCCTGTCATTTCGCGGCAGGCCAAGTGGCAGAGCGCATCGGTTGCGGTGAGCACGCCAATGACGTCGTCAATGATGTAATCCAAGGTCAGCTTTCATTCAAATCCTTCACAACACACTCGACCTAATACAGCATCGGGTCCTGAAGGCACTCGACTAAATGTCATAAACTCCATGTTACTCCCATCGGGAGCAAAATTTCTCAGAGCAATCTACAAGGACAGCAGGTTGAGATTATCCCCAATTACAAGTAATTCAGCTAATCTCGGGGGCTACTCCCATCGGGAGCGCTGGCGCGCACCCGACAACGGGAAGACTAAAAGGCACTCGATAGATTATCGACTCCGGTCTAACCCAAGCAAAAACAAAGAAAATTCCCAAGATGAATCAGATACAATTGACCCTCGGATGCTGCATTTACCATGCAAAGGTAAGACCCACCGATTCGTCGTGTAGGTCCGGGACTGACAGCAATAGCTGAGGTACCTGACAACTGTGCCGCGCCAACAGGCGTGATGAAAATCCCGACGGACGCGTTGGGTACCCTAAAAGCTCAGTTCGACTCTGTGAGACCTCAAATATGGCCTGAGTCGAATGGTCAAGCTTCCAGACTCGAGCTCGGGGACTCGAGTCTGATGTAGACTGGTAGAGTTTGTGCCCAAGAGCACTTAACTGGTCCCGATACTATCGAGTGAACCAGGCCTGCCATGGCGAACATCCCACGACTAAAGCGCCCTGCGAAACGGGTACGAAACATACCATCTAAAGCTAAAAGTTACCTACTTGAACACCTGACTAAGGGTGGAGTCCCTGCCAGACTCCCTGAAGTCTACCAGGTCCTCAGGGGCTACTGACGTGGGTGTACCCTTCGGGTGCCCCACGGTTTGGATACCTGGTGTTCAAATGTCATCACGACCCACAGAACAAGGCCAAAGAGAAGGCCCATACCGAAGGAAACAAGCCTAAGATTAGATAAAGACAAGGTCCGTTACGAATTGTAACCCTAGTCGGTAGAGGGTTCCCGAGACCCAGCCCTACTATTTAAGGGCTGGGAGGGCTACCGGCTAGAGACACACCGAGACCCGCCACCAAAACCCTAGCGAGATTGCATCTATCGATCTCGTCATTGTAGCCCCTTTGCAAGCTCCCTCAATCAATACCAGACAAGCAGGACGTAGGGCTTTTACCTTCGGGGGCCTGAACCTGGGTAAATTGTGCTTGTCAGCCGGCGGATTCACCAACACCACCATCTTCTCCTCTTCTCTAAACCCAAGGATGACCTCCGAGGGATTTGGCATGGTAACGCCACGTCATGTATCATGTATTTGTAACTTTGTGTTGAGCTTTATTGGATCTTGTGTGGATTTCATTTGGCTCTTTGAGATATTAATGGAGTATCCCATTTTGGGGGAGTGATATGCTTTGTGCACTTCACAAACCTAAAAATGTGTGTACATGAGGCACACCACCTAGTAGTGATATTTCAATATTATCTAGTTACTATGTGGTATGTCATATTCATGAGATATTCAAATTCTACATTGTCCATTAATTTCTCTAGTTGGTTTTATTTGCCTCTTCTCTAGATAAAATGAATTATCACATTATGGGGGAGTAATAAGCTATGTGCATATTACAATCCCACAAAATGTGAACATTTGAGGTTTGCCACTTAGATTTGATATTGTAAATTATCTCATTCATATGTGGCATGTTTGCTCAAACAAGTTCCAATTTTCATTTTGGTTATCTTTTGGCTCTTGTTTGCGTGAGTTTGCTTGGTGTGGTTTTTCTCTAATATGAATTTCCATATATTATTTGAGAAACCATTTGTTTCATTTTATTCTAACCATGGCTTTGCCGGTTGGTTCGAATAGTTGAAACTACCAACAAACCTTTTTCAAAATATGGTGTTTTATTTCTTATCTCTTGCCATATGCTTTTTTGTTTTTAAGTTGGTCTTGAACATCATTCCTATATATCACCAAGAAATATCTCTATATACTCCTTGTCCATGACAAGTGATACTAGTAATTGTGGTGGATTTTATAGACCATCTTCACGTTGGCTCTTGTGTTGAATTGTCTTATTTATTGCCAAGTGTGTTTGTTTTTACTCCCTTTGTCTTCCTTGCCTCTTGCATGGATCCTAATCTTTCAATTGGTAGTGTTTAGTGTTGTAAATAAAATATGGAGAGTAATGATCCCTTGTGCGTGCATTTTGTATTCAAATGCAAATATCAAAGATAATGCATGAATCTTGGGGGAGCATTCCTTTTTATTTAGAACACTATCCTATCTATCAATATTTGATCCTTTCAATTGGCATTTAATTTCTTTATCTTATGTTTTGGTACCTTCAATTGGTATTAATTGGGATTTAATATCTCCTCCATAGATATTTGTTTCAATTGATATTTATTGTGGGAGTTTTGATACCTTATTGCTTTATTTTACTTTACTTGATTCCGGTCAAGTATTATCCTCTTCTTGGTATCTTTTCTCATAGTGGTATCTTATTTTCAATTGGTGTCTTATCGATCATGTGTTGTTTTGATTTGATTCCTATTGATATCTCACTTCATGTGTTGATGTGTTTTGGAATCAATCATATGTTGATTTGATTTTTTCCTCAATCATGTGTTGATTTGGATTTTGATATAATTTGGACAACCTTTTGTGTCACACTTTGGTGTGCTCTCTTCTTGGTTTACTTGGTGTTTTCGTCCAAATTGTATCTCGTGTGGTTCTTGAAAGAATTTGCATGTATATTCACTTATATATAATTTATATGGCATGTTTGTATTTCTAGTTCCAATATATATGGGATACTCCACCGAATCCTAAATCGGCTAAGATGTGCATGAAATTCAATTTCATATCTATATGCACATACTTATGTGGAGTATGTCCTATATATTGTAGTTTATTGTAACGCCCGACCCCGGAATTATAAAGAGAGGCTATGTAAGCAACACAACCATCAATGTATAAAACAAAGATCGAGACTTGTGGAACAGAACTGGCACAAAGCATGACTCTACGACACAAAACATTTATATGGCAACTCATATAACGAGGAGAATACAAATTACAAGCAAAAGGATCACAGATCCTAGCAATTCAACAAGCGGAAGCGAAGTAGCGTTGTCTAATACAACAAGAAGCAAAATATGGCCTAAGAGGCCTACAAATAAACATCACCCAAGCCAGCTTGTTCCACGGTCCCAAGCTGCCACCTGGGAACCCCAGACTAGTAGTCGACGTCAACGAAGAACCCACCTAACTGCTCGGTGTCGTCCTCCTCTGAAATACAAAATCATAGAGGCAGCAAAGAGAGACTGAGTACGATGTACTCGCAAGTTTAGTAGGGCGATATAGGCCCAATGACTGACGGAGGCTCTAAAGCTTTATAAGTAGTTCTTTTGCATAAAGCTAACTTTCATAAACCGAAACATTAAAGACACTTGGCATTCGTCTACTCAGAGTATTTTTATAAAGGGGTAGAGAGAGTAACATTTTCATCATTGGTTCTCGACGAACCTACTTGTCAACCAACACCACTCATCTCACACAAGGCACTCCCTCGACTCACCCTCGAGGAAGTGAACCCTTATCACACGTTGATTATGCAACCTTTAGCTGCCATATCAATTAGGTTAACGGTTCTCTATGATCTTATCGTCTATTCCCAAGTTGTCCATAACCGCGGACACGGCTTTTCGAAAAGATTACCCTGCAGGGGTGTACTATTTTACCCATTGGTACCGTCAGGCTCACCTAGTTGGCCCTCTTCCGGGGAAGGCCGGCAAGCGGGCGCGGTTAGACCTTTACAATGCATGAGACTATCCAAGAGTCATCTGTGGCCACAGGACAAGTTTACCCAGCCTCAGCCCCTGCCCCATCGCCACATCCTAACACCACCATCCTCATCATCCTTTTTCCGCTCACACACACGGCAAATGGAAATAGCAAACTAGAGGACCCTTGGATACGCCCTCACAAATTATTCGGTCAGTAAGGCGCCCATACACCCACCAATGGCAGCACGCTCGTCTTGGTTCAAGAGGTAAAGAACTCGCACCTAGGGGCTAGAGTGAGGCAAAACACCATCCCCGATGGCAACTCACCCAAGCCGTCTTAGCATTTTAATTTAGCATCACATTCATCCACCAAGTCCGCATCATTCCATCTTCAACAACAATTATGGAAATAAACAACGGACACAACTAGTATTGCAACTAAGCATGTCTAAGCATGGATAAGCATATAACCGACAATTATAATTCGTATCCGGCCAACACATCAACACTAGGGTTCATAGGTAGGGATACATGTGATTGGCTCGGGGAAGAGACATGCATTCATAGGATTCTATGTTTACCAAAAGAGACCTTTGAACCGCATGCAATATTATGGTGGATAAAATAATTTGATCAAAACATAGGATGCTATATGCCAAGAAGGTTAGGTTATCTCTTGCCTTGCTGCCCGGGCGTGAAGTATTGATCGTCGGGGTAGGTAGAGAGACCCTCGACTCCGGAATCTATCGATACCCAAAAGAAAATACAAACACACATAAATCACACGAACACAAGATGCAATGCTCAATCACATGATGACATGTCAAGTTGATGCAAAGATATCATTGTAAAAATTAAAAGCAAAATTAAATGAGGAGCCAAATAATTAGTGCAATTATTTGGAAGCAACCCCATATTTATCTTAATGGCCACATTCCTTATCAAATATTAATTTATTAGAGAGGTGGCTCAATTATGCATGAACATGACATGAATGGATAGGATTCGTCAGTCCGATCATTTTGGTATTTTATTTGTAATTTTCGGAGCACCGATGATTAAATGACAAATTAATTAAATAATTGAAATTACTTCATTTAACCGAATTATGAATAACATCAAATAAAAGTTTGGGATCATGATGTGATAAGTACATAACTTGATAGCATTTGAAGTGTGGATCACATTGATATTTAATTCATAATTTTTGGACAATTATTTAAAAAGTTATGAATTTCCCAAATTTGGGATTATTTAACCCATTTTAGGAATTCTTAAATAACAGTAAAAATTATTTATTCAAAAGTGCAAGACAATGTTACCAAAAGATAGGAAAAGTTTTTCTGAGCAATTTCATACTTAAATTGCAATTTTTGGAACATTATTTGAAAAGATATTCAAGTTTTCATTTGCCTTATTATTCACAAAAGAAAAAGGAAAAACTTCCAGACAGGCCGGCCTCAGGCCGGCCAGGCCGGGAGAAAGGCCGGGCAGGGACCCGAGTGGTCCGGCCCAGAGCCGGCCCAGGCTGGGGCGCAGGCCGGGGCAGTGGCCGAGCCGGCCGGCCTTGTGCCGGCCCAATCCGCGAGGGAGGCCGAGTCCAGGCCGGGCAGCCAGGCACGCGCGCGTCCGCGGTCAAACGCCACGACCGGCGCGATGCCGTGGTCACCGGTGGCACGGTCGGGGATCGACACGCCGGTGGCGGGCACGCGAGGGCCCGAGAGGTGACGCATTCGACGCGTCACACCACGGCGGACCTAGATCGGGCGGCGCCGCTATTTATGGGTCGCCGGAGCGACGGTGACGTTGACGTCAGGCGGCAGCCGGCGACGGGACTAGACGACGGCGAAGAGGGAGCGAGCTAGGGGGACCACGGGGATGTCTAGGAGGGTCGCCTGCTTACCCTGGGTCCGTGGGTGGCCGCGGCGGTGAAGAGGGAGGCCGGTACCGGCGGCAATGGTGCACGGCGGCCGGCGGGCGTGAGGAAGAAGACGAGGATGGTGTCGACGATGTCCAGGCTCCCAGCTCGATTCCGTCGGCGTGGAGGAAGAGGGAGGCGAGGCGGAACTCCTGGCGGCGTTGGCTTGCTCCGGGTGGCTTCTAGCGGCGGCGATGCTCGACGGACGGCGACGGCTCCACGGCGACCAGTGCGGGAGCTAGGGTTAGGGTTAGGGTTTCCGTGCGGGGGAGAAGAGAGTGGGGCGGCGAGATGGAGAACGAGGTAGGGCAGCAGAGGCGCGTCGGGGAGGGCCTCTTGTCCATCGGGGAGCAGGTGGCGCGGCATGGCGCGTGCGGCATGGCGCCAGTGGCCATGTCGCCACTGTGAGAGGAGGGGAAGGAGGAGAGAGGCTGACAGGGAGGGCCCCCTGTCAGATTTTTGATCTTTTCCAATTTTTCTTTTTCCTGATTTTTAGGCAGCTAGGTTTTGCTATTTAAAAGAGCCATTTAGGCAATTTTGTAAAATATGCAAAAATTCCATTAGGCTCCATTGAGCCCTTAGGTGCTCCACAAAAATCTGTGTGGCAAAATAAAATGTTTTGCACCACATTTGTTCTTAGAGTTTAAATAGTGCATTTTTGATAACTTTCAAAATAGATTTATTTGGAGCAATTAAACATTTCAATAAATTAAGAAAATATTTATGGAGTCTCATATTATAATACGGCAGCACCCCATATTCTTACTTTGTATTTTTGGAAAAACTTAACTTGGTTCCAACAACGGAAATTGAAAGAACCAAATTGACTTCTCAATTGACAAAGTTTGGAAAAAGAGAATTGGGGATAAGAAGCAAATTTGAAACTTCCGAAACAATTTGGAAGTTCAAGAATTAAGGTATTTTGCCAACTGGAGCTTTGCATTTGGTTTGGCCATTTTGGCAATGCATTTAGTTTGGAAAGAAATGTGAGGAAGGGTTTTGCTTCCCTGGCCTTTAATTTGCAAGTGTTGCTTTATTTTAGTTTAGCAAAACTTAGATGGATGCCATGATGCAATGCAACACAAAAAGCGAAAATTTGGCCCATATTTTAGGGTACTAATCTAGGGCTGTTACAATTCTACCCCCCTTACAGGAATCTCGTCCCGAGATTCTAGAGTAGAAAAAGGGATGAGGGAAACATGACAACACACCTCTTCCTCGTTGCATAGATTTAGCTAACTAACATGACATGCCAAAGAGGCGGAATGAAAAAGGGGATAACTTAAGGTGATAGACAAAATGACTCTTGCCCAAAACCATAGGTTATTGAGAGAACAAGGGACTACTTGACCCCTAACGGGGAGTCCATATCCTCAAATGGTATTTGACGGTTGAGTGCATATGATATGGATATGAATGAATTCGATGCTCCAGAATCAAATAAGACTAAAGCTAGATAATCATTGATTCGAAGCATACCCATAAGGACACGGGGGTCCCTTTCAACTCCTTCAGCCGAGACGTGGTTTAGGCGACCACGGCTGATGGGCACGGCCTTGGCGGCTGGTGTAGAGGGAGCGGGTGCAGGTGCTGAGGTAGCCGGTGCCTTCTGGGGACACTCCCTGGAGAAGTGCCCGGTCTGGCCACAGCTGAAACAAGTGGGCCTCTGCGGTGGTGGAGGCAGCTGAGGGTGGTACCCACTTCCATCCGCACCCAAGGTTGAAGTAGCTGGGCGAGGCGGAGGTGGCAGGTACCCGGTAGGCTTCGACGTGAAGGGCGCCTTAGGCACAGCACTGAGAGGCACAAAGACCTTGCGCTTCTTGCCTCGAGTAGGAGGAGCTCTGGTGATCAGCTGGAGCTGGCCTCTTAGAAGCCTCCAGCTCCTTCCTACCCTGCTCCATGGTAAGAGCCTGATTGTAGAGCTCTGGTAGGAGGTGAACTTGAAGGGTAGGAGCTCGTATCGGAGACGAGGTGCGAGCCCCTTGCGGAAGAGGTATTGCTTGTCCTCATCATTCGTCACGTCCCGAGGGGCGTAACGGGAGAGGTGGTTGAACTCCCGTCCATAGGACTGGACGTCCATGCGTCCCTGGGTTAGGTCCAGGAACTCCCGCCTCTTGAGCTCGAGGATGGGCTTGGGGATGTACGCCGCACGGAAGGCGGTGCGGAACTCCTCCCATGTAACAACATGGCCCGCGGCGACCATTGCCACGTGGCTCTCCCACCAGGAGCCGGCGGCTCCTTCCAGAAGGTAGGTGGCGAAGTTGACGTACTCCGCCGCAGGAACATGGAGAGCGGCAAACTTGCGCTCGATAGCCCGAAGCCAATCATCCGCATCAAGCGGCTCCTTAGCCTCGGAGAAGAGGGAGGTTGGGACCGCAAGAACTGGTTGAGGGTGGTGCAGTCCGTGTTCCTCCTGGCCCCTTGCTGGACCAGCTGCTCGAGCAACCGCTCATTGCGCAGGACGGTTTTGTTCAATTGCCATCATAACCTCCGCCATTGAGGGTGGCGGTGGTGGATCAGGGCTGCTCTGTTCCCCACGACGGGTAGGAGCCATTCTGAAGAATTGGAACAACGACAAGTTAGTAACCGATTCTGACAGATAAGATAGATCATTGTTGCTTCCAGATATAGATAAATAACATCAGGGTTCAACAGAAAGATCTTGGGTTAAAGATCAGCTTCATGCACTGGGACCCACAATAGCATAACACTCACAAGGGTGACAGCCCTCATGAATAATTACACCGGAGCCCTAGCACAATCCGGGACCTTCGGTTCAAGAGCTTGGGCTAAAGCAAAGAAATATCTTGACGAACCATCATACTTCCTTTCTTCATGTTTTAGGGTTGGCAGAGGAGTAAGGATAACTAGTAACTAAAGGTAGGAACCCAAACCCCGAGATCCTAAAGATTTAGAACTTTGCCGATGATCAGAAGAACCGTTAAAATCAAATAGAGGTAAGATGACACCGAGATCAGAGTGAATTGGATGAGGAGTAAAAAGAATCCTAGGAGGGTTTTCACAACTCATTTTTAGGTTGAAAATAATTTTCGCGAACTAGACTCGACATCGACCAAAAGAACGGGTTTCCTACAGGCAGTCCTGCTCTGATACCAACTTGTAACGCCCCGACCCCGGAATTATACAGAGAGGCTATGTAAGCAACACAACCATCAATGTATAAAACAAAGATCGAGACTTGTGGAACAGAACTGGCACAAAGCATGACTCTACGACACAAAACATTTATATGGCAACTCATATAACGAGGAGAATACAAATATTACAAACAAAAGGATCACAGATCCAACAATTCATCAAGCGGAAGCGAAGTAGCGTTGTCTAATACAACAAGAAGCAAATTATGGCCTAAGAGGCCTACAAATAAACATCACCCAAGCCAGCTTGTTCCACGGTCCCAAGCTGCCACCTGGGAACCCCAGACTAGTAGTCGACGTCAACGAAGAACCCACCTAACTGCTCGGTGTCGTCCTCCTCTGAAATACAAATACATAGAGGCAGCAAAGAGAGACTGAGTACGATGTACTCGCAAGTTTAGTAGGGCGATATAGGCCCAATGACTGACGGAGGCTCTAAAGCTGTATAATGTAGTTCTTTTGCATAAAGCTAACTTTCATAAACCGAAACATAAAGACACTTGGCATTCGTCTACTCAGAGTATTTTTATAAAGGGGTAAGAGAGAGTAACATTTTCATCATTGGTTCTCATCGAACCCTTTTGTCACCAACAACACTCATCTCCACCAAGGCACCCCCTCGAATCACCCTCGAGGAAGTGAACCCTTATCACACGTTGATTATGCAACCTTTAGCTGCCATATCAATTAGGTTAAGATTCTCTATGGTCTTATCGTCTATTCCCAAGTCGTCCATAACCGCGGACACGGCTTTTCGAAAAGATTAACCCTGCAGGGGTGTACTATTTTACCCATTGGTACCGTCCGGCTCACCTAGTTGGCCCTCTTCCGGGGAAGGCCGGCAAGCGGGCGCGGTTAGACCTTTACAATGCATGAGACTTTCCAAGAGTCATCTGTGGCCACAGGACAAGTTTACCCAGCCTCAGCCCCTGCCCCATTGCCACATCCTAACACCACCATCCTCATCATCCTTTTTCCGCTCACACACACGGCAAATGGAAATAGCAAACTAGAGGACCCTTGGATACGCCCTCACAAATTATTCGGTCAGTAAGGCGCCCATACACCCACCAATGGCAGCACGCTCGTCTTGGTTCAAGAGGTAAAGAACTCGCACCTAGGGGCTAGAGTGAGGCAAAACACCATCCCCGATGGCAACTCACCCAAGCCGTCTTAGCATTTTAATTTAGCATCACATTCATCCACCAAGTCTGCATCATTCCATCTTCAACAACAATTATGGAAATAAACAACGGACACAACTAGTATTGCAACTAAGCATGTCTAAGCATGGATAAGCATATAACCGACAATTATAATTCGTATCCGGCCAACACATCAACACTAGGGTTCATAGGTAGGGATACATGTGATTGGCTCGGGGAAGAGACATGCATTCATAGGATTCTATGTTTACCAAAAGAGACCTTTGAACCGCATGCAATATTATGGTGGATAAAATAATTTGATCAAAACATAGGATGCTATATGCCAAGAAGGTTAGGTTATCTCTTGCCTTGCTGCCGGGGCGTGAAGTATTGATCGTCGGGGTAGGTAGAGAGACCCTCGACTCCGGAATCTATCGATACCCAAAAGAAAATACAAAACACACATAAATCACACAAACACAAGATGCAATGCTCAATCACATGATGACATGTCAAGTTGATGCAAAGATATCATTGTAAAAATGAAAAGCAAAATTAAATGAGGAGCCAAATAATTAGTGCAATTATTTGGAAGCAACCCCATATTTATCTTAATGGCCACATTCCTTATCAAACATTAATTTATTAGAGAGGTGGCTCAATTATGCATGAACATGACATGAATGGATAGGATTCGTCAGTCCGATCATTTTAGTATTTTATTTGTAATTTTCGAAGCACCGATGATTAAATGACAAATAATTAAATAATTGAAATTACTTCATTTAACCGAATTATGAATAACATCAAATAAAAGTTTGGGATCATGATGTGATAAGTACATAACTTGATAGCATTTGAAGTGTGGATCACATTGATATTTAATTCATAATTTTTGGACAATTATTTAAAAAGTTATGAATTTCCCAAATTTGGGATTATTTAACCCATTTTAGGAATTCTTAAATAACAGTAAAAATTATTTATTCAAAAGTGCAAGACAATGTTACCAAAAGATAGGAAAAGTTTTTCTGAGCAATTTCATATTTAAATTGCAATTTTTGGAACATTATTTGAAAAGATATTCAAGTTTTCATTTGCCTTATTATTCACAAAAGAAAAAGGAAAAACTTCCAGACAGGCCGGCCTCAGGCCGGCCAGGCCGGGAGAAAGGCCGGGCAGGGACCCGAGTGGTCCGGCCCAGAGCCGGCCCAGGCTGGGGCGCAGGCCGGGGCAGTGGCCGAGCCGGCCGGCCTTGTGCCGGCCCAATCCGCGAGGGAGGCCGAGTCCAGGCCGGGCAGCCAGGCACGCGCGCGTCCGCGGTCAAACGCCACGACCGGCGCGATGCCGTGGTCACCGGTGGCACGGTCGGGGATCGACACGCCGGTGGCGGGCACGCGAGGGCCCGAGAGGTGACGCATTCGACGCGTCACACCACGGCGGACCTAGATCGGGCGGCGCCGCTATTTATGGGTCGCCGGAGCGACGGTGACGTTGACGTCAGGCGGCAGCCGGCGACGGGACTAGACGACGGCGAAGAGGGAGCGAGCTAGGGGGACCACGGGGATGTCTAGGAGGGTCGCCTGCTTACCCTGGGTCCGTGGGTGGCCGCGGCGGTGAAGAGGGAGGCCGGTACCGGCGGCAATGGTGCACGGCGGCCGGCGGGCGTGAGGAAGAAGACGAGGATGGTGTCGACGATGTCCAGGCTCCCAGCTCGATTCCGTCGGCGTGGAGGAAGAGGGAGGCGAGGCGGAACTCCTGGCGGCGTTGGCTTGCTCCGGGTGGCTTCTAGCGGCGGCGATTCTCGACGGACGGCGACGGCTCCACGGCGACCAGTGCGGGAGCTAGGGTTAGGGTTAGGGTTTCCGTGCGGGGGGAGAAGAGAGTGGGGCGGCGAGATGGAGAACGAGGTAGGGCAGCAGAGGCGCGTCGGGGAGGGCCTCTTGTCCATCGGGGAGCAGGTGGCGCGGCATGGCGCGTGCGGCATGGCGCCAGTGGCCATGTCGCCACTGTGAGAGGAGGGGAAGGAGGAGAGAGGCTGACAGGGAGGGCCCCCTGTCAGATTTTTGATCTTTTCCAATTTTTCTTTTTCCTGATTTTTAGGCAGCTAGGTTTTGCTATTTAAAAGAGCCATTTAGGCAATTTTGTAAAATATGCAAAAATTCCATTAGGCTCCATTTAGCCCTTAGGTGCTCCACAAAAATCTGTGTGGCAAAATAAAATGTTTTGCACCACATTTGTTCTTAGAGTTTAAATAGTGCATTTTTGATAACTTTCAAAATAGATTTATTTGGAGCAATTAAACACTTTCAATAAATTAAGAAAATATTTATGGAGTCTCATATTATAATACGGCAGCACCCCATATTCTTACTTTGTATTTTTGGAAAAACTTAACTTGGTTCCAACAACGGAAATTGAAAGAACCAAATTGACTTCTCAATTGACAAAGTTTGGAAAAAGAGAATTGGGGATAAGAAGCAAATTTGAAACTTCCGAAACAATTTGGAAGTTCAAGAATTAAGGTATTTTGCCAACTGGAGCTTTGCATTTGGTTTGGCCATTTTGGCAATGCATTTAGTTTGGAAAGAAATGTGAGGAAGGGTTTTGCTTCCCTGGCCTTTAATTGGCAAGTGTTGCTTTATTTTAGTTTAGCAAAACTTAGATGGATGCCATGATGCAATGCAACACAAAAAGCGAAAATTTGGCCCAGATTTTAGGGTACTAATCTAGGGCTGTTACATTTATCTAACTACTATGGGACCCAATGAGTTTGGGAACCATTTTGTGCTTGAATTTTGTTTTAGGTACAATGGAGATGCATTGGATGCTTGCCTCATTCATAAGAAAGGTGTTCTCACCGTGTGATTATTGGAGTCAAGCTTTGATGATAAACAAATTCTCATCTTCTTCATCGTCAATGTATCTCAGTAACAAGTATCTACCTCATGCATACTTTTCTAGTCTCAACCTTGTGTAGGTTGCCACTTGGCATGAAAGCTTCTAATTATATGCAATTGTTGTGGTTTTGGCTTTTTCCTTCACTTAGTGTATCTTTGTGATATTTGTGATGAAAGTGCAAAAACCTTGTCTTCAAGTGGTATTATTTCCTTGTGATACTTGTTGCCTATCTCAAAGCATCTACACTATCTCTTGTACCCTTAGTGATATGTGTGATGTCTTTGATATTTTTGAAGTTCATTTATATACAACGAGATAAATTTGAGCTATGTGCTATGCTTTTAAGCAACAATCTCATTTGTATATTTATGACTTCCTTTTGGATACCTTGTTCTCTCCTTCTCTAACCATTTCGTATGTACATGTTTCTTTGTGGATGTATATCTTCAATGATTTGTCTACTTAGAAACCTATACATATGAGAGAGGTAACCTTTTAGTTGGTATCCTATTTCTTTTGGGTCACTTTGTTCATTATCTTTGATTCTTTCGTGACTTTGAAAAGAAAATTTCTCATGAGTGCTTGTCTCTTTTTATTGGTATCTTTGCACACTCATGTATTTGTTGAGGATCTTCTACTTCATGCTTACCATGGTGAGCATGTTGAATTTTATTGGCTAAATGATCTCACTAGCTTTTGGCATTTTCAATTGGTTTTAGTTTCCAATTGGTATCCCTAAGCTGGTGAACATATTCCTTTTAAAGATCTCCGTTTTATCTCGGTTGGGCATATCTTATGTTGAATCTTTGAAAATTGGTATCTCCTTATGGCTCAACCATATCGTTGGTGCAAGTGCTATGATTTGCTTTTTCTTTATGCACACTTGCACTTGTTGCGTGTTCTAAATGATTTTGGGGGAGCGAGGATACCATATTTGTGCACTCCTCAATAGTGCATGAACATTGGGGAGCTTCTCCATTTTTATTTAGAACTCTCGCTTTGGATCTTCTCGATTGCTTTTCTCCTTTGTGGAGATGTTTAGAATGATTTCATCTTTTTGCAATCTTTGGATCCTCAATATAGTTTGGTTCCCTCTAATTATTCGTCAATGAATATGTGCATTTGATTTCACTCATATCTTGAGAAATGCACACTTTATGGAGGAACTCATATTATATTGGCTCTCTAAATTTTTCTTCCCATTTCGGCAATCGATGCCAATGGGGGAGAAGTTTAGAGGGTTTAAGGGATTTTGGGTTTTATGCTTTTGTTGCATTTACCTTTAATGCACTTGCATCCTTGCTTGTTTGTCTTGCAAGTATGCTTTATTCATTAAATAAACCCTCTTAAAAGGGATTGTCATCAATTACCAAAATGGGGAGATTGAAAGTGCATGGTTGCCCCCATGTGTGGTTTTGGTAATTAATGACAATCTCTATGGACTAATGTTTGTATTGAGCTACTTGTAGGTGTGTTCATTGCGTTGCTTGATCTCCATTTGTTGGAGTCAAGGCTAAGGGAAGAAATTATGTGTTGATCAAGGCTATGTGCGTGTTGATCGACACTCAAGTCCAAGTTAAGATATGTCGGAGAGGTGCTTCTCCCATCTTGGTGTATGGCGGAGCAACATGTGAATCTTCACCAAGCGAAGCGTAATCGAGAAAGGTGGTGCGTCTTGAGGAGATGAAGATCGTCTTCTTCGACCTCAAGTGGTTTTATGCGCAAGGCAAAGGTATGATCTTGATAGGGTTTCTATTTTGCCGGTCTCATGATGTTAGTTGAGAGACCGGGTTATAGGATAGATAGTCGTACTATCAAGAGGGGCTCTCGACCGAATATCGTGATCGTATCATCGTAGAGAGCACAAACTTTTGCATCCATGCATTCATCTTTATTGGTTCTTATTTGTCTCTTATCGTGGCGTGGTCTTGGTGCTTGTCGTGCTTGTCATGACAAGGCCAAGGACACCGAAAACGGTTTTCATATGCGTCTTCTTTTGAGGTTTCGGTATTGGAGATTTTGCCGGTTCATCCGTGCGGAAGGTTTCACTCTTCCATTTTTGCAAAATCTCCTTTACTTGTTTTAATCTTTTCCAAGGGTAGCTTTTGTCGTCCTCTTTCCAACAAAATTGGTTTCACGTCATTTGGACTTCATTTGCAAAAGATATAGCATTTCCGGTTTTCAAAATAGAGGTTTAATCTTTCCCCATTTGTTCTTATAATATCTTGTTGGACTATGATGTTTCTCTGCATATTCTTGTTGTGCTCGGTGTGACGACTCCAACGAGCCCAAGATCATCGAAAACGGAGTCCGGATGTTTAAGTTATGATTTTTCTTGTACCGGGTGTTCTGCTATTTTCTGTGTCCGGTAGTACCGGAAGGACCGTGGCCGGAAGTACCGGGCCGTGCACCGGAAGTTCCGGCCCATATTTTCATCTGAGCTTTTTGGCTAAGTTTTTTCGCGTTTTCTCTCTGGAGGGGGTCCGGAACTTTGCCCCGGAAGTTTCCCCGGAAATTTCTGGGGGCCGGAAGTTCCGGCCCTTTACCCCGGAAGTTCTTCCAGTAGTACCGTTGTACTTACCGGTAGTACCGGCCGGACCATGGCCGGTTGTACCGGGCCTAGTACCGGGGCTACTTCCGCTTAAGTTTTTCGGTACTGGATACCTCTCGTTTTTAACCGGAAGTTTGCCCGGAAGTGGTTCCGGTAGTACCGGGTCAATCGGTACTACCCGTCATTTTCCCGGTAGTACCGGCCCTGCGGGTGTTCTCAGTTAGCCGTTGGTCGGCTGGTTTGGTAGGGGCGGAAGTACCGGCCCTGCGGGATTTTTTCTGCAGTGTGCCGTTGGTGTGCTGATTTGTGTGGGGCGGTAGTACCGCCCTTTGGGCCGGTACTACCGGCCCTGCGCGAATCTGAGCCCAATGGCCAGATTCTCAGGGCACCTTTTTAAGGGCTTTTCTTCCCCAATGGTTCTCTAACCCTAATTTGAACCTTTTGAGCTCACTCATTCTCTCTCTATCCTCCATTGTTGCAATCTTGTGAGCTTGATTCCTCCACTTACCTCCAATGATTCTTGCCCATTTTTAGGGAAACAAGAGAGGAGATCTAGATCTACCATTCCACCAATCCATTCCTCCTCTAAATGAGGGGAACCTAGTGGATCTAGATTTTGGGGTTGCTTTGTGTTCATCCCCTTGTTCTTCCTCTTAAATCCCTCCATAGCATTAGTTGCTTTGGTTGAATTTTAGAGAGAAGGATTTGACCACTTGGTGTGTTCTTGCCTTTTGCATTAGTTGCATCGGGTTGTGCTCTCCACGAAGATTCGTGGGATTGACGTTGAGAAGCTTATTACTCTTTGGTGCATTGTGTTCCCAAGAGCTTTGTGCCTCTTCGGTGCATTGTGTACCCTAGACGGTTGGAGGATTCGCGAAGACTTCGAGTTGTGAAGCTTCGGGAAGTTTTGGGAGCCCCCAATTTGGTTGTGGGTGTGTGCCCCAATATCGTTGTAAAGGCTCCGGATTCCGCCTTGAAGGATTCCGATAGTGGAAGGTGAACCAAACCCTTGGGTGCGGTTCATCGGAGAATAGGGTGAGGCCTTTGTGGCATCTTAAGTAGGCCTCTTGTGGCGAGCTCACACCCCTATAACGAGACGTACTCCCTTAACAAGGAGGAACTCGGGAATACATCCTCGTCTCCGCGTGCCTCGGTTATTTCTATACCCGAGCTATTTACTTATGCAATTTACATTGTGATAACCCTCGTGCTTAAAGTTTTATATCTTGCTGTCACCTTGTTGTTACATTGCTTAGCATAAGTTGTTGGTGCACATAGGTGAACCTATCATATTAGGTTATTGGCTTGTTAATTTAAACACATAGTTTTATTCCGCAATTATCAAGTCTTAAACCGGAAAAATTTTAATCGCCTATTCAACCCCCCCCTAGGCGACATCTCGGCATAGTTTGTTCTTTCAGATAACCATCTTGTGCATTCATCGGATAAGCTAAAACACTTAAGCACATAGTTTGTCTTATAATTATGTTGTCATGTACACTAAAACCACTTATAGATGAAAATGTCTTTTCACAAACGTGCAGTGGTCGTGGCTCATTGCGCCTAGATCTGGTTCACGCCGCCTCCATGAGCCACGACCACTGCTCTAGGTGTACCACGATGTTAGACGTGTGGTACATCTGGATGTGTTAAACACGTCTAACATCGTGGTACACCCGGCCTCTGCTCGAGCAACACATCCAGCTCTGCTACACCGTTGCCTCCATGGCCTAGCTACGCTTCCGCCTCCATCTCCCACGCCGGTGCCTCTACGAGGACAACACCACACGCCTGCACCTCCTCTACGAGTCATCGTATGTGCTCCGCCGCTCTGCTGCGTTCCCCATCGTGTGCCGTCTCCGGCATGATCCCCTCGGCAGCCCTGTTGCGTTCCCCACCGCGTGCCATCGCTCTCGCATGACCCCCTCTCCGCCCGCTTGACGCCGCTCCCTTGTTATCACTAGAAAATACGACTTTTTATTCCATACGACGTCACTTTCATGATTGAGATGTTGTCGCTAAGAACACACAATCATATGGTAGCAGAGTAAAAAATTAAGGTGTGGAACTCCTCTCCCACGTTTAACCATGGTTCCCCGTGCCGATTTCACTGTTTTATTTAAAATTTAGAATACTTTATTATCAGATACTCCATCTGGCCATCTGGGCCAGGTCTGCTTACTGTAAATACCAAGGGGTCCAGTACATTTAACACGGCCCAGCCAGTCAGTCAGATTTCCTTTTTCCTTTTTTATTAAACCTCTTCCAAAACCCACGAACCCCTCCCGTCCCTCAGGCCATCTCAAACCAGATCAAACGCCTAGGGTTTCTTTCGTTTCTCGCAGAGCAAGCTCCCGAGATGAAGCTCGCGGGTCTCAAGTCGGTGGACGGGGCGCACGAGGAGTCGATCTGGGCGGCGGCGTGGGTCCCTGCTGCCGACCACCGCCCCTCGGCGCTGCTCCTCACCGGGGCGCTCGACGAGACCGTCCGCGCCTGGCGGCCCGACGACCTCGCCGCCGCGTCGCCGCCGGCGCGGGGCCACGCGCTCGGGGTGCTCTCCCTTGCGGCGCACCCGGCCGGGGTCATAGCCGCGGCGGTCTCCCTCGACAGCTACATCCGCGTGTTCGACGTCGACTCCGGCGCCTCCGTCGCCACGCTCGATGCCCCGCCCTCCGAGGTCTGGGGCGTCCAGTTCCACCCTAAGGTAAGGCGCTGGCTTTCTGCTCTGCTCCGTGATCTTGCTCGCAAGTTGCAATTGCTGAACCGTTGAGTAAATTCGACTGGGAGATGCTTCAGAGGTCTGCGCCTTCAGTGAAATGCTATGATAGTTTTGTCGGATTCGAGCACATAATGCAGTCAAAGCACCGTCCTGGTTTACTTACGTTTCTACCAGTGTGCTTGAGGGTTGAAATTGAAGTAATTTGTGGGCTTTTGTCAAATGGTTTTATAGTTTTATTAGTGCATTCCAGTGTAGAATGCCTCGTATGCCTGATTTTGCATTTCGTGGTGGAAATTGAGAAAGAGATAAGACTATTTCTTTTGCGAAGGTACATGAAAACAGGCAAGTGTGAACTTGGTTAGGGCGCGCTTGGATTGGCGTATTCGGGCCGGAATCGGCCCGAAAATTTTTAGGGACCTGGAAACGTCTGTAATTTTCCGTCGTTTTCTTCCGGGGGAAGAAAAATACAAGCAACCAAGTGGGGCCTTAGTGAGGTGCACAGGCCTGCATTTTACGTCATGCCATCCTTGCCGTTTGTTTTACGCACAAACTTAACATTTGCTTTCAGAGTTGCCATAAATGTAGTACGGAAATTTTGTTAGAGGCTGATTATAGACCATTGTTGGCAAGTGTGTGCACTACACTGTCAAGCTTTCTGGACGACTCTGTTCAGTAGATTAAGGTGATGAAGGAATATTGCGGATAACTATGGGGAAAAATTAATTGTGGACAGAGTTAACATTTCCTTAGTATTACGCCAGGGCCTCATTAAGCTGCTTAACAAATACTTATATAGTCACATTTGGACAGTATGCAAGTGTTGCTGGAAAATTGTATGTTCCAAAGTAAAGCTCTCTTCAGTTCTGTCACACCTTGCCTTGTTGATGTGATTCCCCTTGTTACTTTCATGTTCGTACTGGATTTTGTGAGGTAACATTATTTTTCTTATGCTGCTCACCTACTTGTGGGAAATTGCAACAATGGCATATAGCTGTTAACTGTTAATTCACAGTTCATTCACTGTAAATCACAAAAGCAGGATAGTGCATTCACAGTTTTCCTTCATATGTGTAGCTAATTGGTTACAGTACCATACTATATTTGGTAGTCGAGGTTTCTAACAACTGTCAAATCAAGTAAAATACCACTAACCAAACAACACATAATCACATATTGACTGCATATGGAACAAAAGCATGTGAAGCTAGTTATTGACCATGCAAGCTTGTCTCTGAACATATTAAAACACGGTTGTCTCTGAACATATTAAACTATGGAACAGAAATCACTTTGTCAATTTGGATGCTCTTTGCTCATGTCCAATTATTAACAGATGTTTTAAATGATTTCCTTCTCAGGGTGTTGCCCTTGCTGCAGCTGGTGGTGGCAGTGGATCAGTCAAACTCTGGGACACGGAGAAGTGGCAGCCTATTACCAGCCTTCCTGTTCCACGCCCAGAGGGAGCTCGCCCTGATAAAACAGGCAGCGGCAAGTTTGTTCTTTCAGTTGCCTGGAGCCCAGATGGCAAGCTGTTAGCTTGTGGATCCATGGATGGCACCATCGCCGTATATGACGCGGTCCGCATGAAGTTCCTCCACCATTTGGAGGGCCACCACATGCCAGTGAGGTCCATGGTGTTCTCCCCAGTTGACCCTCATGTGCTCTTCACCGGCTGCGATGACTCCCACATCCACATATACGACGCCAAGGAGAAGGGCCTCATTGGGGCCATGTCAGGGCACGCGAGCTGGGTGCTGAGCATCGACGTAAGCCCTGACGGCATGGCGGTGGCGACAGGCTCCAGTGACCGCACCGTACGGCTGTGGGACATCAACGCGAGGGCGTCAGTTCAGACGATGAGCAACCACTCAGACCAGGTCTGGGCCGTTGCGTTCCGGCCGCCAGGAGGTGAAGGAGTCCGTGCGGGCCGGCTCGCGAGCGCCTCAGACGACAAGAGCATCTCCCTGTACGACTACTCCTAGTTTTTGCAGATTTATGAACAGCCAGTAACAACCTGGCCATGAAGTCTGGATGACTTGTTGTACAACGCTGATCGAACTTCTAACTTGCAAGTACTTGCTTCAGCGTTCAGAAGGCTGGCGAGCTGTAAACTCATTCCATTTCCTGCCAGTGATCAAGTCTTTTGTATTTCAGTCCCGGCTTCATTTGTGATGTGCCGTCTGCCTTTGATACCTACTACTCACTCCGTGTACTGAATATAAGATGTTTTAGCTTTTCTCAGTTTTCTCATATCCATATGCATCTAGACGTGTTTTAGTACAATATTCACTCATTTTACTTTGTATGAAATTCACATGATAAAAGCTAAAATATTTTATAATTAGGAACGGAGGGAGTAGCTAGTAACGATTAAACGCATACAAATTAAATTAACGTACTGTGCATAGATGCTGAGCTTGCGTCGGCGGAAGTGGAAGCCACTCAAGATACTACCCAGTATATTACAGCTGCCTTCCTTATTACTCGATGTGCCTACAAAGATGGTCGTCTGCAAAGAACTTGTGAGCTTATTCCTGTTAGCAGCCATGCATATTGGAGCGCCATGTCGCGACTCTTGGCTTTGAATTCAAGGATTTCTGCCACACAGAAACTCAGAAATCAATTCTGACATGCGTGCCACACAGAATTAAGATTATTGGATGCTTCTATGTTACCTAACATCTCTTCCATTTTCTACTTGCATCTCTTCCATCACATTCAAATCTTAGTTCAAACCCTAGATTTGACACTGGTCTTTCTTATTATAGGCAGAATATTATTCTGTGGAGGCGACGTTCGACAGCGAGGCGCCTATGGTGACTTCGTCAATCTCAAGACCTGACCTGCCAGCTCAGTATTTCGGAGGTACTCATAGGGGTAGGGTGTGCGTACGTACGAGTTCATAGGGGTGACTATATGCGCGCGAGCGTTTATAATGATGAGTGTATGCACGTGTATATGAGCGCCTGTATTATACCGTGTTTCGCAAAAAAAAAAAAACACGGATGAGAGATAAAAAATATATAACAAACGCTGAGTACTTGGCACTTTAGACAAAAAGGGCACTTTATCTGAGTGTGGCGTTTTGGCACCCGGCCACCATGCAGCCCTTTATAAAAAATCCGAAAATATATATACATATAGCCAATGATCTCTTCTATAAATGTGAAAAATATCAATTTGATATACGTTGTATTCCACGCTACGCAAAATAGACAAAATTGTAAATATGAGTGTGAATAGTGCACTCAAAAGCTTGTCAGATTTTATCAGAATTTGTCTTTTTGCATAGCCCAGAATATAAAGGATTTAGTATTGAAATTTTGCACAATTGTTGAATACAATATTGGTGACTTCCAGATTTATTTTTATAATTTTTTGAAACATTAAAGTACTGTTTAAAAAATTCAAAATAATGACACCATGTAGCCCGGGTGCCAAAATGATTTTTCGCACTTTGTCTGCGTGAACTAGGTAGCACAAGAGGCAAGCATGAAAGAATAAAAAAAGAGGGCAGATCGATAAGGCAAGAACATTTAATGTGGCAAAACTATTCGTTAATTCATACTTGCACCGGTAGTGATATGAAAAAAAACCAGAAGAGTGGCTGCAACAAGAAAAGGTTGACATCAACGAGAAGAGTAAGGATGTCTTCTGAAACACATGAAGGCCTTTTCGACATATAGAACATTCATCCATAGTTTATCCATTTAGCTAATGACGAATGACAAAGAACAACTCTCCCACATGGGTAACATTCTTCGGTTAAGTCACTTAACGTACATAAAGACAGTCTTGTGAATTTTTTTTTAGAAAAACAGGGAGCGCCTCCCCGGTTCCATTGATATGATCAACAAAACCATCCAGTCCACATGAGTCGCCTACTAGGAGTTTTTTTAGAACAAAACTAGCAAAACAAGTTCAGAAAAGCTGAAGTGACAGTAAAAACGCTAGCTAGATGATCACGTAGGATCAGAGGGTAAAACTAATTCCTCAAAATACTTTTTCCAGACATTCCTTGCTCTTCTTTCCGGGGGGGGGGGGGGGGGGGGGGGGGGGAGGCAGCGATCTTCAGATGGGTGAGAGAGCTCGGGCTTGCTCCAGGGTGGAAGTAGCAGTATCCCAGGTCCCGTGAGTCGCTGTCCTCTTCGTTGCTGGAGAGGGAATGTCACCAGTCTTGTGAAAATATGGGATTATAGGAAGATAAAAATCAAGAGTGAGGTGCCTCTACAATACTCATATTTGAAAAAAATGTGGCAGGAAAGATTGAATGAAATTCAGGGCTGCTCTCGACACGTTGCATCTCAAGGAGCTAAAGCTCAACGGCCGGCCACTTCACTTGGTCAAGCAGACAGCAGAAACCTGTGGTGACTAAGATCGAACAATTGTTCTACTCCGACGACTCGGGTGTACTTTTCCCCAATACCCACTTCATGCAATCCCATCCATGTGCTCTGACCATGCTCCTCTCGCCTCCACAGGGTCATCAAAGCCCTCCTTCAAGTTCGAGGAATTCTATCTTTGTTTCCGGGAATTCAAAGATATGTTCTCTAGCGCCTGGCAATAGCCCATCACTGTCGTGGATCCAATTAGGAGAGTCCACATCAAAGTATGCTGCACTGGAAAGGCCTCAAGAAATGGCAGCGAGGAAAAATAGGCGTTCAAAATTTTAGATACACAAATAGAATCACCAAGGAAGAAATTTTGACAGAGGACCGCCATCTTTGATGTCACCTAAAGCATAGCTATTCGGCCTCTTCACTATCCAGAAAATCAAGATGCGCCAACGCTCCCGCCGCCTGACTTGGATGACGCCAACGCGAAGCTTTTTCATCTTTAGAGTAAATGGACGGAGAAGGCACAACTTCATTCAAACGTTGCAAACAAAAGCCAACGTGAAGCTTTTTCATCTTTAGAGTAAATGGACGGAGAAGGCACAACTTCATTCAAACGTTGCAAACAAAAGCGGGCATGGTGATTCACTCTCACTTCCAAGGCATCTCGGCACAGCCGATCCTCGCTCTGTTTGCGTAAATTTGGAGGAGCTGTCAAGAGCTTATAGACATGATATTTTCACTCCCTTTGGTCAAAGCACCAGCGCCGATAGAAATCAGAAGATAATAAAACCATTGAAAAAGATGGTGTTCATGTCCTTAGGAGCGTGGGGAGAAGCCTTGGATTAACACAAGGCACAAGGCACATGCACATACATGTGTCTTTTGTTAATCCAAGGACATGGATGGTGTTCAAGCGTGGAGACATGAACACGTTCCTAAGGACAGTGAAGGTATTACGTGGAGCCATGGATGGTGTTCAAGCGTCAGACTAGAGAAGATGATGCTTGATGGGTTTGCACGTTCATTTTCAAAATCACAGGACCAGCAGAGGGGACTTCAGTTGGCCAGCAGAAGATTTCGTGAAAAGAGAACGTAGAGAACGAGAGAAAACTCACCAACGTCTCGTATGATGTGTATTCTCAGACAGACAAACGGCTACTCGAAAGTGCACACAACAAAGTTTTTAATTCTTTACTACATATTGCATAGGGAGAGGAATTTTCCAGCAAAAACACAACAATACTGACGGCACACTAATTTCACCATCCAGTTACAGAAGCAAATACCACAATCATCTCAAAAGTTTCAAGACACTCTTAACATCTGACAGTTACCGATAGATACTGATACCATCATTGGTGAGTCAATTAACAACCATAAGACCAGACCAAAAATAGATTAAACATATGGAGCAGAGGAGCAGCCGGTGAGCTTAGCACTTGACCTCCTTCAGCCCATGCGCAAAGTAGAGGAAAGTTGGGTCGATGGCTCCATCCTTGTAGTAGGCGCATACCACGGCAGCATCATCATGCATGCTCTCACCCACGAAGCTGCACGGAACAAGTAACAAGAGCTCCATGAGTATAACATGCTGCTGAGTGGGAAATATATTCTAGCACAGATCATTCATAAAATTTAATGAAATTCCAGCGTGCAGTGCAGCAGATCTGTTGTGTAAAATAAGGTTCATTGGTTCAAATAATTGCAATCGGAATTTTAAAAGTAGTTGATCATGTCTCATATGTAATATGAACTCTGACAGCCAAGGCAAACAGAACTTACAACTGAAGGTCCTTGAGCTTCCCAAGAAGAAACTTGGTGGCTCCCTCAACGTTCTTCTTGAAACACTCAAGTTCCTCCCCTTCAAGCTTGGCAGTAAGGTTCTTAATGTAGCGCTTCATGTAGGTCACGAACATCTTCTTGTCAAAAGGAGGTTGCTCCTGCAAAAGGTAAGATATGCTTAGCTCAATGATGAGGCTCATAATGTATACTATATACTCGATAGGCAAAGGACAGCAAATAACCTGAAGACGGAAGGTGTCAACAATGTCAACCACCTTCACAGCAGCGTCCTCAACACCCTCATCATCGCCACCCTCGGCAGAGGGGTTGGCACCAATGTCCACATCGACCGCTCCTTGAACAACCCACTACAAGCATTCAAAATCATGTAAATAATCACATCAACTACAACATGTAATCACATTGTGTAATCAACCATTAGATCTGGAGACCATGATGTTAACAATATGAAATAAGGAAAAATACTATAGAAATAGATGTATCCATCTGGACGAATGAACTGAGACATAGACTTCATCGATCCCTGGACTAGTTAGGTTTGCATCCTACAGTTACATGGTATCCATGTTATCCAGACTACCAATCAATTTCAAACCCTCCAATGCAAACCTAACAGTCCACTACCAATCAATTTCAAACCCTCCAATGCAAACCCAAGCGTACAAAAATCAACACAGCACCATACAGCATTGACCATCTATCCTGTTGCGGCAATGAATCGACAAATAGTAATTACGACGACACACACAGATACGCTACACAGCAACTAATACAGCCTATGACGTACACCATGTCAGATCAAGGATTTGGTCTACTAAACAGAATTACAGACAGCACGTATAGCAGCAAAACGCACAGCAGTACAGCCGAAGAAAAAATACCTTGCCGTCGACTTCCCAGAGCACGCCTTCATAGAGCTCCTTGTACTCGAACGAGTCGGAGAGCAGCTCGTCACCTGCAGGAACAAGCAAAACACAGCGGATTCTGTAAAATTCATCGCACCACAGACAATCGTCTAGTATACAACAACAAAAATCAAATTAAACCCCAACGCGACACCAGATCTAGCGATCGAAGCTCGAATGAACCGATCAAGGCAACCCCAATAAAAACTTGGGCAATTTCCCGCCGCCCGTAACAGATCAGATCTAGCCGTGCCACCACCCGATTCCCTCAAAACAAAATCGAAAAGCAGCGAGTAAATTTCAGGGGAGGACGTGAGGACGAACCGGAAAGCTTGTCCTGGTAAACGAGCATGGTGGCCGCCGCTTCAGATGACTACTCCCCGGGACAAAGATTGGGCTCGAAACCCTAGGAGCTCTCGGAGCAGGGAGGGGAGTAGCGGCGGGCGGCGAGAGGGGGTGGGGCGAAAGCGGCCTCCCCACATTTATAGCGGCACGCGGAAAACCGCTCTCCGTTTCTGGCCGTCCGATAGCGATTGGACGGTCCAGATGTCTGATCTGGAATTGAGAAGAATCCAGGACAGTGTTCGGTTCGCTGCGGGCCGTCGGATCGGGGTATCGTGGTCGGATATTCTTGTACGGACGGCTCGGGTGCGTTTGAGGAGGAGGCGTTGGCCGGCACGGAACCGTTTCGGTGCTGGTGTCTGCGCGGTTTGGTTTTCGAGTTGTCTTTGTAGTATAGTGTTTTTATGCTTGTCGGTCTAAATTTGAACTGTTTTGGGGAGTCCTAGTTTGGATGAAGGAGTTTGTTTGCGTGTGATACCTAAGTCTACAATCAGCGCAAAAAAAAATACCTAAAGTAAAAGTCTACAACATGTATGACATGTGACAGAGTCGTAGCATGGCCAGTCATGCCAAATAAGGTGATTTGGTCGGTATCCATACCGTTAGCTAAGACGCGGCTAATTTGGTATGTATATTGCCTACTATGATCACGGCTCTCCCGTGCCTCCCGTGTCGCTCCCTCTGGGGCGACATCGGGGGCGACTCAAATCCTAGCCGCCATAGCCCTCTCCCTCCTCCATCCCCCTCGCCGCCGCCCGAGTTGGCCGGCGGGCAAGCTCGCGCTACCTTTAAGGACGGCGGCGGCGAGGTGCTCTCCATGCGCTGCCCGCGGTTCAGTGGGGGGCGCATTCGTTTCCAGCTTGCAAGCTCGCGCGGAGGCAAATCGCGGCCAGGGCGCTGTTCGCCGCGGATTCGCCGTCCTCCGTCGGCCGCTGGCTGGTGGAGGCGTCTTCAGGTGCTGCATCTCACAGATCAAGCAAGGGAGGGCCTTTGGCATGGGGGATTTGGTCGGGGCGACCACGATTCCTTCGAGGCTAGAGCTGGGTTCCTCCGGGTGTGCGCTGCTCCTCGCCCCTTCTCACCACGGTTGGTCTCCTTGTGCTCCAGATCTGCCTCGCACGTCTCGGACAGCTGGATCAGGGGATCTCGCCGGCCTTGAAGTGCTTCTTTATGATGGCGTGGGCTGTCGGCGCCGATGCGTGGTTGATTGTTGTGCTTGCGTGCAGCTTGCTCTGTTGGGGCGGGGGAGTCTCGGAAGCCGGGGCGGCGGCCGCGGGCTTGGTGGACGGCGTCGACTCTGCGGCGAGTGGCGTTCGTGGTGCTTGATGTCCTACCCTTCGGTTGCGTGGGCAGCGAGGGTTAGGCGGTCGGAGGTCACAGTGTGGGCTGCTCCGCCGGCCTAGCTCCAGATTTGTGGAAGAAGCTTCCCCCTTTCCCTCCTTGTATGTCTCCATGCCATCTCGATTCTGTGTCTGTCGGTTTTGGAGCTATGCAGGGTGGTTGGAGTTGGTGATTTGATACTGGGGGAAACCCTTGGCCGCGGTGAGGGCCACGACGACGGCGACACCCACGGGCGTCGTGTCCCTTCTCGAAGGCGTGCGTCGAGTTATCTATCCCCTCTCAACCCTCCCCCTTCTTCGGGCGAAAGCCGCATTCCCCTTCGGTCGGCGGCGGCGCCGCAACGTCGCTCCCCTTCCTGGAGGCGCCGTCTGGGGATTGAAGGGTGGTGGTCGTGCGTTGCAGACAGGGTGGTAGCCGTGGCGGCTTGTCTTGTTCAGCATCGACATTCTCTCGTGTTGCTTGGCGGGTGTCGGGTGTTCTTCCTCCCAGCAATGTGCCCTTGTTCGCCAATGGGTCGGCGCCCTCGAGCCTGGGTGAGAGGGGAATGGGTTCCCCTCTACGGCAACAACGACACATCTGGCTGGTGAGCGTTCGAGCTTCGGGGGTCCAGCTCAGCCGCGGTGGTGTGGGTGCCTTCTTCTGCCGTTTCTTCTTCATGGCGGCCTCGTCCGGCAGCTTGGGTCAGGTGTTGCTGTCAAGTTGTGCTTGTTAGCGTCGTCGTGTTTTAGCTTTGGCACCTCAAGCTGTTCTTTGTTGTTTTATTTTTTGTTTGCTTTTGGTGCCATTTGCTTGTAGGCTGTGTATCAGCATGTTGTAATTGCCGCTGGACTCTCCGTGGCTTTGTTAATTCAAAGCTGGACATTTTATGCCTTTTATCTAAAAAAAAATCACGGTGGGGCAAAACAATTTGATGTCGCGACTTGGTCCTGTTTGGTTGGGTTTAATTTTGGTTTTGGCTTGGTATAGGCCAAAATCGAAAAAAAAACAGAAAGAAGCCTAACCAAATATGGCCTTAGACAGAGAACTATATGTAGGGAAAATTACGAGACAAGCGAGTTGAATGTAGCTCAGAATGTTAAGTTCCTTTTGGTAGACCCAACCACTTAGTTTTAAGTCCTGAACTTAAAATGGGTGCTCATTTTTACCTGGATGTAAGTCAGAATTTAACCGGCGCTATTCTTTCAGTGATAGGTGACGTGTATGTCAACAGCGATACGTCTGTGATGACTTTATCAACCTCGAAATCTACTAATTCAATCTCTCTAATGCTCATAGGGGTATAATGTATGTGCGTTCATAAGGGCGAGTGTATATGAGTGTTTGTGAGAATCTGTGTTTGTATTGTGTTTCTCAACAAAAAACACGAGCCAACCAACTTTGTGTGCATGTTAAAGAAGGCACAAGCCAACACAAGCTCGGAGTATTTAGTTAAGGTAATTGTAAGTGATGCGATGATCGAACAAATCAATCATGGCAATAGTATATCAAAATTCTGGTTGACTAAGCTGAAATGTGCTAAGTAAACTTGACCATCTTATTTTTTGAAGTATTCTCAAGAGGCCGTTGTTTATGTAATAGAATTGTAGTTTAAAATAATTTAGGTACTTTCGGTGTAAAATATACCATAGTTTTGTAAAATTATCTATAATTTTCTTTTCTAGGATAAAATAAATCAACTCATGGCATCTTTTAACAAAATATGAGAATAAGGCTTGGTTTTTACTCATCATGCGATATGCTTCGGTCGTTTTTTTTTTGTAGGGGAATTAACTTTTGTTTATTAACATTCGTGTGACGCTCGTCTACTCTTCTTGCACAACTGGTTCTTGTCGAGACGTTTAACTATCTTACGAATGTTTAGAGCATAGACGTATTACCAAGATATCAATGTAAAGTACTAACACATATAGGACAATAGATAACTGGGGAGACAATGCACCATGATCCTTCACTTGCATACCGTGCAAAGTTTGACTACTTTGTGCAACAAAAATAGTATGTTAAGCAAAACACTCTAAAATATTGTTATTTTCAAAATATTGTTAGTGCCAAAACACATCAAATGAGTTATTATCAATAATTGGTATTTTGAGGCTATAACTTTGAGTATTATTATTTTATAAAAATATTGGTCTTAAATACGGTGCATCCAAATAGAGACGAAAATTTATACAAACTTTGTATTAAGTGGGCGACACTTTTTATGGATCGGAGTGAGTATTGTATATTTCCTGATCTAGCTCATCCCATTTTTATTGGAGCCGAAAGAGAGCGGCTAAAAGGGTCGGACAATAGCAAGTGGGATTCCATGCACCCCCATGCTACATAATCAAAAAGAAGATTTTTCTTTTCTGTTTATAGAGTTTTAAAAGAAGATAGTACATCTCCAGATGCATGGCTGCACAATGAAATGATTATGTCCATACGCATCCCGAAGCATGGAAAAGTTTCAGATAAAAAGTAAGCACAGGAAAGGAATAAAGGTTACTGAATGCTATGTTTTTGGGAGAAAAAGGTTACTGAATGCTGCCGAGCAAGTTGCTGTTGCATGCTCTGTGCTCCTGCATCTGCCTTTAGCCATTTCGTTTTCTTAATTGCTTGCAGGCTAGCTTGATCTTTAGAGAAGTTCATCTCCGCAGCATATCTTGCTTGATCAAGAATATTCCATCCAAAGATTAATCAGTTTTTTTTTTTAAATCCGAGCAACCAGCGTGAGTTATGCCTTTTCATTAAGAAGAAATAGAGTTGACGAACATCATGAACATATGTCCCGAGACCGCGTCCCAACCGAGTCGACGGCTCTACCACCGGAATGACCAAAACCTACACACTACCACATAACAATAATATCCGGAGTCACGCTCCAGCTTCCACACCGATCCTGAGATTGCCCATCAACCGAGGCCGTGACTCTCCACCCAAGTGGTAGTAGCCAACACTCATGTTGGCATCAAGGTTTGTGTGGGTTGTGTGGTCAGTATCAAGGTCACATCAAAGAGGCGATAATCATTGTTGTAATAGTGGTATTGTAAGACGAGGTTTTGGCATACGCGTTTTTCTAGCATGTTTGGTTCTCACAATGACATCAATGTGTTTCAGCACCCCATGTTAAAGAGACTTTGTGATGGGGAGGCTCCGACGACGTGCGACTACGCCGCCAACGAGAATAACTACACCATGTGATATTATCGTGCGGATGGTATCTATCCTCAGTGTGTGGCATTTGTGAAGACTATGACGAATCCTCAATATCGAAAAGATGTCACTTTTCCACTATGTAAGAATCTTCTAGAAAAGATTCTTAGAGGGCATTTGAAGTGCTCCAAGTTCGTTGTGGTATTGTTGATGGAGTTGCAATGGTGTGAAGATTCGAAGACATCGTGGCAGATGAATCGGTGATGACTTGTTGTGTAATTTGCACAATATGATCGTGGAGGACGAGGGAGAAGGAGTATCCCACACAAATGATTTTGATAAGTCCGGAGAATTGTCTGAGGCAGAACAAGATGCAGAGCATGTTCTCAACTTCCATTGGTGTATCGACAAGTTTGAGATCAACAAGCGTACGCACAACTACTCGATGATCTTGTGCAGCACATGTGGATCCAAAGTGAAAACCAGTGAATTTATATTTGAATTATGTACTATGAATAATTTGAACTATTTTATGCACTCTAAATAATTATACGTTGATTTGAACTATTTATTTTTTACTTTGAATAGTTTTCAGTGCATGGTTTGCATGAATTTGAGGATTGAAAATGGGTTTGGGGTTGGAGTAGGCAATATTTGTGAGATGTCTGTGTCTGTCCGCGGATACATCCGGACGTGTATGCGGACATATAGGGGTCAAATTTGTCCATTCTGTTTTGGAGAAGCTCTTATTGGCGGTGTAGTATCCCGTGCAGTAAAGGGACTTATCTGGTATCCACAGACATACAGTAGGTCAAATTTGTCCATTTTGATTGGAAAAGCTCTTATTAGTGGTATGGTATCCCATTTAGCAAAGGTGATTTTGGTGCGTAAATTATCGGAGTAGGGGAGGTTTCGTATGGTCTTGTTTATAGAAGCAGAGACGAGCTCGAAAAAGCCTTTTGGCACCTGGGCTACATGGCGTCGTTAATTTCGAAATTTTAAAAACAATATTTTGAAGTTTCAAAAAATTCTAGAAATAAATTTGGAAGTATCCTACATTTGTGCAAAATGTTAATACGAAATTCTTTATATTCTAGGCTACACAAAAAACAAATTGAAAGTGCATGGTTGCCCCCATATGTAGTTTTGGTAATTAATGACAATCTCTATGGACTAATGTTTGTATTGAGCTATACTTATAGGTGTGTCCATTTGCATTGCTTGATCTCCATTTGTTGAAGTTAAGGCTAAGGGAAGAAAAGTATGTGTTGATCAAGGCTAAGTGCGTGTTGATCAACACTCAAGTCCAGGTGAAGATATGCCGAATAGTGCCTCTCCCATATTGGTGTATGGGGGAGCAACATGTGAATCTTCACCAAGCGAAGCGCAATCAAGAAAGGTGGTGCGTCTTGAGGAGATGAAGATCGTCTTCATCGACCTCAAGTGGATTAATGCGCAAGGCAAAGGTATGATCTTGATAGGGTTTCTATTTTACCGGTCTCATGGTGTTAGTGGAGAGACCGGGTTATAGGATAGATAACCGTACTATCAAGAGGGGCTCTCGACTGAATATCGTGATCATATCATCGTAGAGAGCACAAACCTTTGCATCCATGCAATCATCTTTATTGGTTCTTATTTGTCTCTTATCGTGGTGTGGTCTTGGTGCTTGTTGTGGTTGTCATGACAAGGCTAAGTTCACCGAAAACGGTTTTCATATGCGTTCCCTATTGCGTTTTTGGTATTGGAGATTTTGCCGGTTCATCCGCGCGGAAAATTTCTCTCTTCCATTTCTTTGCAAAATCTCCATTACTTGTTTTCCATTTCCAAGGGTAGCATCTGTCGTCCTCTTTCAAACAAAATTGGTTTTACTTCTTTCGGACTTCAATTGCAAAAGATACGGCATTTTCGGTTTTCAAAATAGAGGTTTAACCTTTCCCCATTTGTTTTTATAATATCTTGTTGGACTATGATGTTTCTCTGCATAATCTTGTTGTGCTCGTTGTGACGATTCCAACGAGTCCAAGATTATCGAAAACGGAGTTCGTGGGTGAAATTTATTGCATTTATACCGTCGTAAAGTTTTTAGACAGAAAATTTAAAAAGGAAAAAGAAAAAAAAAAGTGGGTGCCGGGCCGGCCTGGCCGGCCCTAGGCCGGGATGAGGCCGGAGGCCTCGGGCTGCCTCCCGGCCCACCTCGCGCTGCCTGACCGGCCCAGGCCGGGACCAGGCCGGCCGGCTCGGGCTGCCTCCCGGCCTCCCAGCGCCTGCTCGATGCCTCATTCGCTGCCTGCGCCATTTCCCGGCCGGCATGGCCGGCTGCCGGCCGGCCCCAGGCCGGGTTGTCTGCTGACCGTTTTTTTGCCCCAACGGCTCCATTTTGGAGCCCCCTATTGAAGGGTCGCAGCATAGAAAACAAAAATTTTCCTACGCAAAGATAGCGGAATAAACCCAACATCTAGATCCGATCTACGAGAGGTTGGTAGCAAGAAGGAGATCGAATCTCACCCTCGAAGAAAACCGTGAGCGTTTTGTCGAGGCAGGGGTTGGCTAGTCGATCCCCGCAACTAGACTCGTCTAGTCGCGAGGAGATGTGTTATCCAAGCGCCGCACAAGCAACGCCTCCGAGAGATCCACACGTTCAGCTCGATGAAGACTCCATGTTCTTGATCCCGCAAGAGGTGGTGGAGAGGCTCGAGATCAACAGCACGACGACGGTGGCGTGGTGTGTATGGTGGAGATTGGACAGGGCTTCGCCAAGCGGTGTCGGGAGAGAGGAGGAGGAGGGGTGCGGCTAGAGGAGGGGGGGGGGGGCCGGCGGCTAGCACCTTGGGGAGGAGGCAAAGGGTGCGGCACCCCTCCCCTTGCCCCTCCTTATATAGGAGGCCAAGGGGGGTGCGCCCCCTCCCTCTCCTAGGGCCGGCGCAAGGGGGGGAGGCTTGCCCCCCAAGCAAGCCTTAGGGTTTAGGCCGGCCCCCCCCTTGCTTCTAGAAGCATGGCCCGGGTGGGCCAATGGGGTGGTGGTGCGGCTGGCCCATTAGGCCAGCCCACTGCCCCCTTATTTCCATGTGGGCCCCATACTCCTATGGGCCCCACTTCTAGACCCCTCTAGAACCTTCTAGAACATTCCGGTACTTTACCGATAAATTCCCGAACCTTTCTTATCCTCCGGAAACAACTTTCCTTATATGAATCTTATTCTCCGGACCACTCCGGAACTCCTCGTGACGTCCGGGATCCTATCCGGGACTCCGAATCAATATTCGTTCTCACCATCATTTATCTCGAACCCTAACTACATCGAACGTTAAGTGTGTGACTCTGCGGGTTCGCGAATATGTCATATTAATAGCGGGACCGGGATGTCCATATTAATTCCTACATATTCGACGAAGTACTTTACTAGTCGAACCACAATGTCCGGGATTCAATTAATCCATATACGATTCCTTTTGTTTCACGATATATTACTTGTCCGAGATTCAATCCACCGATATCTCCATATCTGATTAATCTCGTTACCGACAAGTTCTCTTTACTCGTTCCCATAGAATAGGATCCCTTATGACTAGCCACTTAGTCATATGCTTGCAAGCGTTTGGATGCTATCCTACCGAGAGGGCCCAGAGATATCTATCCAACTGTTGGATGAACAAATCCCAGTCTTGAAACATGTCACCCAACAACCTATCATCGGAGAACCTGAAAGTCACCTTTATAATCACCCAGTTACGAAGTGACGTTTGATGTCCACAAAGTTCTCCTCCGATAAACGGGAGTGACATAATCTCATGGTCTAAGGAAACTATATTTGACATCTATTTAATTTGAGTCTTGTCCATTATATCATCACCTATGATACAAACTTCGTTTATTAAGCGATTCATAAATCCATGGTTAGGAAACATCTAACCATCACTTAATCAAACGAACTAGTCACAAGAGGAAAGACTAGGGACAAATTACCGTTTATATTCCACACATGTATTTGTTTCTGGTTAATACAATTCTAGCATGGAAATAAACATATCATGAACGGAGAAATATGATAAACAATAATCATTATTATTGCCTCTTGGGCATATCTCCAACAGTCTCCCACTTGCACTAGAGTCAATAATCTAGTTTACATTTGTAGCAATCTAACACCCATGGCCTCTCGGTGTTGATCATGTTTTGCTCGTGGAAGAGGTTTAGTCAACGGGTCTGCCACATTCAGATCCGTATGCACCTTGCAAATCTCTATGTCACCATCCTTGACATTCTCACGCAAATTGTGATAGCGGCGCTTGATATGCTTGGTATTCTTGTGTGAAGTCGGGTCCTTGGCAAGAGCTATTGCACCTGTATTATCACAGTACAGGGCCAGAGGTCTTGACGCACTTGGAACCACGCTCAGCTCTGAGAGGAACTCCTTCATCCAGACTGCTTCACTTGCTGCCGACGAGGCTGCAACATACTCCGCTTCTGTTGAAGATTTCGCCACCACGCTCTGCTTGGAACTCCTCCAACTCACAGCGCCACCATTCAGAATAAACACGTATCCGGACTGAGACTTAGAATCATCCGGATCTGTGTCCCAACTAGCATCGACGTAACTCCTTACGATAAGCTCTTGGTCACCTCCATATACGAGAAACATTTCCTTAGTTCTATTCAGATACTTAAGGATATTCTTGACAGCTGACCAGTGTTCCACTCCTGGATCACTTTGGTACCTGCTAGTCAAACTTACAGCATGGCACACATCTGGTCTAGTACATAGCATGGCATACATGATAGAGCCTATTGCAGAGGCATAAGGGACCTTGTCCATTATCTCTCTATCTTTTGCCGTGACAGGACTCTGAGTCTTACTCAGAACCTTTCCTTGCAACATTGGTAAGAACCCCTTCTTTGAATTTTCCATTCTGAACTTCTTCAGAACCTTGTCAAGGTATGTACTCTGTGAAAGCCCAATTAGGCGCTTTGACCTATCTCTATAGATCTTTATGCCTAAAATATACGCAGCTTCTCCAAGGTCTTTCATTGAAAAACTCTTATTCAAATAAGACTTTACACTTTCAAGTAGTGTAACATCATTTCCAATCAATAATATGTCATCCACATATAGTATTAGAAATGCAACTGAACTCCCACTCACTTTCTTGTAAATACAGGCTTCTCCATAAGTTTGGACAAATCCAAACCCTTTGATCACTTCATCAAACCGGAGATTCCAACTCCGCGATGCTTGCTTCAGTCCATAGATGGATCTCTGAAGTTTGCATACCTTGTTAGCATCCTTTGGATCAACAAAACCTTCGGGCTGTACCATGTACAACTCTTCCTTAATGTGACCATTAAGGAACGCGGTCTTCACATCCATTTGCCAAATCTCATAGTCATAATATGCGGCAATTGCTAACATAATCCGAACAGACTTCAGCATCGCTACGGGTGAGAAAGTCTCATCGTAGTCAACTCCTTGAATTTGTCGGAAACCCTTTGCGACAAGTCGAGCTTTATACACGGTGACGTTTCCGTCAGCGTCTGTCTTTTTCTTGAATATCCATTTGTTCTCAACGGCCTTACGGTCGTTAGGTAAGTCTACCAAAGTCCATACTTGGTTCTCATACATGGATTCCATTTCGGATTTCATGGCTCCTAGCCATTTATCGGAGTCTGGGCTCATCATTGCTTCCTCATAATTCGCAGGTTCATCATTGTCTAACAACATGACATTCATGACGGGGTCATACCGATCAGGGGCGGTACGTTCCCTCGTTGATCTGCGAGGTTCAATAGCAGCCTTGACTGGAACAGCATGATCACCATCATCTGTTCCTTCTTCAGGTGGCGATGGCTGTTCTGGAACACCTTCCAGTTCTGCGCTACTCGGCATCTCAAGAACAGGTTCAATAACCTCGTCAAGCTCTATCTTCCTTCCACTCACTTCTTTCGAGAGAAACTCCTTCTCTAGAAAGGAACCATTCTTGGCAACGAAAATCTTGCCTTCAGTTCTGTGGTAGAAGGTATACCCAATAGTTTCCTTAGGGTATCCAATGAAGACGCACTTTTCCGATTTGGGTTCGAGCTTATCAGGTTGAAGCTTTTTCACATAAGCATCGCAACCCCAAACTTTGAGAAACGATAACTTTGGCTTCTTGCCAAACCATAACTCATATGGAGTCGTCTCAACGGATTTTGATGGAGCCCTATTTAATGTGAATGCGGCTGTCTCTAATGCATAGCTCCAAAAAGATAGTGGCAGATCTGTGTGAGACATCATAGATCGCACCATATCCAATAAGGTTCGATTACGACGCTCAGACACACCATTACGCTGTGGTGTTCCGGGTGGCGTGAGTTGTGAAACAATTCCACACGTCTTTAAATGCATGCCAAACTCGTAACTCAAATATTCGCCTCCACGATCAGATCGAAGAAACTTTATTTCTTGTTACGATGGTTCTCAACTTCACTCTGAAATTCTTTGAACTTTTCGAACGTTTCAGACTTATGTTTCATTAAGTAAATATACCCATATCTACTCAAATCATCGGTGAAGGTTAAGAAGTAACGATATCCACCACGCGCTGCAACACTCATCGGACCACACACATCGGTATGTATGATTTCCAACAAGTCTGTCGCTCTCTCCATCGTGCCGGAGAAGGGTGTTCGAGTCATCTTACCCATAAGGCATGGTTCGCAAGTTTCAAATGATTCAAAATCAAGTGAATCCAAAAGTCCATCAGAATGGAGTTTCTTCATGCGCTTTACACCAATATGACCCAAACGGCAGTGCCACAAAAATGTGGTATTATCATTATTCACTTTGCATCTTTTGGCATCAATGTTATGAACATGTGTATCACTACTATCGAGATCCAATAGAAATAAACCATTCCTCTCAGGTGCATGACCATAAAAAGTATTATCCATATAAATCGAAATACCAAAGTTTTCAGACTTAAATGAATAACCGTCTCGCAATAAACAAGATCCAGATATAATGTTCATGCTCAACGCAGGCACATAATAACAATTATTAAGGTTTAAAACTAATCCCGATGGTAAATGCAGAGGGAGTGTGCCGACAGCGATGACTTCAACTTTTGATCCATTTCCAACTCGCATCGTCACCTCGTCCCTTGTCAAGCGCCGTCTATTCCGCAGCTCCTGTTTTGAGTTACATATATTAGCAACCGAACCAGAATCAAATACCCAGGTGCTACTACGATCACTTGTTAAATACACATCAATAACATGTATATCAAATATACCTTGTTTGACGGTGCCAGCCTTCTTGTCCGCCAGATACTTGGGGCAGTTCCGCTTCCAGTGACCGGTTCCCTTGCAGTAGAAGCACTCAGTATCAGACTTAGGGCCCTTCCTTGACTTCCTCGCAGACCCGGCAACTCGCTTGCCGTCCCTCTTGAAGTTGTCTCTTTTGCCCTTTTTCTTGAAACTGGTGGTCTTATTGACCATCAACACTTGATGCTCCTTCTTGATTTCCACTTCCGCGGTCTTTAACATCGCGAAAAGCTCAGGGAGAGTTTTCTCCATCCCTTGCATGTTATAGTTCATCACAAAGCTCTTGTAGCTCGGTGGAAGTGACTGGAGAACACGGTCAATCCCCAACTCATTGGGAATCACAACACCCAGCTGCGCCAGACGATCACCGTACCCAGACATCTTGAGCACGTGTTCACTGACGGAACTGTTCTCTTCCATCATACAGCTAAAGAACTTAGAAGAGGCCTCATACCTCTCCACCTTGGCTTGAGTCTGAAACATAGCTTTCAGATCAACGATCATCTGATGAACGCCATGGTGCTCAAAACGCTTTTGAAGCTTAGGTCCTAAGCCGTACAACAGACCGCACTTAACTATCTCGTGGTCCTCTGAACGGGCTGCCCAGACATTCCTAATGTCTTCAGCCGCTCCCTCTGCTGGAGCCTCACCTAGCGGTGCATCTAGGACATACAGTTTCTTGGCAGCTTTGAGGATAATTTTCAGATTCATAAACCAATCCGAGAAATTGCTTCCATCGTCTTTGAGCTTGTCTTTCTCTAGGAACGCGTTAAAGTTCATGGTGATGTTGGGAAGGGCCATTGATCTACAACATTATTTGCAAGGTGTTTAGACTATGTTCATGATATTGTGTTCGAAAGATAATCTAATTATAAAACGAACTCCCACTAAACTCAACATCTCTCTGGTTGTTTAGTGACACACGATCCAAAATCCACTACACCACAACCGATCATCACGTGAAGTGGCACAGTTTCAAATGGTGAACATCTCCATGTTGATCATATCATTCATATGACTCGTGTTTAGCCTTTCGGCTCTTGTGTTCCGAGGCCATGTCTGTACATGCTAGGCTCGTCAAGGAAACCGTAGTATTTCTGCATGTGCAAACTGGCTTGCACCCGTTGTATGTGAACGTAGAATCTATCACACCCGATCATCACGTGGTGCTTCAAAACGACGAACTTTGGCAACGGCGCATACTAGGGGAGAACACTTCTTGATATTAACGTGAGAGATCACCTTATCATGCTACCGTCGAGATCGTATCTAAGCATAAACCATAAGGTGCATAATTGGATTAACATCACATGCAATTCAATATTGTGACATGGTATAGCCTTTTGTTGTGCCTTTGATCTCCATCTCCAAAGCACCGGCATGATCTCCATCATCACCAGCTCAAACGCCATCACCATGGTTGTCTCCACCAACTATTGCAACTACTACTATTGGCTACTCTTAGCAAATAAAGTAAAGCAATTACATGGTGTTTAAAGTGACACGCAGATCATACAATAAATCAAAGACAACCATAAGGCTCCTGCCGGTTGCCGTACTCATCGACATGCAAGTCGTGATAATTACAAAACATGATCATTGCATACATCACATAATCATATCTTGAGGCCATACCATATCACAAACCCTGCAAAAACAAGTTAGACGCCTCTACTTTGTTTATGCAATTTTTACGTGGCTTCTAATGGGTCATTAGATAGAACCGTTCTAATCTACGCAAAGCCACAACGGTGATAAAATAGTTGCTGATTTACTCATCCTTTTTGAAAGGCCTTCCATTGAAAATTGCATCTTCACTAAAGCAAGAGAAACAGACACCCGCCAGCCACTTATGAAAAACAAGTTGCATGTCAGTCGTGGAACCGGTCTCTCGTGCGTGGACGAGTAAAGTTGGTCCGGGCCGCTTCAATCTTACAGTACCGCAAAGATGCAAAGTGCACGCGAGAAGGTAGCAAACTCAAATTATCAACGCCCACAACACTTGTGTCTAATCGCACCAACATCTACGAATAGATCTAGGCTCTGATACCACTGAAGGGTCGCAGCATAGAAAACAAAAATTTTCCTACGCAAAGATAGCGGAATAAACCCAACATCTAGATCCGATCTACGAGAGGTTGGTAGCAAGAAGGAGATCGAATCTCACCCTCGAAGAAAACCGTGAGCGTTTTGTCGAGGCAGGGGTTGGCTAGTCGATCCCCGCAACTAGACTCGTCTAGTCGCGAGGAGATGTGTTATCCAAGCGCCGCACAAGCAACGCCTCCGAGAGATCCACACGTTCAGCTCGATGAAGACTCCACGTTCTTGATCCCGCAAGAGGTGGTGGAGAGGCTCGAGATCAACAGCACGACGACGGTGGCGTGGTGTGTATGGTGGAGATTGGACAGGGCTTCGCCAAGCGGTGTCGGGAGAGAGGAGGAGGAGGGGTGCGGCTAGAGGAGGGGGGGGGGGCCGGCGGCTAGCACCTTGGGGAGGAGGCAAAGGGTGCGGCACCCCTCCCCTTGCCCCTCCTTATATAGGAGGCCAAGGGGGGTGCGCCCCCTCCCTCTCCTAGGGCCGGCGCAAGGGGGGGAGGCTTGCCCCCCAAGCAAGCCTTAGGGTTTAGGCCGGCCCCCCCTTGCTTCTAGAAGCATGGCCCGGGTGGGCCAATGGGGTGGTGGTGCGGCTGGCCCATTAGGCCAGCCCACTGCCCCCTTTTTTCCATGTGGGCCCCATACTCCTATGGGCCCCACTTCTAGACCCCTCTAGAACCTTCTAGAACATTCCGGTACTTTACCGATAAATTCCCGAACCTTTCTTATCCTCCGGAAACAACTTTCCTTATATGAATCTTATTCTCCGGACCACTCCGGAACTCCTCGTGACGTCCGGGATCCTATCCGGGACTCCGAATCAATATTCGTTCTCACCATCATTTATCTCGAACCCTAACTACATCGAACGTTAAGTGTGTGACTCTGCGGGTTCGCGAATATGTCATATTAATAGCGGGACCGGGATGTCCATATTAATTCCTACATATTCGACGAAGTACTTTACTAGTCGAACCACAATGTCCGGGATTCAATTAATCCATATACGATTCCTTTTGTTTCACGATATATTACTTGTCCGAGATTCAATCCACCGATATCTCCATATCTGATTAATCTCGTTACCGACAAGTTCTCTTTACTCGTTCCCATAGAATAGGATCCCTTATGACTAGCCACTTAGTCATATGCTTGCAAGCGTTTGGATGCTATCCTACCGAGAGGGCCCAGAGATATCTATCCAACTGTTGGATGAACAAATCCCAGTCTTGAAACATGTCACCCAACAACCTATCATCGGAGAACCTGAAAGTCACCTTTATAATCACCCAGTTACGAAGTGACGTTTGATGTCCACAAAGTTCTCCTCCGATAAACGGGAGTGACATAATCTCATGGTCTAAGGAAACTATATTTGACATCTATTTAATTTGAGTCTTGTCCATTATATCATCACCTATGATACAAACTTCGTTTATTAAGCGATTCATAAATCCATGGTTAGGAAACATCTAACCATCACTTAATCAAACGAACTAGTCACAAGAGGAAAGACTAGGGACACATTACCGTTTATATTCCACACATGTATTTGTTTCTGGTTAATACAATTCTAGCATGGAAATAAACATATCATGAACGGAGAAATATGATAAACAATAATCATTTATTATTGCCTCTTGGGCATATCTCCAACACCTATAAAAAGGGGTCTTCTTCCCCAATGTTTTTAGAGCTCTTTTTTCCTCTCTCCTCCATTGTTGCACATCTTTAAGAGTTCGATTCCTCCACTTCCCTCCGATGATTCTTGCCCATTTTTAGGGAAACAAGAGAGGAGATCTAGATCCACTATTCCACCAAACAAAATCTCCTCTAAGTGAGGGGAACTCGTTGGATCTAGATTTTGGGGTTGCTTTGTGTTCATCCTCTACGTTCTTCCTCTTAAATCCCTTCATAACATTAGTTGCTTTGGTTAGATTTCGGAGTGAAGAATTTGACCACTTGATGTGTTCTTGACTTTTGCATTAGTTGCATCGGGTTGTGCTCTCCACGAAGATTCGTGGGATTGAAGTTTGAGAAGTTTGTTACTCTTGGGTGCATAGTGTTCCCAAGAGTTTGTGCCTTTTGGGTGCATTGTGCACCCTAGACGGTTGGAGTGCCGCGAAGACTTCAAGTTGTGATGCTTCGGCAAGTTTTGAAAGTCCCCAATTTGGTTGTGGGTGTGTGCCCCAATATCGTTGTAAAGGCTCCGGTTTCCGGCTCGAAGGATACCGATAGTGGAAGGTGAACCAAACCTTTGGGTGCGGTTCATCGGAGAATAGGGTGAGACCTTTGTGGCATCTTGAGTAGGCCTCTTGTGGCGAGCTCACACCCCTTCAACGAGACGTACTCCCTTAACAAGGAGTAACTCGGGAATACATACTCGTCTCCGCGTGCCTCGGTTATTTCTATATCCGAACTTTTTACTTATGCAATTTACATTGTGATAGCCTTCGTGCTTAAAGTTTTATAAGTTGTTGGTGCACATAGGTGAACCTAGCATATTAGATTGTTGGCTTGTTAATTTAAACACATAGTTTTATTCCGCAATTATCAAGCCTTAAACCGGAAAAGTTTAAATCGTCTATTCACCCCCCCCCCCCTCCTCCCTCCCTCTTAGGCGACATCTCGGCATCGTTTGTTTTTTCACAAATTCTGACAAGTTTTGAAGTGCACTATTCACTCACTTAGATCTATTTTTTTCCTTTTTTGCGTAGTATAGAATACCGTATATTTCGGACTAGATTTTGCATACTTTTAGAATACATCATTGGCTACATGTATTCCGATTTTTTTACTTTACAATTTAATTGTTAAATCTAACCACAGGTTGGTTCTCTCGCTAAAGGTAACCGAAAGCTACTTGAGATTAAACCTAAAAAAAAAACTAGTTGAGATTAGATCAGTCCGTAATACTGAAACAAAAAAAAACATTCTTGTACTAGCCGAAAAAGGCTTTACGCCCAGCTTTATAAATAAAGCAACCGCCTCAATGTCATACAAACTCCGTGCCGAAGCACAACAAGAAAAATAAAAGACAAACTAGGTCCGCTGGGGCCACAGCACAAGAAGACCCAACAAGTAAGAAAATAGATCGATACATCTCCAAGAGGAGAAACAACTCAGCGACTGGTCGACGTCGAAATCCTGCGCGCCACTCCGAGGAGGTCCCTGAGAATGTCGTCCAGTCGCTCCCTGTCCCGCTGTCTACACAACGGATGCCACTGCTGTAAAAAGGCAAGAAATTTGAACACAGAGTCAGAAGCACGCCGCAGGAAGACACGCTCGATAACCATCTTGTTCCGGATAGTCCAGAGGGTCCAGGTCATCGCCGCGAACACTAACCAAAAGAGGCGCCTCCTCCTACCGGTACGGTTCGCTTGCACTTCCAGGAACTCGCCAAGGTCACGGGCCTGCCACTCAGGTCCAAGAGCCTCAGCCACGACGTTCCAAAGAAAGCGAGCAGCAGAACAAGAGAAGAGGATGTGGGTTCCCGACTCGGGAACCGCACAAAGCGGACAAGTCCCATCCCCTGGGCCAAGTCGCTTGGCCACCTCCACACCCGATGGAAGGCGGTCCCTCAGCAGTTGCCACGTAAAGATCTTAATTCTAAGAGGCATTGGAGCCTTCCAAAGATGGGAGGTCCAAGGCAGAACAGGCCCTCTAAATAGGGCCCGGTATGCAGAGCCTACCGAGAAGCTACCCGCAGCCGAAAGGGTCCAGGTCACGCTATCCGGGTCACCTGAGAGGGCGTCAGGGAGGCGAGCCAGAAGCATCGCCCAACTGTTGGCCTCAACCGGACCAAAAGTGCGGCGGAACCCGATGTTCCAACGCCCCATACGGAAGGCATCTGCAACTAAGAGGAATGGGTCCGAGCAAATCGCAAAGAGATCCGGAAACTCATATCGCAGAGGGCGACCGCCAAGCCATGAGTCCAGCCAAAGCAGGGTACCTCTTCCGTCACCTACGGAGAAGGTCGCCCCTAGCCGTATCTCGTGCTTGATGGTCTGGATAGATCTCCAAAACTGAGATCCCTCCTTCCTCTCACAGGCCATAAGGGGGCAGCCTCTCAAGTACTTCGCCTTGATAAGTTGAAGCCAGAGGCCCCCCTCATCTCTAAGGATCCTCCAAACCCATTTCATCAACAGGGCTTTATTCATCTGGCGGGAGGCCAAAAGCCCTATGCCCCCAACCTCCTTGGGGGCGCACAAGTCCGACCACTTAACCATGTGGTACTTGGGCCTACCGCTCGCCGCTTGCCAGAAGAAGCGGGAGAGCTCCTTGTCAAAGCTCGCATGTACTCCCTCCGGCAGGAGGTATAGCCCCATGATGTACATGGGGAGGCTCGAGATGCAGATGCGTCACACCGCCCCCTGGGACAAGGTGTCAAACCACACCAGAGATGTGGCCCGAGGTCTTAGCACGCTCTAGGACCTCCGCCAGGGCATCGACTGCGGCGTTGAACAACAAAGGGGATATAGGATCCCCTTGTCGAACTCCACACGTCGATCTAAAATAGGGACCCACTTCCCCTGCCACGGCTCTGATTTCGCCCTGACCCGTTCCACTAACGGTTCAAGGTCGCAAATCAGGATCCGTGAGTCCCTTATGGGCATCCCGAGGTATGACACAGGGAAAGAAGACAACCTGCAATTGAGGTTGTCCGCTATCCTACGCTGTTCCTCCGGGGGATACCCCAGGACCACCACTTCACTCTTGTCAAAATTGATCTTGAGGCCCGACATGGCCTCAAAACACAGTAGAAGGAACTTGAGATTGATAATATCAAGGTCAGAACCTTCCACCATAATCATCGTATCATCTGCGTATTGCAGATGCGTCACACCGCCCCTTGGGACAAGGTGTCGAACCACACCAGAGATGTGGCCCGAGGTCTTAGCACGCTCTAGGACCTCCGCCAGGGCATCGACTGCGGCGTTGAACAACAAAGGGGATATAGGATCCCCTTGTCGAACTCCACACGTCGATCTAAAATAGGGACCCACTTCCCCATTTATGTTAATCGCGGTATTCCCACTCATAACTATCTGCATAATCCACCGGATCATCCGCTCATCAACCCCCCTCCGTTGGAGAACCAACCGGAGGAAGGCCCAGTCGAGCCGGTCGTACGCCTTTTGGAAGTCCAGCTTAAGGAACACGCCCCGCTGGCACCGTGTCCTGACCTCATGTACGATCTCATGAAGTGCTAGAATCCCATCATGAATATACCTCCCCTTAAGGAAGGCAAACTGATAGGGGTGCGTAAGACGCTCCAGGATCGGAGCTAGTCTCAAGGCGCACACCTTCGAGAAGATCCGATGGATAACATTAAGAACCGTAATAGGCCTAAATTGGCGTATGTCCGATGCCCCCACAACCTTGGGGATAAGGGTCACAACACCAAAATTAAGGCGGGACATCACCAATGTTCCAATGTAGAACTCTTGGAACATGGGCATGATCACCGCCTTGATACTCTCCCAAAACTTTTGGAAGAAGATGACCGGGAGACCATCCGGCCCGGGGGCCGAATTAGTCCTCATGTCCATAATTGCCCGGCCAACCTCCTCCGGAAGAAACGGGAGAGTAAGGGCCTCATTCTCTATCTCAGAGACCCTGGCCCCCGTTGACCAGAAGTCTACCGAGAGCGACACCCCCGAGCGGGGTGTCGCCGTAAATAACTCCTTATAAAAGGAGTAAATATGGGAAGATATCTCTCCTGGCGCCTCCAGTAAGCGATCACCTTCCCACAAGCATGGAATAGAGCACTTCCTACGACGCCCATTGGCAATCGCATGGAAGTAAGCTGTATTCGCCTCCCCTTTAAGGATCCAATTTTGACGACTCCGCTGTCGCCAAAAGGACTCTTCACCCTTATAAATCCGCATAAGGGAATCCTCAAGGGTGTACCGCTGAAGCCACTCCTCAGCGGTAAGACCCACTGAGTCCGCCGCTAGATCTAAGGTCTGGATCTCCTCAAGAATAGAGGATTTCCGCTGCCTAAGCTCGGCCCCTAAGTTGGCACCCCAACCCTTCATGAATTGGCGAGACAACAACGCACAATGGTGCCACACATCAACCGCGTTAAAAACGCGCGGGGGATGTGAAGCCGCCATTGCCCACCGTTGGCGAACTGCTTCCACAAACCCTGGCTGGTCAAGCCAGAAGTTCTCAAAATGGAAGCGGTTCAACCTCGGTGGCTGGACCCCTCCAGTCGAGAGGAGGAGGGGGGAGTGGTCTGACCCAACTCTGGTCAGAGCCCTAAGGGAGCAGAGAGGGAAGTTGACTTCCCAATCCACAGATACAAATACCCGGTCCAGCACACTCCGGATCGGGTTAATCCTGTTATTAGACCAGGTATATCTCGCTCCCACCCGCCTAAGCTCACGAAGAGCGAGGTCCGCAATACAGTCATTAAACATCCTCATGCGCTGGAGGTCCACATTAGCCGAGCTTTTGTCTTCCGGAGACCTAATCAAGTTGAAGTCCCCGGCGATCACAAGCGGAGTGGAGCATCTCTCCACCTTCGCTCTAAGCTCGGCCAGAAAGCAAGCCGATCTACTATGATCCGCGGGGCCATAGACAATGATAACCTCCCACTGTAGGGAGGTCCGTCTATGCGTGAGCAACATGCTCACAAAAAACTCCCCGCGGTCCATGTCCTCAACCTCGAAGGTATCCTCCTTCACTCCAAGGAGGATACCACCCGAGTGCCCAATGGCAGGGAGCCATTGCCAAGCAAACTTATGAGAACTAAGACCCTGCAGCTCATGGATCGAGAAGTCCTGCTTGATCGTCTCCTGGACACCCACAATATCAACCTCCTCCTCTCTAATGTATCTGATCAGCTGGTACCGCCGGCCATCCTGCCCAAACCCCCTCATGTTCCAATCAAGTAGCCGAATAGGTGTACTCATCTGGAAACGTGAGAAGGGTTGGTCCCCAAACGGGTAACCGATTGGGCCCCACTATCGGTCGAGGGCCGGGACGGTGCCTTGGGCGGTCGACCACGGGGCCTCCCCAGCTGGGAGGTCGCACACGGAACAACCACCCCGGACGACGTACTAACAGGAGTAACAGTATCCTCTGGTACCACCTGTACCAGAGGTCCCGTCTCCGGGGGCCCTTCCCTCGCAAGCTCCGCCTGAGCTCTTGAGGCGGCAAGGGCCCCCTCATAGATCTCCTTCGCCTTAATGGCTGCAATCTGGTCTAAACGGGGTCCCCGCTCCCCCCGAAAGACCACACCACAGTCATCTGCAACCTGGGCCAACTGGTCCACCGGGACCTCCTCGAGAACCGAAAATCTGGAACCAGAAGAAGCACGGGAAGAAAGGGAACGTGGCGTACCTGAGACACTACGGCGGGTCGCAGTAAGCTGGATCGCCTGCTCCTCCACCGTGGGCACCGGCATCCCCGCACCACCCCGCGCAAGAGCCAGCCGCGCGCTCTTACGGGTAGACGGAGTAGTCGGCGCCTGCTGACGGGGCCGCCGCTGTGACCGAGGCTGCGCACCAGTCACGGGAGTGTCGGGGAGGACCGTGACCGGCTCGCAGGACCCAGCCGCAGGAGTCGCAGGGACCAAGGGGGGGGAGGCGGCCGACGAGGTCGGAGTCGAGCCAGGGGACAGGGTGTAGCAGACGAGACCCGCCGAACGCGGCGACGAGGGAGGAACCACCTCAAGCCCCACACTCCCACAATCCACCTGGGAATCGGCCGGGGAGGGACGGCCCAGAGCCGCGAGCTTCATGTCCAGTAGGCCAAAGTTGGAGCCATACTGGGCAATGGAAACCGCCAGAGGCTCCGAGGTAACCGGGCGAGAGGCACCAGAGGGAGCAACTAGAACGAGAGCGCCACAGGGGGGTGGAGACTGGACTGGCTGCGCGAGGACAGGTACCACAGTCTGTGGCGGGGGGGGGGGGGGGCGGACCGTGAGGGGCCCGAGGCGGACGGCGGGGGGGCCGGGGCGGAGCCCTCCGGAGGCGGGGGAGACGGCACCGGCTCCGGCCCACCCGTCCCGTCGCCGTTGTCACCCGACGAGTCATCCTCGGAGGAGGCCTCACCGTCTCCAGCCTGGTCCCCACCTGGAGCCGGGGGAGACGGGGAACGAGCGCGGTCCTCCTCAAGCTCGACACGAATGACCGACCCTCGGTTCCCACCACGACCACCAAAGTAGACCGTCGGCAGGTACCCAGGGAGCATGTCCGGCTCGGGGACAAGAACACGAAGCCGAACCGGCCCAGAACCCGGCAGGGAGCGAACATCCACCTCCACTAGCTTGCCCAAAGGTCGCGAGAGGAGCTCGATAACATCCGACCTCCGGGCCTCCTCTGGGATCCCGTGGAGCCGGACCCAGACAGAGCTGAGGGACAAGGACCTCTCTGGATCCACCGCAGACGCCCTGATAGACACTTGAAACTTGTTGATCGGCAGCGTGAAAGTGGATCCCAAAGAGCACAGGCGGAGCATCTCAGCAGAAGGAAACACCACAGCGAACTCAGACGAGGAGATCTCTCGAACCTGCCACTCATGGCCAGGCATGACCTGTGCGAGCTCGTCCCGGAGGATCTCGACAGTCAAGCCCGCAGCCACAGGAGGAAGCTGGTCAGGAAGCACGGTCACCAGAGCAAGGTTCCGCGGAACGGTCATGGGTGTGCCACCAAGATCAATGAAATAGAAGATGGACTCCACACCGTGACCCAGGAGCTCCAAACGCGGGCGCTGGGGCTGACCCGCCAAGACAGAGCACGCCGACCAACGGTGCCCGGTATCACCACACCGCATGCAACACTCGGGCTGCGTGCACTGGGAGCGAAAGTGCCCGACAACCCCACAGTTGAAGCATTGGTGCCTCGAGGGGGAGCCGATCCCCGCCTCCTCCTGAGGCAGAGATGCACCACTCCCTCCGTGAGAAGCGGGGGGCAGGGCTCCCCCCGCAATGTCGGGCGGAGGCGCAGACGGAAGCCCACTCTGGCTTCCACCCGCCACCCCGCCCGACCCGGTCTTGAGCTTCTTCTTCTTCTTCTTCGGCTTCTTCTTCGACGGACCATTCGGAATTCCCCCCGCGCGAGAGAACCGTGGCGAGTGACGAGTTTGCGGGTGGGCAGCCCGATCCTCACGCCACGACCCGCTCTCACGGCGCGGCTCCGAGACAAGACGCCGGTCGGGCGAGCGGGCACCGGCAGGAGGACGGCGCTCCAGCTCCCTGCGCAAGGCTTCCTCGCGGCGCAGGCCCTCCGGAGAAGGAGCACGCCGCTGGTCGCCAGCCGGGGACCGAGAGCGACCACGAGGAGGCGTACTAACAAGGCTGGAAAAGAAAATCAGAACCGAGCCTGTGATCCCATTTGGGCAGAAGTCTTATATAGCAGAAAAGGAAGATTAAACACGTAACAAAATGATGCTAATTAAAACTTTCAGTGTCTCCAGCTACATTACTCGTTGCCGTGGTGCATTAACTGAATCATCTCCGTCGTGCTGCCGCGGCAGCTCTAGTGCTACTGGTAGTGGCGGCACCGCCCACTGGTCGCCGTCGATGTAGGAGACGTCCATGAACGGCGCCGCCTGCCGCTGGTCCAGCTGCCGCGCGTACGACACTCTCCCGTCCATGCTCGCCCCAGGCCCCGCGCTGTCGTACTCCCCGAAGAACACCGTCCGGCGCCTGGCCGGATCGTTCCAGTCGTTCCACCCCTCCGGCGCCACGACGCCGGCGGCAAGGTACGTCCTCGCGAACACCACTGTGGCGTAGGGCCCCCATGCCCGCCCCAGCCACACCTTCCCCGTTCCCACCACGCTGCACCCCACGAACGCGAACCCCGTCCTCTCCGCGGCCGACCCGCGCCCCTGCGCCGTGATGCTCCCCGTCACGCCGTTGTTGGTGTTGCTGGCGGCGACGGAGCTGATGGTGCAGCCGAGGTAGAGCGACCGGGCGTTGCCGAAGATGAAGTCGATGGAGCCCTCGACGTAGCATCCACGGAAGAGGTGCCTCCCCTGCTCGTCGAGCAGCGTGTCCTGCGCGCCGTAGAAGCCGCACCAGTGGAACGCCGCCTGGTCGCCGGCCACCCGCAGCGCCACCGCCTGCCCGCCGCTGGCGCCCGGGTCCGCCGGAGGGGCCGTGTTCTGGAAGCTGATGTTGTAGGCGACGAAGCCGGCGGCGAGGACGGTGAAGGTGGCGCTGCAGGGGGTGCAGTTGCTGGACCCGGCCGCGGTGTCGTTCCACGCGACGGTGCTGTTGAGGTTCCCGCGCCCGTGCACCGTCACGCCCGTCTTGTTGGCCCACACCACCACCTTCTCCCTGAAGGTGCCGGCGCCCACGGCCACCAGGGTCCTGCCGCCGGCCGTGCCGTGCTCAGGCACCGCGTCCACCGCCTTCTGCAAACTGCTGAAGTTGCCACAGCCGAGGTGGTCGACGGTCAGGACGAGGGTGGCCTTGTGCTGGGACGCGATGCCGGCTGCCCATTTGGCCTCCTCGTCGCACTGCCTCCGACGCCGCCGGCCGTCCACCGGAGGATTGGAGGGAGAAGCGGGAAGGTATGTGGTGGAGGCGAGCAAGACGGCGAGGAGAGCAGAGGCGATGGTCGTTGCCCATAAGCTACTGCAGATCACTCCTCCACCCCTGCTTGCACGCCTCCTCATCCTGGGCATGGCGATATGGCATGGAATGCATGCTCACAATTCAACTTAGCTTTGCCTCTTCCTTATGACATTGCTCCGTAAGATCCATCCATAAGTGTAGCATTGTTGACGGTACCCGGCCACACTATCTATCCTAGTAGTGATTCACAAGGAAACAGTGGATAAATTATTCATATCATAACTCACCTAATCTACTCTATGCAAGCAGTGTTGTTGATTATTGTTGCTTAAACTTGCTTCGTTGATCAAGGTCATGATGAGATGAGCCGTAATGTGGCGGCCAAGGGATCGCATCCCATCAAATTTTGAACGAGTGTTCCCTTGCCATCATAGATAATGATTTGCTGCATGGACTTTTTTTCTTTTTGACAAGGTGAATCTATTAATATCGATACCAGTTACATACAACCTCTCTGCACCAACAAGATGTTCGAACACATCAGGATGCACACAACCAAGAACAAAATAAAAAAGAGAGAAAAGAAAAAAATAAAAGCCCCGTCGCGGTGTACAACCACTCGCAACAGAAGCACTCTAACCACCACCGAATACAACACTTGTTCTACAAACTTAGCTCTCCAAAGAAGGAAGCAATGCACACGCATTGTTGTCGCGTGTCGGAACGCGGACACCGGGCATGCGGGGCACCCCTTATTTGTTCGGTAGGATGGTACGAGGTACTTTGAACTCGGTTGTCGGGGAGAGACGTAAACACAACAAAGTTTTACCCAGGTTTAGGTTGTGTTGCCGCGTAACACCCTACGTCCTACTTGTTTGGATTTATGAGTCGGAGTGGTGGTGGATTATAAAGGAGTGGATCTTCAGCCTAGCCTACTCCCGGTGGCGAGGAAGGATCGAGCCCTGGTGTTCCCGAGGAGCGACCTTCCCAGCCCTCGAGCCTAAGGACTAAGGAGGTGGATGTGGAGTGAAACAGCTAGGTCGGAGTATTCCTCAAGTCAACCTCCCTTCCTTCTGTCCATGGGCCTTCTTTTATAACTTAAGGGGTTACCACAAGTGGTCTGGTTGCGTGTGTGACACCAAGGCAGGGCGTGTGTCGCGGCGAAGTCGAGGTGGCGCTCGGTGGCGTCGAGGGCGCCAGTTGGTCGCCTCGATGTCCCTCACTCTGTGTGTCTCGCCTGGGCTGAGCGGACGGCACGTCGGGTCTTGTCGCTGGGCTTGCCAGATCTTGGCGTGCTCACAAGCGACCCCTGCCGCGGGCAGACACAGCAGGACGCTCCTGCTGCGTCCCCGCTCGCGGTTGCTCGTCATGATGGGGTGTTAGACGCGGGCCCTCATTGAAAGAATCCGCAGGATTTCCCGGGCCTAAGCCCCGAGGAGCCACCGGAGATGATTCTGATCTTGTACACTTCGTCCACCTCATCGCTCAGGGACTCGAGGGAAAGGTCTTTGCCTCTCGGTGTTGTTGCTCCGATCCGTGCGCCGGTCGTTCTAGAGACCCCGGGGACCCCGACGCCAACAATTGTCGTCGCCTGATCGAAGTTCTTGGGTTTTCACATCGGAGAAAGGCCGAGTTTCCAAAACATTGCCTTCAGAAATGCTATTGCCAGGTACAACCAATGAAAGCCAGACATTAGGTTTTTACCCTCGAATTCATGGCTCGATACTCAAGAAGCACCACCAAAAATGCAGTCCACCTGCATTGCCACCCCCGCTTGCCAAGGCTGCTGCAAGTCGTTGAATACTCGACACATATTGAGAACCTGTGAAGAGCCGAGCGGATCGAGCGGAGCCTGCCGGTTTCGGCACCGCCGCCATAGGGCTTGGCCGCGCCTCCGCCTCCGGCCTGCAGCAGCACCCTTTTCGTCCTCCACGCCTCACAGCCGCGCGCCGGCGAGCAACTCACATCTATGAGCTCAGCCGCCCCGCCGCCCATCCACCACCCGCGCAGCCATGGAGTCTAACCCCCCGCGCGAAGGGAGTCCGAGGAGGAGCGCCAAGGACGCTCACCGCGGCTGGTGAGATCGGCCGGGGAGGGTTTCATTTTTATGGTTTTGCTCGGCTCCGGAGCCGCCCTCGCGCGAGCGGCCTGACATGGTTTCCTCTCAGCTCTTCAGCTGCATGGACATCCTGGTCGGACAGAACATACACATACAGTTACTCGATTGCTTTCTATTTCCATTCTCGATGCCTGTAGGCCCTGTACTAGTTTCAAACAATCCTCGTGCTCTATCTTCCTAAAAAAAAACTCAAAGGAGCATCGATCGATGCCTAGAAGATTTAATTTGAAAATTACCCTCTTGTTAAAATCTTGCAAAATAGAAATAACATCCTTTATTTTGGATACAATAATGATGAACACCTAGCTTCCGCTTAGGAAATAATTAAGATTATACTTAGAAGTTGTCCTTCTCATGGTGTTATTTATGGGGGCCGTGCTTCATTTTTTTTGTAATGTCTTAAACTATATGTCTCGTAGCATCTTGATTTAGCTGTAAATGGTGCCTTTAGGACCAAAACAATTCTAAGGCTATCTCAGAAAATATGTTGGTAAACCATGGTTAGTGGCATAATGAGGCAGCCTCTACTTCATCAAAGAAGGTTAGTTTGGTTGAGGAAGTTGACTCTCTAAATGCAAAAGTTGATTCTTTAATTGTTATGCTTTCCAAACCTAATGTTGATAGTCTTCCACTGAATGAGCTTGTTGAAAAAATTGTGAAACTATTGATGTGAACTTTATTAGAAAAAACCACCAACAATGCTTATAGGAAAAACTTCAATAATGGTTATCCTGCCAGCTATGTTCCACATAATTATACTAGGAGAAAATTGCTTCTGTGCCACTGACTAACGCAGCAATAGCTTATTTGCCATCGAACAAAGGACGAGTGCTTATATACCAAGTACAACCAATTTTTAGTGCTCATATGCCATTGCCGTTAGTTCCTCGTCAGGTTGTCTCCGTTTTCCTGTCAGTATATTTAAAATTTCCACTCTTAGCCTCAGTTTAGAAAAGGAAAAAGTCAAGTCTAAAAAAAAGTCATCAAAGAAAAAAAACAAAGGATCCAACTCACGCACGCTACAGGCAGACCAAACACAACACACTCACGCACGCACGCAGAGCGGAGCGACATGGCGGAACCACCGCCGCCGCCGCTCCCTGAGCGCCTGCTGCTTCTCCCTCCACCCCCCGTCGTCGCCCTCCCAGCCCCCGTCGCCGCCCTCTCAGCCCCCGCCGCTGTGCCTCCACACGTCCCCTCCGCGCGCGCGACAGGAGCAGATCGAGCCATGGCTGAACCACCGCCGCCACTCCCCGAGCGCCTGCTGCTGCTTCCCCCAACCCCGGTCGCCGCCCTCCCAGCCCCCGCTGCTGTGCCTCGACACATCTCCGCCACGCACTCTATAGGACCAGATCGAGCGGAGCGAGCCATGGCGGACGGTCCCCAACCTCCGACGCTGTCGGACGGTCCCGTCGCTTCCCCGCCTTGTGCCTTCTTGTCCAGTGCATCTTCGACGGTTGGAGCGGAGCTAGCGGCGCAGACCTCTCCCCCTGGCCAGAACCCTAGAATTGGGGATTCCGGCGAGGTGGAGAGGGGAGCTGGGGCGTCGATGATTGAGGCCCTCTCCGAGATCACCACTTCAAGCACACTTGCAGCAACTCGTCTGCCCGATGACGACTCCACCTCTCTCTCTGCAATTTGCGAAAGGTAATTTTCGTATTCTCTCACGTTTTGCTGCAGTTTTTGATAGGAGAATGCACATTGACATGGTTGCATCATCCACAGGGAACATAGGGAATGCATGCGGCACTTAGTTGTGAACTTCAAGAAAAAAATTCATGGTAAAGTTTTTGATGATCATTTGTGGCCAGCCGCTTATTCATGGAACCCTCGAGCTTTTGACTATCACATGTCAGCCATACAGGAGAAAAAGGACGCTGCAATAGCATACTTGAACAAGTACCACAGCAGGCTATGGTCAAGGAGCAAATATTCAACCTCCTCAAAAGTGGATTATGTCACAAATAATTTGGCTGAGTGTTTCAACAACTGGATCCACAAGCACAAAGGTCTAATGTTGTTTCAGCTCGTGGACAAGATCAGGAGAAAGATTACAGTTAAATTTGAGAAGAGAAGAAGGGTACTTAGAAAATTCCAAGGTCGGCATATACTTCCAAGTGTAATGAAGGAGTTGAATGAAATAAGTAGGGGGCTGGACATTGAATATGAGAGAATAGATGACATGATTGCAGAGGTGAGCGAGAGTGCTGCGCTAGGTGGCAAGCGCCATGTCACTGATCTAGCAAATAGGACATGCACATGCAGGGCATTTCAAGTCTCCGGGAAGCCTTGCAAACATGCAATTAGCTTTATTACTGGAATTAGGGGGGTCACAATAGAAGACTTTGTTGACGACTACTACAGCGTTACCAAGTTCGCTGCAGCCTATGCTCCTATTCTTCCTGGCCTTACCGACACGTCTCAATGGCCAAGTGTTCACAAAGAATTCTTTTTGAACCCTCCAATCCTTAGGAGAGCCCCTGGGAGGCCAAAGGTACAGAGGCACAAAAGTGGTGCTGAGAATAGCAAGGGAAAATGAAAGAAGGGCCAGTAGCAATGTCCAATTTGCAAAGAATTTGGACATAGATGGCAAAGCTGCAAAAATGCTGCACCTAATGCATTAGAAGCCTATGCTGAAGTAGCAAAGCAGAAAAGGTACTTTTTGTTTCAATATTTCTATCCCATCTTACTCTTTCTTGTCTTAATTAACTAATATGTAAAACTCATGTAGAAACAAAAGAAAAAAACCCATTGCCAAAGCTGAAACTGAAACTGCACTAGCTTTGCTTCCATGTTCAAATGATGCAATTGAAGACAGTGCTTCCAAGTCGACATCATCGAAGACTACCCCTAAATCTAAAAGGTATGAAAACTGAAACTGCACTAGCTCTACTTCCATGTTTCTAAATGATGCAATTCAAGACTATGCTGCCATGTTTCTAAATGAAAACTGAAACTGTAGATCAAAGATCATATGTGCCGCCACTGACAGCCCTGCAATGAGCACTCGAAGCAAGAAGAGAGATGCTCCTAACAGCCAACCAATGGCCACTCGAAGCAAAAAGAAATTGAAGCTGTGAACTTAGTGTTGCTGCATGTTTTGGTGGTCAGCAAAAAGATGGTCATTTTGCTACTGCTTGTGTGGTCTGCAACAAGAACTTTATGTTGTCAACTTGCTACTGCTTGTATGAACTAGCTCTTGTCTTTTGGTTCTTGATGTTTGTGTACTTGCTACTGGTTGTTTCCATATTATGCGAACTTATTACTGTTTGTGCTATCTATTGCTGGAAATATTGCCACTTGTGTTGCAGAATTGCTAAAAATAGAGGCGAAATGCTGCCAATTTTTTTGTATACATGTTTATAACCATTGCTTATTTGCCACTGGGGGCATGTTGGTCATTTTGGCCTCTTACCGGAGTGTGGTAACGCTGGAATAACGGAAAGTGGCAAATAAGCAATAAAATTTGTTTGTGTTCGGTATATAAGAACTGAAGCTTTGTTGGATGGCAAATGAGCCATTGCTGAGTTTGTCAGTGGTATAGAAGCCATTGGCTCTTATACTAGTGGCAACAACGTCTTGTAATCTATAAAGTACATTTAGATCGTTTTATTTCTAAAAGTACTCGATAAAGAGTTCATGGGTAAGTTTAAGAAATCTGGTGATATGTTTGAAAGAGTAGAAAATTCGGAAACCACAAATGACTCCTGAGCTAGAGGGAGCCCGTTATTTTCAAAAAGTCAAAATCGGTATTTGTAAGTTCCAAAAATTTGGTAAAAAAATCTAGGGATAGATAATGTTGACATCTATCATCGTGCAAAATTTCAAATCCATAATTGGTTATAATAGTGGCTACACAAAAAAAAAATCGGACAAATTTTCAAATTCTGAAAATGTGCACTATTCACCACATCCAGATCCACTCATTTGTCTTTTTTTATCAGCGCATATTACGACGAATTTTGAACTGAAATTTTGCAGGATCGTAGATCTAAACATTATCTATCCCTAGAATTATTTTCCGAATTTTTGAAACTTATAAATACCAATTTGTTTTTTCAAAATAACAAGTTCCCTGTAGCTCGGGAGCTATTTGTCCACTCTCTCTACCATTAAAAATATTATGCATCCTTTTAGGTGTCCTGACAAGTCTATAAAATATTTTCAAGAAGTTATAGATAAAACTCCAAAAACTCTATTTATAGTCCTTCTCTTGATGAAACTTGTGTTGAGAATGTTGATTTTGTGATGAACTTTCATCCTACATTGCCGATGAGTCCTCCATATCAGTTGTAGTATTCCAGCGATGGGCCCTATCTCCATTACTTATGAGGGTTTAACTCTTGTCCATAAGATATCTTTGTACTAGTATCACACATGGCTGACAATACCAGTCCAAAAATATGTATCCTAACTGAGAATATGCAACACTTTCAAAAAATTATCTATAAACATTTTATATAAGTGTACACTCTTTTCTTATAATTTATACAACATGTATTTCAGATAGGCGTAATCGATCGTTTTTCATTTCCATTTAGGTAACTCATTTGAGAGCATGCAAAATATGATGTCTATTGTTAATAGGCCGCAGAAACACTTCTAAACATTTTTTTCTTAAAAGTAGAAGTAGACATGTGCGTCTATGTTTACTGTTTTCGATTAATTCATTTATATACCAAGTGAAAACTTGTGGCCACGATGCTCCAAATGGCTTGAAATCCAAAATGAGTTTCAGAATGTTCTGAAATGTTATCCACTAGATGTGCACTACATATATGTGAAGTTCATGAAGAAATATTCCCATTTGTGGGGTACAGAGAAATAGATAAATTTGTGGTTCTAAATTGAAAAGAGTATATCTTTTATAGATCCACTAATTTACTTCCTATGTAGCATGTAAGTGAAAATTCTTCTTCATAAAATTCTAATAAGTTTTGCATACAATAAATCTTAATAAAAGTTGAATGTATACATATCTATCTAAAATTAGCTATCCCATATGTACACATGGATTGATGTCTAGTGGGCATAATCAAGTATCAAGTTTATGTTTGAATGATTCTATCTCAAAGGATATGGAGAAAATGGAAAACGTATATTTCTTCTTGCCGCAATCCTAGCATGTTTTCAATCTTTGCTTATAGTATCAAGAAGTTAATATGCTATTACATAATCTGATATACATTCATTTCTTTAGTTACTAATATTTTCTTCTAAACACATTATCTTTTAATGTGCATATCCCTCTTGCTCAGGTTTTTCCTAACATGTTGTTTGATTGGTAGAACAAGAAGGGTCAAGGACGAAGCTAGAATAAAATTCATTTGCGGTCATCTCTACTCTCGATTAGAGTCTAAAATAGTCAGCTATTGTCTTTAGCCGCGGTGATTGCAGAAGCTACGAAAGGCTATAGCCGAGCTAAAGACATATAGCGGTTTTGCTAAATAATATGAAAAAAATATGGGTACCATATATTCATATATAATCAATAATATATAGATTATAGATAGGGTTAGCACATTCCAAAACTTTTAGCAACGTGGAGAGGAGCAAGGGCGGCCGAGTGTGGGAGTGTGCACGCCGCCGTCATTGCCGTCTCTCCTATCTACTGTCATTTTCGGGATAGAGAAGAGGAAATTGGGGATTTTGGAGATAGGGTTACCATAAGATCGATTTTGGCTGCAAATAGTGCTGAGCGGGAAATTTTGATCCAAAATTATTGACCCGCTGAGCAAAAGGTTCGCGGCTAATGGCTAAATCGGGGCTAAATAGGTTTAGGCGCGCTATTAGCGGCTATTCTGCCTTTAGCCTACGATGGCCATAGGTTTAGCGCGATGCCTTATAGCTGACTATTTTAAAGTTTGATTAGATTATGTTTATCCTCTATAAATAAAAATCAGTAAGTACGGATCAGTGAAGAATTTATTTTGTTACTGGGGCCAAGTGACCCAATGCCCTTAAGGCAGTTCGTGTTTGAGAGGGTTTAGAAGGGGGATGCGTGGATGGACACAAAGCAAATATTAGTTACAAAGGTTAGGATATGAGGTGGTGTTGCAATTAGAGTTAGATTCCTACATGTGTGTGTCGGCACAGTGGAAACCAGGGTACCACGGGCCGGCCCGCCAGGGCCCAAGGGACTCTTCAGCCTGATTTTCGCTAAGGACCAGGCTCTCAGCCTGTAGAGGCTCTCCAAGCCTGTCGAGTCTCGACAGGAGATTTCTCCACAAGAAGGCGCCCCAAGGCGCCACCAGGAATTCGACTAAGGACTAAGCCGTGAAGCTTGCCGAGGCTTTTCGCCTCGAGAGGCTTCCTTCCTCTCGAAGCCAGCTCTGCCTCCGCGGCAGAGCGCACATGGGCTCTGCGCTTCCCGCAGAGTCACTGGCGCGCCAAAGCGCGATGACGCCAGCGCCCCAGTTGCCGTTCTGATGAATAAAGGGGTCAACAAAGCAGCGCCAAGCAAAGCAGACAACGAGACTTGCCGCTTTGGTGATAAGGAGACCGCCTGCAGCTACGCTCCAACGGCGACGTCACCGCGGGACCCGTTCCACGTCTGCAGCGCCAGCCCACCGTCCTGGCTGGACGGTGCCTCTTTTCAGCTTTGGTGACGCCGCTCCCCTGCCGTGGACCGCGTCCATGGGCTCTACCTTTATGGTGGACTTCACCTTTATGGTGCACCGTGCCTCCTCCTTCGTCGGGATGTGGCAACCCTTCCCGCCCAAATGTTTGGGCGGAAGAGGACCAAGACGACTATAAAAGGAGGGAGGGCACTCCCGTGCCAAGGGTTCAATCTTCCTTTGGCTAAGGCAGATCTAGGGTTTTTAGCCATTGGCAGCCATCTCGAGCTCCACAAGCTCACCCTGTACCAAAAACCTCTACAAGCAATACAGCCTAGCAGGACGTAGGGGTTTTACCTCCACAAGAGGGCCCTGAACCTGGGTAATACCGCGCGTTCCTCTCTGCAGTGTACTCCTCCAGCGAGCCCGACGAGCACCGTCGCCGTGGAACGTTGGAGGTTGTTTGACTCCGTGTTCAGCCCCTTGCTCGATTCTTACCTCGTGAGATACGCCCGGTTCCTGGGCCTATTCTCCGACAGTGTGGTATCCCACAATCATAATTCACATGGTAGCATGATTTGGTATTAGCATAATTCATATTTGTAAGGCACATGGTTCAACCTGTCCTTGGATGTTTATACACCCAAACATATCTAAATAATAGGCTCCATGCACCAGAACA
>QRDG01000190.1:0-45303 GCA_012064385.1 Puccinellia tenuiflora
TGGAGTGGCCAAATTAGAACGCAGTGACTTGAATGATGTTGCTCTAGGTCCGTCGCGGCCGCATCTCTTCGAGTAGAACGACAACGTGGCAAACTTCTGTCCCTGTCATCGCCGCTGGTCATTTTTTATGCCTCTGCTCCACGAGAAACCGAAGTCAACTATCATCGATGAGCTCCATAGACCTCGAGTTTTGCTCAAAAGGAAAGACCCGAGTTTGTGGAAGATCGTATCGTAAGGCTAGAACATGAGTCCATTCTAGATTTAATGTCGATGGGGCTCCAGCGAGCTGGATTCGTCGCTAGCGAGCCTGATACGGTGAAGTCGGTGCTCTTACACAATGTTATTTTTCGTGGATTTTTCAATGTTGCATGAGTGTTTTCAAATGCTGCAAAACTCGTGTTCACATTGTTGCGAACATATGAACCATGTGTTGCAGTGATTCTGGCCGTCTGCTACAAATGTTGCTTTTGCATATGTTTTCGTGAGCAGCTGCATGCGTTTTCCTCCCTTGCTACCTAGTTTGCCAAAACGCAGGGCCGGCCCTGGAGGGGGGCTGGAGGGGCAGCCGTCCCGGGTCCAAGAATTCTGGGGCCCTTCAGATATATCTATACACTATATGGCATGTAGAAAAATAAAAAACAAATATAACCTCAGATCTGAAAAGTGTCGTAACTTGTACGTACCATTTCTTTCCATCACGTTGTATTCTCTAATTTTTACGGATCGGAGAGAGTAGCCTATTCTGTGGATCGTGGCTGGCTCTGAATTTGTAATGGGCCGCCTGGGCTTTTTGTCTCCGCTCCGCTCACTTTGGCAGTTGATCAAACAAGCCAATTCATCGAGTCAATGTACGTACTAGTCAAGGACACCGATGAGATCTCCGTTGCCATGCTCGACTCTGGTCTCTCTAATCTTGCCCGCCGCACGCCCGCAACCACGCCTTAGCGCATCTCGATTAGTTCCCGTATTTCCGATTTCAAGCGCCGCGCCGCCGTATCAGATAAACTGATCGATGGATCTTCTCTAATTTTTTAGTATATGTATTTTATTTTATGCCATAATTTTGATTACCATTTTTTATTTGCAGCGTTATTATGAAGTCTTTATCCGATGCTGCAAAAAGAAAAGGAAAAAAGATGAACAAAAATTGATAGATTTATAGAGATGATGTATTCATAAATTTTTGAAGAGCAATACGAGATTAAAAAATCCAGATGAGTTGGTGCTAGTTCTTGTGGGAAACAAAGTAATGTTTATCTAGAAGACGTGATCAATACAGAAGACAACATCGACGTGAACGCGGATAATAACATTGTGAGTGATCATGAACACATATTTAACAACATCTCTCGTTTGATTTCTATTTCGCTAACACATATATGCTTACTTATTTATAATAAGGGGTCCAAAATTTTAGTTTTATCCTGAATCCTCGAAATCTTAGGACCGGCCCTGCCAAAACGTCTTATAATATGGAGCGGAGGGAGTATGTGTCTTGACTTTTGTTTGGAGATTTGCTTTATGGGATGGGGATTTGCTGCATTACCTTTTTTTTTTTTTTTTGCTATAGTTGTGTTTCTGATTTGGTGCGATGATTTTCGTAAGGTTTTAATCCACCGTGAAAAAACATCGCAACAATGTTGCAATAATATAAAACATCTACTATGCGGGTCGGGGTTATGCTGTAAAGGTCGGACGGCGAGATTTTAGTTCTATGACTTTCAGGGAAGAAGGTGATTTTTCATTCAAATCCTTGGGCGGGCGCCGAGCACTGTGGTGGTAGAAAAATGTACAGTACAATTCTAGTAGAATCGTAACCGAAGCGATCAAGTCATATACTAGGCGATATCGAATCGAACAAATAGTAGTTCAGCGCCCTTGGTGTCAGCAGAGTCCGACTCGAACCCAACGGTCATAATGATATCAGCGGCGCATATATGATTACTACTCAAAACAGATCGTCATTGCTGATAAGCCCGCCGCCCTGAAAACCCTCGATCGCCAGTCAGGTCTCGCCTCGCCTCGCCGCCGTCCCCGCGCGCCGCGTCACCAAGCCCGCCCCGGCCGAGCGCTCTCGCCTGACCGGCCGTGATCATGGCCAGCGACGACGAGTGCTACGGCTACGAGTCCGACTACTGCGACGAGGACTACGGCGGCGAGGACGACGACGCGATGGATGCGGAGGAGGACACGCCGGAGCCGGATCGCCCCGCCGAGTTCTGGGTAAGACAAGTAGCCCCCCATCGGGCGAACAGAGGAGCGAGTCCAATATGCGGTCGGTTATCGATCGATCGCGTGATCAAATCTTTCCAAATCGATAAAAAAAAAACTATCCGAGAAAAATCAAGTTAGGGCTTCCGGAATTTTTGCCAGCAGATCGGCTTGGGGTTGTTGTATTACGCGCGCGCGATGCAGGGTTATCTAGAAAGAGAACAGCATCGATCCTTAATGATTTGGTTGGGTCATCAGTCGAATATCTAGCTTGGTTTGATTCTCTCATCTTAGCAGTAAGAAATTTCTTTTGGAGCGCCCCAAAAAATATCCTAGATATCGGTTGCAGAATTGTCGTGGTTGTCTTTGGACCTAAGCCTTAAGTTTTTGGAGCGTTCTCAAACTCTTTTTGAGGAGTTTTCTTTAGCTGGTTTAACCATATTTATTCCAGCTGTTTACCGAGTTATAAGATATATGCACTACTGAACTAGTATTCTCTCTGTTTTTGCAGGCCATTACAGAAGAATCTCTTTACACTGCACAGGTAACTCTCAACTAGAACTAGGCATATCTTGGATTTCAGATTACACAATGAAGTAATGCATTAGTGTTAATCTTTCCTTCTCCTCTACCTACAGCAACAAGATTTGTCCATGGTGATGAACCTGCTCAACATAAAGCAGCACCATGCGCGCGCTCTCCTCATCCACCACCGGTGGAAGGTGGACTGCATATTAGACCACTTCGACAGGAAGGGGAGGGATCGCATGCTCAGGGAGGCAGGCGTCGTTATTCAGGAGAATAACAGCGGCAGGGCATCACCCTCAGGGACGGTGAACTGCATGGTGTGTTTTGACGAGTTTTCCTTGAGGGCCGTCTCCACCATGGATTGTGGGCATTATTTCTGCAATGGCTGTGAGTTTCTACCTTTCCAATATTTCTCTTATTATCTTCAAGACTAAATTTATTGAGAATTCTTTTGCTAGCATTTAGGCTTTTTGTTTATATTTCTAGGATTTTACACTTTAGATGCACAATTTAATTGTCCTGTGCGAACATCATACATTCAGCTCAAATGCTCAAAATTTTCAAAATACAATACTATATGGTGTCATAGCAATACCAAGGTTGCTACAGAATTTCTTAATCCGAAAACAAATTACTTGCTCTAAAAAATCCAGTTGCTCCAAGGATTGTCTTTGTTAAATGATTTTCTTTTTCTAGCCTAAGAAATCGTTATTTGTATGTTGACTAAGTTGTGCATTATCAGTCCAACATTGTATAAGAATGGTGTGTGTATTTGTACATCCTAAAATGGGATAGAAGTTATATGAAAGTGCATATTACACCAAATACCAGACAAATCTATCCCTTAATTATCAAAATCGGGTAGAATATCCCATTAGACCATTGTAATTAAAACGGTTTTGACCATTTAGATGTGGCTTGAGATGATGTGGCACCCACGCGTCTTCCACATCACCTGCAAATAATAATAAAAGGCGAAATAAATAAGTACGATCAGCCTTTTAAAATTCAAAAATACAAAATATCATAAAATATGTCGGTTTTGATTTTTGAAATCGTAAGGTCTCTCTTGAACATTATTTCCTAGAAATACAAATTTCCTGGAAATAATAAAATTAAACAGCAGGCTAGTTTTATTTTTTGAATTGGAAAAACATTTTTTTCCAAAATATCATTACTATATTTTGCATATTATAGTTAGGATTATCTTGTGATGATATGGAGGTGACATGATAGGCAGTAGGCACCGCACCATCTAAACCACTTTGAAATTAGTAGAACCACTTTTTTGTTTTGAAAAGTGAAGTAATAGTTGAGTGTCCAAAATTAGAACCACTTGAATGGTTTAAGGGTGTTATTCTTACCTGGCTTTTGTTGAAGCTTAAGTTCGTACCAGGTCTTTTGCCAGCTTAAAAAATAAGCTGCCCCCTCCCCAGCTTATCCTATAAGCTGGCCGGCTTATTACTTGGAGCTTTTAAAATAGTCATCATACAACTAAACTAAAAGCTTCATGTAATAAGCCCGGTGGATTATGGAAGAAACTGGAGAGGGTGGCTTATGGATTCTATTATACTTGCAAATGCAAAGGAAATTCCTAATTACGGTGTTTATTTATCTAGGTTGGACGGAGTACTTCAATGTCTCGGTGGACAGCGGCACGAAGCAGATCCGGTGCATGGGGGTGAAGTGCCCGGCCATCTGCGACGAGGCCGTGGTGCATCGCCTCCTTGGCCGGCGGTACCCGGACGCGGCCAGGCGCTTCGACCGCTTCCTGCTCGAGTCCTACCTCGACGACAACGTGTTCGTGAAGTGGTGCCCCAGCGTGCCGCACTGCGGGCGCGCGATCCGCGCGGACGTCACCGGCGAGCGGTACTGCGAGGTGGAGTGCCCCTGCGGCATGGGCTTCTGCTTCGCCTGCGGCGCCGCCGACGCGCACTCGCCGTGCCCGTGCACCATGTGGGAGCAGTGGGAGGTCAAGTGCAGCGGCGAGTCGGAGACCATCAACTGGATCCTCGCCAACACCAAGAACTGCCCCAAGTGCTTCAAGCCCATCGTCAAGGAAGACGGCTGCAACCTCGTCACCTGCAAATGCGGCCAGCACCTATGGTAATAACTCGTCGATCCATCCATCGGTACTCCATGATATATAGATAGGCTTCTTGGTGTATGCATGCAGTTGGTTTTCTGAATCTGATTTTGATTTATGAACGATGCAGCTGGCTGTGCGGTGGCGCGACGGGGTTTGAGCACACGTGGACTCACATCGCGAACCACAGCTGCAACCGCTTCGTGGAGGAGGAGAAGAAGAAGGTGGACAACGGCAAGCGGCAGCTGCACCGGTACACGCACTTCTACGACCGCTTCAAGATCCACGGCGACTCGTACGCGACGGAGCGCGAGAAGCTGGGGCCGGCCGTGGAGGAGCGGGTGAGGCGGCTGGAGGCCCTGCAGGACAACGCCCTGATCCGGGACGGCGGCTGGATGACGGCGGCGCACCGGGGCCTGCTCCGGTCGCGGCAGGTGCTGTCGCGGTCCTACGTCTTCGCCTACTACATGTTCGACGACGGCTACGACAAGGTGCGGAGGACGGAGCGGCGGAAGGTGGCCATGGCGCAGGTCCTGTTCGAGGACTACCAGGAGCAGCTGGAGCGCCACGTGGAGCGGCTGTCGAAGCTGCTCGCCACGGAGTTCCTGCCGGAGCTGGTGGAGGAGGAGGTCCTGCGCGAGAAGCAGGACGCCCTGAACCTCACCACGGTCGTCCGGACGCACTGCGGGGAGATTTACAAGTGCATCCAGAACGAGCTGCTGCCGCTGCTCGAGGACCGCGTCGAAATCGCCGCGTACCGGCCCGGAGGCCCGGACAAAGCCAAGGAGTTTCAGGCGTGAGTGACGATGAAACAGAGGAAGGAACTCTGCTTCTTTGCCGTCCCGGACGGATGTTGCAAAAAAATATCAACTTTCATTTTTTTCTCAAAATACCACCGGTTCACATTAACATGACAAAAAAACACTGATTTGTTGGTAGACCATTTAAACACCATTTGACACCGCTTCTGACAGGCTGCTAAAAGTGCTCATGCGGCACCAAATCCTCCCACCGTAGATATATTTTTTGGATTAAAGGCTAAATATAATTTCGGCGTATAAGTTGAAATGCATGACGGAGAAATGCGAGCAACATACCGGATCGCTCCTTGCGGTGACACTGGCGACAGTCACCACGCAAAGCATGTTGTCTTGTGGGTCCCATCCATCAAAGGGCTTCTCTTATTGCCTCTTATATTTGCCCTCATCTTCCTCACGTCAATTGCATCCTCGCAAGGCTCCTCTCTTCCGACTCTGTAACAGCCCCAGCTTTGTACTAAAAAATACGAACAATTTTTCCACTTTTTACATTCTTGTTTGCATCATGGCATCTATATGAAATTGCTATTTCTAACTATCCACATATGCAAGCAACTAAAATGGGGAAGCAAAACCTTCCCAAGCTTCCACACCATATGCAATTGCTTAACTTGGAAAACCAATCATTCTTGGACTTCCAAATTGTTTAGGAAGTTCCAAGTTTACATTTTATAACCAATGCTCAAAATCTAAAGATTGCCAAATAAGAAATGAAATTGAGAATCCAAAATTGGTTCAATTCAAATCCTATTTTTGAAACCAAGCTAAACCTTTCCAAAAATTCAAACTAAAATTATGGGGAGCTTCAGTTTCATATTAGGAGCCAACATGATTAATTTCATTATTTTTGGAAATGTTTAAGTGCTCCAAATAAATGCATTTTGCAATTTATCAAAAATGATCATATTGCAACAATATGAATAAATTTGAATCTAAACAATTTATTTTGGAACAACAAATTTTGTGGAGCTTCCTCATGACATGGGGAGCCCACATGAATTTTTGTAGATTTTATAAAAATGCTTAGGTGCCTTAATTAAATCCCAAAAAGGGGATGCTGGACCTTTCTGTAATTATTAAAATGTGCTAGGGGGTTTTCTGGAAATCTTCTTCTTCTCCACAGTGCCGGGAGGCACTGGCGCCATGCCGCCAGCTCCTCCCGAGCCCATGCCGGCGTGCCCCCCCTTGCGCTCATGCCTCCGTGGCCAGGGTGGTCAACCACCCTCGATCCCCACTTGCTCCCCTAACCATTCCCACCACCTGCTCCCTCTCGTCTCGCTCCCTCTCTTCTACCGAGCTCCTCCGTTGCCGCTTGGCTGCCGAGCTCGCCGCCGTCGTTCCGGTCATTCCCGCGTAGATCGAAGGCAACCGGGAGCTCCGCCTCGAGCTCCTCCTCCTCCCCGGCCAGGGAATCGGGCCAGGAAGCCCGGAGCCGACGCCCGCGTCCGCGTCTTCTTCAACCTCGGCCGAGCTCCGTCGAGCTCGATCCCGGCGTCTCCGTCCATCCCTTCCACCGTCGAGTGCCCCCACGGAGCTAGGGTGAGCACCGTGTCCCTTTTAGCTCTTTCCCCGCTCCCCCTCTTCCTCTCTCGCCGTCGATCGACGCCGGTCACCACCCCCGTCACCGTCCCCGTGCGCCGGCCTGGAACCGGCTTATCCGGCCGAAGGCCGGCTTGTTCGGGTCAGTGCCCGGCCCGGTTGCTCAGCCTGGGCCGGCATGAGGCCGGCAGCCTCTGGAGCCTGCCCGACCCTGTTGCCCAGCTTGGGCCGGCCAAAGGCCGGTGGCTTCGGGCCAATGCCCGGCCTGAGGCCCGGCCTGGCCGGCTGAAGGCCGGCATGCCAGGGTCTTTGGTTTTTCTTTTTGGAGCTAAAACAAATTACAATAATTGATAACTTTTTAAATAATGCTCCAAATTTAGCAAATCAAATACCAAATTGTTCAGAAAAACAAACCCTACATGTTAGAATCATTGAAATGGTCTTTTGAAATTATAGTTTTGCCTTTATTTAAGAATTCCTAAAAATGGCATAAATAATATCAAATTAGGAAAATCATTAACTTGTTAAATATTTAACCAAAAATTATGAATAAAGTATCAATGTGATCAGCACTTCAAATGCTATCAAACCACGCTAATATCACATCATGATCACAAATATTTATTTGATGTTATTCTTTAAATGAGTAAAAGCATTAAATTCAAATAATCATTTAATTCACTATTTATTCATCGAAACTCGGAAAATTACAAATAAGGTACCAAAACGATCAGGAGAACAAAACCTATTTAATCATATCATGTTCATGCATATTCAAGCCACTTCTTTAGTAATGTAATAATTTATAAACAATATGGCCATTAAGTTAAATATGGGGTTGTTTCCAAATAATTGCACTAATTATTTGGCACTCCATTTAATATTGCTAGTTAAATGCTATGGGTATATAACTGCATGAATTGGACATGTCATCATGTTTGTGCATTGCACTTGGCTTCGTATGATTTATTTTGTTCTTCTATTCTAGCTTGGGTATCGATAGATTCCGGAGTCGAGGGTTCCCTCGCCTATTCCGACGAGCAGTACTACACGCCCCGGCAGCAAGGCAAGAGATAACCTAACATTCTTGGCATCTAGCATCCTACTGATTTATAAACTTATTTTATCCACCATAATATTACATTCGATTCTATGTCAATTTTGGTAAATACTATAGTATCCTATGAATGCATGTTTTCCCGAACCAATACAGGTATCCCTACCTATGAACCATAGGTTTGATGTGTTGGCCTGAGATAAAGATATAGTTTTTGTATGTAAATGCTTAGCCATGCTTAGTAGAATGCTTAGCTGTCCGTTATTTATTTCCATGATTTATGAAATTGATGGAATGTTCGGACAAGATGGAGGATGCTTGTGTTACTTAATTAAATTGTTTAAAGGCTTGGATGAGTTGCCATCTGGGGATGATGTTTTGCCTCATTCCTGCCGCCTAGGCTGAGAGTGCTTTTAGCTAGAACCGAGCGTGCTTCCAACGATGGGGACATATGGAATCCCCTTTAACCGAATAATTTGTGCGGGCGTATCCAAAGGTCCTCTAGTTTGCTATCTCCATTTGCGTATGAGTGTGTGGGTGGAAAAAGAAACGATGAGGATGGTGGTGTTTAGGATGTGGCGATGGGGGCAGGGGCTGAAATAGGCTGGGTAAACTTGTCCTGTCGCCACGATGACCCTTGGATAGTCTCATAAATTGTAAAGGTTTAACCGCGCCCGCCCTGCCGGCTTTCCCAGGAAGAGGCTAAATGATCAGGTAAGGGGTCGGACAGTACTGGTGGGTAAACTAGTACACCCCTACATGGTAAATCTTTTCGAAAATCCATGTCCACGGTTATGGACAAATCTTGGGAAAGGCGGATTAGCTCATAGAAAAGTATAACCTAATTATTTAAAATTTGGCAGCTAAAGGTTGCAACTCAACATGTGATTAAAAGTTTCATTTCCTCGAGGGTGATTCGAGGGAGTGCCTTGGTGGAGATGAGGGATGAGAAATGGTTACTAATGGTTCATTGTGAACCGAAGAAAAGTTTATTCTCTTATCCCTTTTCGAAAAACATTCTGAGTAGTCGATGCCATGGGTCTTTATGTTTTTAAGTTCGAAAACTAGCTTTATGCAAAATAGCTACTTTACAGCTTTAGAGCCTCCGTCATCATTATGCCTATATCGCCCTACTAAACTTGCGAGTACGTCGTACTCAGTCTCTCTTTGCTGTCTTTATAATTTGTTTCAGAGGAGGACGACACCGAGCACACAGGTGGGTTCTTCCTGGACATCGACGAGTAGTTCGGGGTTCCCAGGTGGCAGCTTGGGACGTTGGAACAAGCTGGCTGGGTTATGGTTATGTGTAGGCCTCTTAGGCCATATATTTGGATCTTGTTGTATTAGACAACTACTTCGCTTCCGCATGATGTACTGATGGGTCTGTGACCCCTTTTGTGTGTAATTTGTATCTTTCTCATATAAGAGTTGCTATATGATCTCTTTGTGTCGTAGAGTCTGTGATGTGCCAGTTGTTCCGCAGTCTTGATCTCTCTACTATACATGATAGCTATGTCTGAGCTTATGGCATGATCGAAGTGTTGCGTTGCCGATGATCCATTCCGAGCACGCCTGCCAAAGGTTTTGGCCTGGGATTGTTAACCCCAGTAACCTTTGATTGTGTAGCATGACCGGTTGCACAAAGCTTCATTGTATAGTTCTGGGGTCGGGGCGCTACAAGTTGGTATCAGAGCAGGACTGCTTGTAGGAAACCCTTTCTATTGGTCGATGTCGAGTCTAGTGTTGTGAAAATTATTATAACCTAAAAATGAGTTGTGAAAACCTTCTTAGGATTCTTTTTACTACTCATCCAACTCGCTCTACTCTGATCTTTTATCTCTATTTGTTTTAAGCGTGGTGTCGGAGTTTAGGTTCTCGGGGTTGGGTTCTACCGTCCGGTGTTTGTCTCGAGGCAGTTATTTCCCGTTTGCTATCACCGCGATGACGTGATGTCACCCGTGGTTGGCTAAATCTGTCTGTGCTTATGCTATCTTAAATCTCTAAATCAATAAGGACTCTAATGATCTATCATAATTGTTCGGAGTTGGTTACTAACCATGTCCTTGTTCCAAATCTTCAGAATGGCTCCTACCCGCCGTGGGAACCCAGGCGATCCTGATCCACCGCCGCCACCCTCAATGGCGGAGGTTCTGATGGCCATCAAGGAGAACCGGCTGCGAAATGAGCGTCTGCTCGAGCAGTTGGTTCAACAAGGGGCTAGGAGGAACAACGACTGCAACACTCTCACCGAGTTCTTGCGGTCCCAACCTCCCACCTTCTCTGAGGCTAAAGAGCCGCTTGACGCGGATGATTGGCTGAGAGCCCTCGAGCGCAAGTTCGCGGCCTTGCACGTTCCGGTGGCGAAACAAGTCAACTTCGCCACCTACCTGTTGAATGGAGCCGCCGGCTCCTGGTGGGAGAGCCATGTGTCGATGTTCGACGCTGGCCATGTCTTCACCTGGGCGGATTTCCGCACCGCCTTCCGTGCGGCGTACATCCCCAACCAATCATGGACCTCAAGAGGAGGGAGTTCCTGGACCTGACCCAGGGACACATGGACGTCCAAGCTTATGGGCGTGAGTTCAACCACTTCTCCCGTTACGCCCCTCGGGACATGACCAACGATGAGGACAAGCAATACTTGTTCCGCAAGGGACTCGCACCTCGGCTCCGTTATGAGCTCCTGCCCTTCAAGTTCCAATCCTACCAGGAGCTCTACAACCAAGCTCTCACTATGGAGCAAGGTAGGAAGGAGCTGGAGTCGTCCAAGAGGCCAGCTCCCATGGACAATCAGAGCTCCTCTTCCTTCGAGGGCAAGAAGCGCAGGGTCTTTGTGCCCTTCAGTGCTGTGCCTCGGGCTCCTTTCGCGCCAAGGCCTTCAGGGTACAGGCCACCTCCGCCTCGCCCAGCTACCTCGACCTTGGGTGCGGCTGGAAGTGGCTTCCGCCCTCAGCTGTGGCCAGCCGGGGCACTACTCCAGAGAGTTTCCCCAGAAGGCACCGGCTCCCTCTACCCCAGCCGCCAAGGCCATGACCGTCAGCCGTGGCCGCCTGAACCACGTCTTGGCTGAAGGAGTCGAAGAGGACCCCGGAGTTCTCATGGGTACGCTTCGAATAAATGATTACCCAGCTTCAGTCTTGTTTGATTCTGGAGCATCGCATTCATTCATATCCATAGCTTTTGCACACAACCATCAAATACCATTTGTGAATATGGACTCCCCTCTAGTGGTCAAAACACCAGGCGCTAGTTGGCACACTAAATGGATTGCTCCGGAGGTCCAGATTACCATAGGCTATTGGTCCTTTCCATTCTCGTTGATGGCCCTCAAGTCAGATGGCCTAGATGTCATTCTGGGCATGGATTGGCTAGTCAAATATCAGGCTAATTTGAATTGTACTGCCAAGTCTGTCACTGTGATCCACCCAACCGTCGGGCTGGTGAGTTATTGGTCACCTTCGTCCGCAACTCCATCTGCTGCCACTCCTCTCTCTCCAGAGATCAGCCTCTGCTTCCTGGAAGGAACTACCCCACCTGAAATGCATGAGGTTGCAGTGGTGTGTGATTTCCCCGATGTTTTTCCGGAGGAATTGCCTGGCATGCCACCTGATCGAAGCATGGAGTTTGTGATTGAGTTGGTTCCGGGAACTGCCCCAATTTTTAAGAGGCCCTACCGCATGCCAGCGGAAGAGCTAACTAAACTGAAGAAGCAAATTGATGAGCTGCTGGAAAAAGAATTCATTTGGCCGAGTAGCTCACCTTGGGGCTGCCCGGTCATCTTTGTCAAGAAGAGAGATACAAATGTTCCACGGCTGGTTGTTGATTACCGCCCTCTGAATGCGGTGACCATCAAGAACAAATATCCTATTCCCAGAATAACTGACCTGTTCGATCAGCTAGCTAGTGCAACGGCATTCTCCAAGATGGATCTGAGGTCAGGCTATCATCAGATCAAAATCAAAAGGGAGGATATTACGAAGACGGCTTTCACTACCGGTTATGGGTTATATGAGTACACCGTCATGTCTTTCGGCCTCACAAATGCTCCGGCTACATTCATGAGGCTGATGAACTCCATCTTCCACGAGTATCTCGACAAGTTCGTCATAATATACATTGATGACATTCTTGTCTACTCCAAAACCGAAGAAGAGCATGCTGAGCACTTTCGACTAGTCTTGACCAAGCTTCGAGATCACCGCCTCTATGCCAAGTTCTCCAAGTGTGAGTTTTGGCTGAAGGAGCTTATCTTCCTAGGTCATGTGGTGTCAGCTGCTGGAGTAGCGGTGATACCTGACAAAATTCAGGCAATCCTGGATTGGCCTACTCCAAAGTCCGTCAAAGACATCCGTAGCTTCCTTGGGTTGGCGGGTTATTACCGCCGATTCATCGAGGGCTTTTCCAAGATAGCCAAGGCACTGACTGACCTCCTCAAGAAAAACAAATAGTTCGTGTGGACCGACAAAGCTGAAGAGAGCTTCCAAACTCTAAAGGTCAAGCTCACTACCACCCCGGTGCTTGTCTTTCCTGACACCGACAAAGACTTTGTCGTCTACTATGACGCATCACTCCAGGGCTTGGGCTGTGTGTTAATGCAAGAAGGCATGTTGTCGCCTATGCTTCCCGCCAACTCAAACCACATGAGCAAAACTATCCAACTCATGATCTAGAGCTTGCTGCCGTAGTTCATGCTCTGAAGCAATGGAGGCCCTACCTGTTGGGCAACCGTTGCGAGATCTATTCTGATCATCAAAGTCTGAAATATCTCTTCACCCAGCCGGATCTGAATCTGAGACAGAGAAGATGGTTGGAATTAATCAAAGACTATGATGTGACCCTCAACTATCAGCCCGGCAAGGCCAATGTTGTGGCAGATGCTCTGAGTCGCAAGGCTTATTGCAATACTCTGATGATTGAAAAGGCTCAACCTGCTCTCCATGAGGAATTTGCTCGGTTAAATCTGGAGATTGTTCCCTCCGGATATCTAGCTAACCTCGAGATCAAATCCACTCTTGAGGATGAAATCAAGGCCGCCCAGCAACATGATGCTGGCATCCGCAAGATCAAAAAGAATATTGCAAGTGGGAAGGCCAAGTGTTTCTCCGTTGATGATTCCGGTGTTGTCTATTTTGGGGACCGTCTTGTGGTGCCCAAAAAGGGAAATACCAAGGAGTTGATACTCCAAGAAGCCCATGAATCTCCCATATCCATCCATCCTGGTAGCACCAAAATGTACCAAGACCTCCGCAGCAAATTCTGGTGGACTCGCATGAAGCGGGAAATTGCCAAGTATGTTGCTGAATGCGACGTCTGTCGCCGAGTGAAAGCTGAACACCAAAGGCCAGCGGGTACCCTTCGCCCCATAGCCATTCCCGAGTGGAAATGGGATGAAGTTGGTATGGATTTCATCACCGGTTTTCCAAGATCACCAAAGGGTAACAATGCCATTTGGGTAGTCATTGATCGTCTATCCAAGGTCGCCCATTTCCTCCCCGTTCGCGAGGATATCAACTCCGTTAAACTGGCAGAGCTGTATATGGCTCGGATTGTTCCCTTGCACGGGGTTCCTTTGAGGATCATCTCAGACCGTGGTAGTCTGTTTGTGTCCAAATTCTGGCAAAGCTTCCAAAAGGCTCTTGGAACCCGCCTCAACTTCAGCACAGCCTATCATCCTCAAACCGACGGTCAAACTGAAAGGGTGAACCAAGTTCTTGAGGACATGCTTCGGGCTTGTGTTATCTCCTTCGACAAGGGTTGGGAAAAATACCTCCCTCTCGCCGAGTTCTCCTACAACAACAGCTACCAAGCCAGTCTGCAAATGGCTCCCTTTGAGGTTCTCTATGGGAGAAAATGTAGGACTCCTCTGAATTGGTCTGAAACCGGAGAGAGGCCACTCTTCGGTCCTGATGTGATCAATGAGGCCGAGGAAAAAGTCCGTATCATTCGGGATAATCTCAAGGCTGCTCAGTCAAGGCAAAAGAGCTATTATGACAAGCATCATCAAGAGGTTCACTATGAAATTGGTGACAAAGCCTATCTTCGAGTCTCTCCACTCCGAGGCGTTCGTCGCTTCGGAATCAAGGGAAAATTGGCACCTTGCTATGTTGGTCCTTTCACCATCCTAGCCAAGCGAGGAGATCTCTCCTATCAACTCGAGCTACCCTCAAACTTCCCGGATGTACACGATGTGTTCCATGTCTCTCAACTCCGTCGTTGCTTCAAAGATCCCATCCGTGGGGTTGATCATGAGGTGTTGGACATCCAGGAGGATTTGACTTACCGCGAGCATCCGATCCGCATCTTGGATGAAGCGGAAAGGAAAACCCGCAACAAGACCATCAAGTTCCTAAAAATCCAATGGTCTAACCATTCCGAAGAAGAAGCCACTTGGGAGCGAGAAACTAGTCTTCGACAGGAATATCCCACCTTCTTCACTCAAGCCTAGAATCTCGGGACGAGATTCCTGTAAGGGGGGTAGAATTGTAACAGCCCCAGCTTTGTACTGAAAAATACGAAGAATTTTTCCACTTTTTGCATTCTTGTTTGCATCATGGCATCCATATGAAATTGCTATTTCTAACTATCCACATATGCAAGCAACTAAAATGGGGAAGCAAAACCTTCCCAAGCTTCCACACCATATGCAATTGCTTAACTTGGCAAACCAATCATTCTTGGACTTCCAAATTGTTTAGGAAGTTCCAAGTTTACATTTTATAACCAATGCTCAAAATCTAAAGATTGCCAAATAAGAAATGAAATTGAGAATCCAAAATTGGTTCAATTCAAATCCTATTTTTGAAACCAAGCTAAACCTTTCCAAAAATTCAAACTAAAATTATGGGGAGCTTCATTTTCATATTAGGAGCCTACATGATTAATTTCATTATTTTTGGAAATGTTTAAGTGCCCCAAAATTTATCAAAAATGATCATATTGCAACAATATGAATAAATTTGAATCAAAACAATTTATTTTGGAACAAGAAAATTTTGTGGAGCTTCCTCATGACATGGGGAGCCCACATGAATTTTTGTAGATTTTATAAAAAGGTTTAGGTGCCTTAATTAAATCCCAAAATGGGGCTGCTGGACCTTTCTGTAATTTATTAAAATGTGCCAGGGGGTTTTCTGGAAATCTTCTTCTTCTCCACAGTGCCGGGTGGAACTGGCGCCATGCCGCCAGCTCCCCCCGAGCCCATGCCGGCGTGCCCTCCCCTTGCGCTCATGCCTCCGTGGCCAGGGTGGTCAACCACCCTCGATCCCCACTTGCTCCCCTAACCATTCCCACCACCTGCTCCCTCTCGACTCGCTCCCTCTATTGTACCGAGCTCCTCCGTTGCCGCTTGGCTACTGAGCTCGCCGCTGTCGTTCCGGTCATTCCCGCGTAGATCGAAGCCAACCGGGAGCTCCGCCTCGAGCTCCTCTTCCTCCCCGCCCAGGGAATCGGGCCGGGAAGCCCGGAGCCGACGCCCGCGTCCGCGTCTTCTTCAACCTCGGCCGAGCTCCGTCGAGCTCGATCCCGGCGTCTCCGTCCATCCCTTCCACTGTCGAGTGCCCCCACGGAGCTAGGGTGAGCACCGCATCCCTTTTATCTCTTTTCCCCGCTCCCCCTCTTCCTCTCTCGCCGTCGATCGACGCTGGTCACCACCGCTGTCACCGTCCCCGTGGGCCGGCTTGGAACCGGCCTGTCCGGCCGAAGGCCGGCTGGTTTGGGTCATTGCCCGGCCCGGTTGCTCGGCCTGGGCCAGCATGAGGCCGGCAGCCTCTGGAGCCTGCCCGGCCCCATTGCCCAGCTTGGGCCGGCCAAAGGCCGGTGGCTTCGGGAGCCTGCCCGGCCTGGCCGGCTGAAGGCCGGCCTGCCAGGGTTTTGGTTTTTCTTTTTTGGAGCTAAAACAAATTAAAATAATTGATAACTTTTTAAATAATGCTCCAAATTTAGCAAATCAAATACCAAATTGTTCAGAAAAACAAACCCTACATGTTAGAATCATTGAAATGGTCTTTTGAAATTATATTCTTGCTCTTTATTCAAGAATTCCTAAAAATGGCATAAATAATATCAAATTGGGAAAAATCATTAACTTGTTAAATATTTAACCAAAAATTATGAATAAAGTATCAATGTGATCAGCACTTCAAATGCTATCAAACCACGCTAATATCACATCATGATCACAAATATTTATTTGATGTTATTCTTTAAATGAGTAAAAGCATTAAATTCAAATAATCATTTAATTCACTATTTATTCATCGAAACTCGGAAAATTACAAATAAGGTACCAAAACGATCAGGACAACAAAACCTATTTAATCATATCATGTTCGTGCATATTCAAGCCACTTCTTTAGTAATGTAATAATTTATAAACAATGTGGCCATTAAGTTAAATATGGGGTTGTTTCCAAATAATTGCACTAATTATTTGGCACTCCATTTAATATTGCTAGTTAAATGCTATGGGTATATAATTGCATGAATTGGACATGTCATCATGTTTGTGCATTGCACTTGGCTTCGTATGATTTATTTTGTTCTTCTATTCTTGCTTGGGTATCGATAGATTTTGGAGTCGAGGGTTCCCTCGCCTATTCCGACGAGCAGTACTACACGCCCCGGCAGCAAGGCAAGAGATAACCTAACCTTCTTGGCATCTAGCATCCTACTGATTTATAAACTTATTTTATCCACCATAATATTGCATTCGATTCTATGTCAATTTTGGTAAATACTAGAGTATCCTATGAATGCATGTTTTCCCGAACCAATACAGGTATCCCTACCTATGAACCATAGGTTTGATGTGTTGGCCTGAGATAAAGATATAGTTTTTGTATGTAAATGCTTAGCCATGCTTAGTAGAATGCTTAGCTGTCCGTTATTTATTTCCATGATTTATGAACTTGATGGAATGTTCGGACAAGATGGAGGATGCTTGTGTTACTTAATTAAATTTTTTAAAGGCTTGGATGAGTTGCCATCTGGGGATGGTGTTTTGCCTCATTCCTGTCGCCTAGGCTGAGAGTGCTTTTAGCTAGAACCAAGAACCGAGCGTGCTTCCAACGGTGGGGACATATCGAATCCCCTTTAACCGAATAATTTGTGCGGGCGTATCCAAGGGTCCTCTAGTTTGCTATTTCCATTTGCGTGTGAGTGTGTGGGTGGAAAAAGAAATGATGAGGATGGTGGTGGTGTTTAGGATGTGGCGATGGGGGCAGGGGCTGAAATAGGCTGGATAAACTTGTCCTGTCGCCACGATGACCCTTGGATAGTCTCATAAATTGTAAAGGTTTAACCGCGCCCGCCCTGCCGGCTTTCCCAAGAAGAGGCTAAATGATCAGGTAAGGGGTCGGACAGTACTGGTGGGTAAACTAGTACACCCCTACATGGTAAATCATTTCGAAAAGCCATGTCCACGGTTATGGACAAATCTTGGGAAAGCCGGATTAGCTCATAGAAAAGTATAACCTAATTATTTAAAATTTGGCAGCTAAAGGTTGCAACCCAACGTGTGATTAAAAGGTTCATTTCCTCGAGGGTGATTCGAGGGAGTGCCTTGGTGGAGATGAGGGATGAGAAATGGTTACTAATGGTTCAATGTGAACCGAAGAAAAGTTTATTCTCTTATCCCTTTTCGAAAAACATTCTGAGTAGTCGATGCCATGGGTCTTTATGTTTTTAAGTTCGAAAACTAGCTTTATGCAAAATAGCTACTTTACAGCTTTAGAGCCTCCGTCATCATTGGGCCTATATCGCCCTACTAAACTTGCGAGTACATCGTACTCAGTCTCTCTTTGCTGTCTTTATAATTTGTTTCAGAGGAGGACGACACCGAGCACACAGGTGGGTTCTTCCTGGACATCGACGAGTAGTTCGGGGTTCCCAGGTGGCAGCTTGGGACGTTGGAACAAGCTGGCTGGGTTATGGTTATGTGTAGGCCTCTTAGGCCATATATTTGGATCTTGTTGTATTAGACAACTACTTCGCTTCCGCATGATGTACTGATGGGTCTGTGACCCCTTTTGTGTGTAATTTGTATCTTTCTCATATAAGAGTTGCTATATGATCTCTTTGTGTCGTAGAGTCTGTGATGTGCCAGTTGTTCCGCAGTCTTGATATCTCTACTATACATGATAGCTATGTCTGAGCTTATGACATGATCGAAGTGTTGCGTTGCCGATGATCCATTCCGAGCACGCCTGCCAAAGGTTTTGGCCTGAGATTGGTAACCCCAGTAACCTTCGATTGTGTAGCATGCTCGGCCCCAACGACAGAGCTAGAGAGATGAAGAAAGGGGTGCATGGTGGTACTCAGATTGCAAAATAACTTGTTTTATGGGTGCACATATGGTGAAAAAAAGGTATTGCACAAATAAATTGATTGTTAACCGGGTCCTGTGCACCCGAGAGAGTACACTTGAATCCGCCCCTGCTCATCGGTCCGGCGCCCCAGAAGGAACCCCCATAGGGGGCCTGCTCAAGAGCTAGTCAATGTCCAAACATGCTCTTGTGTCAGACTGGCCCACATGTCACCCATTCTAACACGCTCAAGCGGACGAGCGATACAGGTGGGAGGATTTTCTGTGACTACGCACGCCAGTTGTTATATTTCTGTATGGGCTACAATAAATAAATGTTTGCCCATCCTCAAGCAATCTCCACTCACGGGATTCACTGTGGTTAGCCTTACGAGATTCAATGTTTGCCCATTTATGTCATATTTTTTAGTGCTATATGGCCACAAAAGGTCCATAGAGTGGATCGAATGGCATTGCCACCTCAAACGATCTATTCAGGATTTTTTGTGGCTATGTATAGCCATGTGACATTTTTATTCACCGCCAATAAACACAAATCCGAGAGTCTTATAATCCGACACTTGTCCGGTCTGTTTGGGAACTCTGCTGAGACAACTTCCCTCATTGTGCTGGACATGTATTCTACACCCTCCAAAATAGACACATTTTTGAGGGTCCCGACAATTTTATGGGAGCACCAGTGAAGATGCTCTGACGAGGGAAGCCGGTGCCAGAGAAAAACCTAAAGGTAGACGGGCCAAGAGGAATGGCCGGAGTGGTAGTGGATCGGCGGAGTTGTTTCGAGTAGGGCGGGGCGGCGAGATGACGTGCGAGCGACGCCGGATGGATGGCGGTGGCAAGCAATTCAGCAATCAGAGACGATGGGGGAAGAGCAGTGAGGCATGGAACATCCTTGACTCCTTGTCAAATAGACGTCGGAATCGACCGCCCACGCGGCTGACCACCAGCTAGACACCCCTGCAATATATTCCGACATCTTTTGAAACTTGATGCACATACACGTGTCACGTTGCTGCATCCAGGCCATAAGAAAAGCGGAGTCAGAGCAGAGCCCTACTTTTGTTTGCGTGAGGACAAGTGGAGTAACACGCGCAGCTAATTAAACTAGTCTATCAGGAGAGCTCGGATTCCCAATCCAGCAGCTCCTGATTTGTGCATCCCGGAAAGATGGTCATTCGACTGTCAAATGGACACAAAAATGGAATGTTGCTATCACTGGTTCTTCGTAACCTGTGATGCCAATATGGAGACGAAAGAAAATAGTATGCCTATGTCTCCAAAGGTTTTAGCTGCACTGGTTAGAAGAAAGATGTCTAAAGTCAAGCAGAAAACCTACGGCTTGCGTTAGGAGCTGGCTTCTTCTTTTTTCAGTATTGGCACACATGCCTGCTTGTAAATCTAATCGGACCACACCTACATGTGCATGCTAAGTGTGACAACACGTCAGTGTTAAGTCAGACTTGTCTGACTGAGTTACTTGAAGAAAAAAAAAAGACTTTGTCTAACTGGTCGTGTGTAAAATTGTATGGGCGTATGAGTACAAGCAGTGTTGTCAATGACTGAATGTTTGGCTGAATGTGATATGTGTGAGTTGTGTCTTTGTTCTGTACACTGGAAAAAAAAAGGGGGACGCAAGTCGGAAAATCAAACGGAACATCGCTCAGAAATCTACCGAACAGGTGGATGATCAGAAACCACGATTGAAAGTAGGACGTGCATTATGCCACAAGGATGTGGTTTTCCATCGATCAACCACGATTGAAATCAGGGCACATGTATGTATCTTTGTAGTACATATATGAAATGACACACACCTAATATGGTGCAGAGAATCTAATGCAGAGACGTACTCCCACAGCCAAGCTAAATTAGTCAAACCTTTTGACCTTTGCAGTTAGCATTCACGCACGTGTCCAACCCTATTAAGCTCCACGTCTATAAGATAGAACCGCTAGCTGATCACACCTTTTTAATAATCTTCCAACACCCAACCTAACTGAATATATTCTGACGGCATTACACAATTAACAAGTGTCAAAGATGGTCAGACTTTGATTATTATTTCCATGCATACGCAGGGCCGCCTCTGTGATTGCTATAAATTCCCATACACATCACGGTGCAATGCGATGCGATGCAACGCAAGTTCGGCCTTGCACGAGGGCTAGAGCTGATCCGGTAGCCAAGGATGACTTGCCTTGCACCATACACTGTTGGTTGATCTATAGGCATGCCTTCCTTGGCTATTCGGAGTGGCTCCTGTCGCTCATGCAATGCTTGATTCGCTAGCTCTCCTTTTCTTTTGAACTGGGAAGTACTAGCTCTTATTCTGGAGGTTCAGTTGAAAGCTGTATCGGCCGGCTCTTAGAGCATCTCCGACAGACGCGCTGAATAAGTCGTGTATTGGAAAAACGATCTGTTTACTGCGCGGGCGGCCAAAAGTCGCGCTCCAGCAGCCGCGCAATAGTCGCGCGCGCGGTAAATAGGGGCCAGCGCGCTGGGAATTTCGGCCCCCCGCGCTGGGAATTTGGTGCGCCCGCTCTAGCGCGCTGGACACACCGGCCGAACGCGCGAACCCACCAACCGCTAGATCTGAAGATTCCTAGCGCCCACGCCGCCGCCCGCACCTCTCCCCCCATCGGCTCCGGCGACCTAGCGCGCCCCAAATCCCGCCGCCGGCGCTTCCACCGCACGCGCGCCCCAAATCCCACGCGCCGCCGCTTCCTTCGTCGCGCTCCGGTCGCTGCTGCGGTGAATCTCGCGCCGTCACCGACGCCGCCAGAGCGCTCTCCCGCGTCCTTTGTTGATGAACTATTTGTCCTAGCTATTCATAAACTATTTATTTGAGTTGTGATAATAATTAAATTATTTATTGTTGATTTATTTTGTGTGTTTCATCTTATTGGTTTTGTGTTTCAATAGGATATGATGTTTTTGTTGGGCGCGCTGTGGAGTTTAGCGCGCGCGCAATAGTATAGCGCTTCTAAAATAGCAACCACCCTCCCCGCGCGCTAAAACGCTAATTCGGAGCTGTAAATTTTTTTAGCGCGCGGCGCTACCGCGCGTCTGTTGGAGATGCTCTTAGGATAGAGATGTCTAGGTTAGTTTGGATGAATTGGTGGCAAGTTGTCATTTGGCACAACCCATGTCGACTTGTCCTCACATTTAAGCTTGCTCTAAGTTTTTACTCCGATTGGGCTCGCTTTTAGCTTGGTGCCACTGCCATTTTATCCCTATCTACCTTTACAACATTAGGCCTCCTCCAATACATTGGTTCTTAGAGCACAATGTTAGGGGTACTTTAGTCAAAGTGATAACCCACCCTAATGCATTGTCACATTGGGTTATATGTAAATAAGATTAATTAAATATTTTGAACAATTTTTTTATATTTGATTAGTAAATGATGATTTTTCTACGATAGCGTGCAAGGGTTGTGTGTTAAGATACAACGCACTCTTTTTCGTATTAAATTCACGGTCACATCAACATTTCACTTATAATACTGCTAAGAATACTAACATTGTGAGAGAGGTTAGGGTATATATAATTATGTGTTATCACTTGTCGTAGTTGTACAATATCACTTGTCATAGTAGATATTTAAACTGTACTAACATTGTCAAATTATTATTATCTTTTTAATAAAATGTTTTCTCTGCAATTTCATTCGACACGGAAACCACCCATTATTAAATAAAATAAAATGTAGACATGTGTCACTCAGTCAAATATTCTTGAAAGCAAAATGTTCAATCGGCTTGAATGACACAAAATGTTCCAAGGGGTGAAGAGAACCAACAGATTTACACTTTACGCTCACCGTACAGAGCTTTTCCGGCGACGCTTTCTACGCGAGACACGTGTCTCCTCCTGCTGTAACTGCTAGCTGTACCATTGCCACTGGGCTCGAGTTCCTCACTCCCTTTCTCCACTTTCCCCTGCCTCCATCGCTCCACCTCCACCCTCGACTGCGCGGTCGGCCGGAATTGCTGCCCCGCCGCACTGCTCGTCGGCTCTCCACCGCCGAGGTAAAATGCTCCCCCCCCCCCCTCAACCGGGTTCGCCGCGTTCTTGCTGGTAGTGCCCTGTCGGCTTCCGGCTGCCGAACCGGCCGTGGGAGCAGCAGACCTGTAGAAGGTCCGGGATTTTAGTTCGTCTTGTCTTGCCTGCTGCAATGTGCTATCGTCGTCGTGCCACCGTCAATTTTGCTCTCCAATCGTGCTCTGTCCTGTTCTTGTTTCCCACCCATGTGCGGGTTTTGGTGGTGCTGTGGCGACGTGGGGTTTGCGTGGGTAAGGCTCGGGCGACGCCAGGGGGCTGTTCGATGTTACATGTATGAGCGATAGGAACTCTTTTCTTTTACCTTATTATTATGACATTCTTACAGATCTTCACTTGTTCTCATGGACGACAAGAATAAAAGGGGGAAAGAGAAGGATGGCTCTGCTTCTGCTAGACTGCTCCACCCCGTCGCCGCAAGGCTAGTATTTTTCCAACTAATTTTGTGTTACTTATGAGTTCAATGTGCTTCGTGCTTACCATTTCTTTTCTTATGTTTACAGGGTGGACTTGAATTTAAGCCCAGGGTCCCTACTAAGAAAGCCTCAAAACATGTTCCAATGTAATGTACATTAACCAATGTTCTGTTTATGCACGTTTGTTCAATTCAATATTATCTATTTAAGTAGGTGCAGTGCTTGTGGAATGAAAGTGATGGTCGGGTAATGATTCTACAGGAAACCAAAAGCGGAGAGTGGGTTTGAGATAACTGATAAGGATCTGTTGATGAAACTTCGAATGCCACAGGTGCTTGTATGGCTGAGCTTTCTATCTACCTGCTTTAGTTGATAGTGTTTTATTCCGGAGTTTCGTGTGCAGAGCGTGCGTGCCCTCCAAAGAAGTTCCAAGGGTGAGAATAATGGTGCGTATTTAAATGTTGTTTGCTATACAATATCTAGTGCATCCGATCTTGCATTCGCTAGCTTATATCCAATGGAAATCGACTGATCAGTTAACTTAAGCTGCTGTTAACCAAAAGTGAACTTGAGGCTTGCTTCAGTGGCCTCCCCTTGGAGGAAAACTGAGGAGGTAAGTTTTTCTCAAAACCTTCCGATCAAAAGTTATGAGCCAATCCTGGCCGTCTGTAAGCCAAACTTTTGCCCGGGGGGAGGCCACCAACCTCCTTGATCATTAAGCCGCTGAACAAATTGGGACAATCTGTATTTTTTAAACAATTCTTACCAACTACGTTTATCAAGTGCAAGGAGCACAAAGGATGAATTCACATTTGCAGTTTCTATTTGAACTGGCATTGTCTAACCAGATTTTTTAGCTCAAGGAAAAAATCTGGATTCTGGAGTTATCTCCGCAAATCGGCACTAGCCTAGGATATAAGTCTATTTTATGTTTTGTCCAAACTAATGATATGCAGCATGAGGTACCTTAGATAATTCCTGTAACTTAGATAATCAAAATTCCATTTAAAACTCATCACTGACTTGCCCAGAAAGGATTGTCTATGAATTTTTGAATTAAATATTTCAATACCACCAGAGGAACAGCGTGATTTTGTTTATAATTTACTGAGTATTATTAACATACTGCTCCATTACGATAGCAGAAGCCTGTGTCCAGGTTGCATTTGCACCAGCGAACCCTTCAACTGCAAGATCTTTTCACACTCCTGAAAGCTCTCCATCAGGTTGTAGCTTGTCTGCCAATCCCGTTTGTTCCATATTTAACATCATCTGAATATTTACAGAGCAATTTATTATTTGTTCTGCAAGCTAAAAAAGAGAAGGATGTACACCTTTTGAGTAACTCTATGCTGTCACACGTTACAACTTCTGCTGTAAAGTTACCAAAGCAGTGTGCTGAACCACAGGTTAGTAAACACAAGAAAAAAAACATTAGGGGCGGGGTTGTTTCGTTTCTTACCTGACTGACTTATCTACTGCTAACGTTTGCAGGACTTTACCCATCCTGACTACAACTATCCTCCTATTACTCTCCCTCTAAGGCACTACTCTGGAGATCCAGGTGCATGGGTTCTTCATTCTTACACTTCTGCTGATGCTCAAAATTTATCGCTGAATAATGCGATCATGGACATTCCTTTATCTGTGGTACAGAAATTTCTGATGATGACGATTTCTCAGAGTTCTCTTCCAGCAGAACCCAAGATGGTGAATTAACTGCTGCTCAGGAACTTGGGCTAATGGTATGTATATCATGTTGCATGGTATCATGTCAAGGAACCCTGTTCGTGTTCAGGTATCTATGTCAATGCGAAGAAAACACACTCATGTGTCAATGGAACTGTATGTTACTCAATTTATTTTAGTCTTGCATCTAATATAGACACGGACTGATTGTACCTGCTGTGTTGTCGCCTGTATCTGATGCCTTTGTATTAATTATTTTCCGGACAGGACACTGATGACATGACGAGTGAACTACAGCTATTCTTGTTCCAGTTCCCTTCATCTCTTCCCTTACCGATCTAGGTTGAATCAGCTGCTGATGCAGATGTGGACACCAGTGGAGATGTTGAAACAGAAGGCACTAAATCCAAGGAGAACGATAAGAAGAGTAGACTTGAGTCGATGCGCGGCTGTAAGCTGAAAGATCTGCCAGGTGGTCTCATGGGGAAGGTACTCGTATACAAGAGTGGCAAGGTGAAGATGAGGCTCGGAGATGCGCTCTTCGATGTAGGTGTTTCAAAATTATCCACTTATTTATGCTGCATTTTCTCCTTAGTAATAAGATGCTGTTCACTTAAGATGAATACAATCTTCAGGTTTCAGCTGGTCTGGACTAGTGGACTGTGCATTTGCTCAAGAGGCCGTAGCGATTAACACAAACCGGAAGCACTGCTGCAGCCTGGGGGAGGTCAGCAAGCGCGTGGTTGTAACTCCTGATGTCGACCACTTGGTAGATTCTATGAAAAAAGTCCAATAGTCAGTAGGAAACTAGTACAGATAACTCCTGATATTAACCCCAGAAGTGACACTAAGTCTTATCATAAGTGCGTCGCTACTGCTAATTTGTTGCTTCTATTTCACCATGAGCGCTGATGAGATGTAAATTTGCATTAATGGAATCTATGTTCTGGTGAGGATTTGTAGTAACAGTCAGTGGAGATTTCTCATTTGCTGACTCGTCACTTTGTCAAGTGTTCACCGGCAGTCACAAGAACAAACTGTCATTTTCCAAATTTCCTTGACGAGGGTTGGGTAAATAGTAGTATCATTTTTCCTATGGTTTCGTCATATGCCGTTTGCTTCACTGCATGGATGGGATGTTGTATGTCGTGGTTTAAAATGGTACCCAGCATATATCATGGCTTGTGATTTTTTTTTTTTTTGAGTATTGTTAACTCAAACTTGATGTTTCATCTTTGGTTACAATCTCCACTAGCCACTCAACCTATGGTCGATTGTTCTACAAGACCCATTGCAAAAATACAGAAATATTTCGCATTGGTTTTTTTCACACCAGTAGAAATAATCATTGTCTACTTGTAGGATTTTTTTTCTAGAATTTTTTTAAATTTGAAATATAATTTTTTTCTTTTCAAAAAAGGGCCCATGGCCTGTGCTCCAAAAACGTTCCTAAATATCGAAATATATAAAACAATAAACCCAAACACTTCAAAGTATTTAAAACCATAGTATTTCTATAAACTACAGTTTTCTTGGAATACTTCAAACATATTTCGCTATGAAACACACTCTTATGCATAGCTAATCCTATTACTAGGCCACCAAACATACCGGTTCAAGATATCACATGCAACCTGAAGTGTATACGTAGATTGCACTAGCCCTTTCCACTAGTTTGGACTTATGATTGTGTTGGTTAGTGCATGAAACTAAACATGATATCAGAGCCTAACGTCTTGGCTTCAAGTCCTGTCTTTCGCAGTTTATCTAAAAATTGTTCTTGCCCCCCCCCCCCCCCCCCCCCCATGTGTCCAAGTGTAGACCTTACCTCTAAGTCTATTCTTCTTCTAGCCACATGTTGAATTTCTATGTTTATGTGAGAGGGGGTGTTGAAGTGTATATTTGAATTACACTAAGCATTTTCATCAGTTCATACTTATGATTACGTTGGCTAGTACATGCAACTAAACACAATCGTCTCCAAAAAGGTTCCACCCAGAGTTCATTGTAGTCGACTCTTCCCCATCCTGAAGGTAAGGACCACATAAGTATCTAGTGAGTGGACATATGGATAACCTCCAAGAAAATGCAAACTATTTTGTTGTTAATAATAATATCATTGCGATAATTCCAAATAGCCCAATATAAAGCACACACCAACCCGAATGGTCGGTGGTGAAATATTAAAGTGTGCCAACATAAAACATGCAAAAGGTGACGAGTAAAAGAAATGTCGAATTGTTCTACGCTCATCACAAAAACAATATATTTTTATTTCCGTTCCAACTATGTTTAGCTAGATTGTCCTCAGTGAGAATTATCTCTTGCACAAGAACCACAAAAAATCTTGATTTTTAGTGGTACTCTTAATTTTCTGAAATCCTGATGGTGTGAATCTTCCATCTACAAGTATCAGGAACATCTAATAATTGGATGTACAACACCTGTTGGACAAGATTAAGCCAATACACCCACTTATCTCTTGTGAAGCATATCTCTTAAAGGAAATATTCAGAGGCTACAAGGATGCATATTGTTGTGCGAGAGGAGTGTCACCTAACCAATTGTCTTCCCAGAAACGCGTACTGGAACCATTTCCGACAATTAAATCTCCTCTACTAAAGAACCCTCCCTTGAACCTCATTAACCCCTTTTAAAAAGGAGAATCGGTGGGTTTCCAAGAGACTTGGGATAATGATTTGAAAAAAAGATATTTATCACGGAGAAGCTCATACCACACTCTACACTCTTTAAGGAAGTTTGAACAACCACCTGCTGAGTAACCATTTGTTCTTAATTTCGAGGTCTTTGATAACAAGACCCCCCTGATCTTATCAACAAATAATACTCTATTTTGTCAACCGATATTTCCGTTTATGCTCGTCGCATTGCTAGTAAAATCTCGACCAATAGAAATAAATTCTCTTCAAACCCCGTTGGGCGCTTAAAAAGAATAAAAACATGAACATCGGGGCACTAGTAAGAACAATATTGATAAGAACAAGCCTCCCACCATAGTAAAGTAACTTGCTCTTCCAATGACTCAACTTTTTATCAAGGCGATCCTCAATTTCTTTCCATTTCTTATTTAGATGTTTATGATAATAAATTGGGATACCTAGATATCGAACGGATAGGGAACCAACCTCGCAGACAAAAAAAATTCTTATATTGGTCTTCCACCTCTTTTGCTTGACCAAAACAAAATATTTCACTGTTGGAAAAATTAATATGGAGGCCAGATAATTGCTCAAACATGCATAGGATTGGCTTCATATTCACAGCCTTTTTCATACCATGTTTCATAAAAATGATGGTGTTACAACATATTGAAGGATGGAAACTCCTCCATCTACGAAGTGAGGAATCAGAGTATCATAACACTCACCTAACCATCCTCGTTAGCCTTGGCTATAAGAATAGCCAACATATCACCAACCGTATTAAATAGAATTGGAGACACTGGATTACCCTATCTTAATATTTTTCTATTTTGGAAGTCATTATCGATGTCATCGTTGACTTTGACACTCACAATTCCTTCTTGGACAAACTTAGCAATCCAGTCAGACCATTCATGTAAAAACCTTTCATGCGTAAGCTTTGAAGAAGAAAATTCCATTTTACCTTGTCATAAACCCTTCTCTAAATCCACTGTAAAAGTAACTCAATGTAGCTTCTTTTGGCGGAGTTCATGGGATTGTTTCGTGCAGAACAACCTCCCCCTTTTTTAGGATGTTTTGTCCCAACATAAAGGCAGATCATGTAGGTCTGATAAAATTTTGAGCAATTGATGTAATACGATTGGTTCCCACTTTAGTTGAAAACTTAAAACTGACACTGAGAAGACAAATTGATCTGTATTGTTGGATTTATACTGCATTTTCCTATTTCTGTAATAAAGTAATAATGCCAAAGTTCAACCGATTCGACGACAACATCCTTCTGCATGTCACATTCCAATATTTCTGATAGAACTCAGCCGGAAACCCGTCTAGCGGAGAGACCTCATTGTGTTTTATCTAGGAATTGAATTCTCCCGCACAGGTGGCGGTGAGGATTGAATTCTCACCATGTAAAAGTTGGGATAGATAATCAACCGTACAACATATAAAATATTTTACTCCTAAAATTTACAAATTATAGGAGCTTCTGCAACAAGAAAATTTCAATATTGAAGTGAAAACAGGCACATCCCCTTTTCAAAGTGGAGTCAACGCATTTGCCCATCCCACGACTCCACGAGGAGAATTTCTAATTTGCAGTCGCCGCACGAACCTTTTCCCAGCGGATGCTCTATACGGAAGACACGTGTCCCCTCCAGCATCCATTCCTTCCCCTTCTTTCTCCGCTTTACCCAAGGCTCCATTTCTCAATTACGCTCCTCTTCGATCGGCTCTGCATCCTCCGCCGCCGAGGTAAGGCAGCGCAGCCCTCCCCTTGAATCCGATCGTTCACGTAGCTTCGCCGCGTTCTTGCCTGGCTACCTTAGGTGCGCGGTTATTGCTGGCGCTGCCGGTGCTGCTGCCCTGGCCGGCAGCAGAGCCGGCCGGGGGAGCAGCAGACCAATTGGAGGCCCGGGCTCTATAGCTCGCCTTTTCTTTCTGCGGTCCACTAGCGATCGTCGTATCTTCCTTAGTTATGCTTGTCCAATTGTGCTCTGTCGTGTTCTTATTTTCCACCTATGAGCTGTGCGGATTTTTGGTGGCGGTGTGGGGTTTTCGTGGGGAGGTGCTTAGGACACGCCAGGAAGCTGTTCGATGTTATGTGTGTGAGCGTTAGGATTTTCTTTCTTATGGAGCTCGCTTAATCAGCAAGTGCGTGCTATCGCTTCACCATCTCACTAGGCCAGTCTCAGGAATTATGGAAGTTGGCACTTCTTTAGTTATTTGGGAAAACTTGTTCAGACAGTGGACGCCCTTTTACCTTATTATTGTTATGCTATTTGTGTAGATCTCATGGATGACAAGGGTAAAAAGGGGAAAGAGAAGGAGGTCTCTTCTTCTGCTCCACCACATCGCCACAAGGTTGGTATTTCTGCAAGACTGTAACTAATTGTGTTATGCATATGTTCATTGTGTTTTGGCGCTTACCATTTTGTTTCTGCTACTTTGTGGATACAGGGTGGGCTTAAATTTTCTCCCAGGAAGCCTACTAAGAAACCCTCAAAAAGTGTCCCCAAGATGTAATGTGCATTAACCATTGTTCTGTTTATGCATGCTTGTTCAGTTCAATTGTTCTGTATAAGCAGGTGCATTGCTTGTGGATGATAGTAATGGCTCGATTGTATAGGGAACCAGCAGAGGAGAGTGAGTTTGATACAATTGGTAAGGATTTGTTGATGAAACTTAGAATGCCTCAGGTACTTGTATGTTTAAGCATTCTATGTATATGTACTTGATTTAGGTTGTTGGTGTTTTATTCCATAGTTTCGTATGCAGAGTACAGGTGCCCTCGAAAGAAGATCTAGGGCTGAGAAAAATGGTGAGTACTTCAATGTTCTTTCCTTTACACTATCTAGTGCATGTGCGATCTTGCATTCACGGTCTTATCTCAAATGGTAAACAACTCACCAGTTAACTTCTGCTGTTACACAAACTTCCTAAGGTTCTAAAATCGCAACCTGCTTTGTAATAAGAGCTGCTGAACAGATTGTGACAAAATAACACACCAGTCAGTATGCTGTATCTCTATATTTTTAAACAATTAATGCCGACTGTATTTCTAGAATAGCTGTTGACCATGTAACAATGATGATCTGACCAAGTGCAAGGAGTACAGACTACATAGGTATCTTAATTCAAACATGCAATTCCACTGAATTTGCTTTTGGCTAACCTACATCATGCTGCATGTCATTAGTTTGTCTAAGCATGGGACTTGTCCAGAAATAATGGGTTATGCATTTATGAAACACACAATTCAATAACCACCTGAATAATGGCATGATATTGTTTTTAATTTATAATGCTATTAATACTGCATGGTTCGAAAAAATAATGCTATTAATACTATAATGCTCCAATACGATGGCAGAAGCCTGTGTCCAGGTTACGTTTGGACAAGTGAACCCTTCAATTGCAAGATCCTTTCCCACCCCTAAAAGTTCTTCATCAGGTAGCAGCTTGAGGTTGCCAATCCATTTGTTCCATATTTACCTTCATCTGAACATTTACAGAGGAATTTATTATTTTTTATGCAAGTTAAACAAGAGAAGGTAGACTTCTTCAGTAACTATATGATGCCCGATGTTACAACTTCTGCTGCAAAGTTACCCAAGCAGTCTGCTGGACCTCAGGTTAGCAAACCTGTTAGGGGTGGGATCGAGGGACGCTGATTCGTTATTTGCCTGACTTATCTCCTGCTATTATTTTCAGGACTTCACCCATCCTGCCTACAACTATCCTCCTATTACCCTCCCTCTAAGGATGCCCTACTCTGGAGATCCAGGTTCTTGTGTTCTTCATTTTTACAATTTTTCCACCTGATGGTCATAGTTATTGTTTGAATAATGCTTCCATTGACATTCCTTTATCTTTTGTGCATAAGTTTTTGATGAAGACAAGTTAGGAGAGTTTTCTTCCAGCAGAACACAAGGTGGTGAATTAACTGCAGCTAAGGAACTCGGGCTCATGGTATGTATATCATGTTGAGGAACACCATTGTTGTTCAGGTATTCGTATTAATGCAAAATAAAACAAAATAACATCACCAGTCGATGGAACTGTCAGTTACTCGTTTTATTATGGCTTGTATCTAATATAGATCGAACTTATTATGCCTGCTCCTGCTTTATAGTAGCCCATTACTGAGGTCTTATATAAATTGTTGCCTTACAGGAAACTGAGGACATTATGAATGAACCGCAGTTGATCTTCTTCCAGTTCCCAGGATCTCTTCCTTTACCGCAGATTGAATCAGTTGCTGAGCCAGAAATGGACACCAGTGAGGATGTTGAAACAGAAGACACCAATTCCGAAGAAAACTACAAGAAGAGGAGACTCGATTCTATCCGCGGTTGCAAGCTGAAAGATTTGCCAGGTGGTCTCATGGGGAAGGTCTTAGTGTACAAGAGTGGTAAAGTGAAGATGAGGCTTGGAGATGCACTCTTTGATGTAGGTGTTTAAAAGCCTCCACTTCTTTATGTTGCATTTTCCGTTAGTCCTTGGACAATGCACTTAAAATGAATTAAAATGTACAGGTGTCAGCTGGTTTAAACTGCGCATTTGCTCAAGAGGCTGTAGCGATCAACAGAAACAAGAAGCACTGCTGCAGCCTGGGGGAGGTGAACAAGCGTGCAATTGTAACTCCTGACGTCGAGTACTTGGTAGATTCAGTCAAGAGGATTGGTTAGTCTGTGGGAGAAGTACAAATAACTTGTGATGTTAACTCTGGAAGTGACACGAAGTCGCTCACAACTGTGTCACTATTGCCGCTTCTGTTTCACAATAAGGACCGTGGAGATGTAAATTTTAGCACTAGGAGAGTCGTGGAATTCGGTACCGTGATGTGGATTTTTAGTAGCAGCTAGTGAAGATGTTCTGCTGATCCTTTAGTTTTGCACGATATAGCTGGTGAGTTTTCTTACCGGTGGATTTTGTCAAGAGTTCACAGGCAGTTACAAAAACAAACTGTCATTTTTCATCAATGCAGCCTCTGTAAAGCCCATTTCGCTTCTGATTTTGTCATTTGCTTCTTCTTTTTTTGTTGGGGGAAACCGTGAGCTTTATTGATCATAAAACAACGTTATTACAATTATCAAGCTTCCGAAGTGTGTTTCCCCTCATGATTATGTTTTAATGGTCACGTAGCTGTAGTCCCTTTGTAGTGCAGGTTTAGCACTATTGCTTCAGTGGTTTCGAGCATCGGCAACCTATATGTGATCGACGCCAATGCCATGTTTCCCGCTCGGAGACTGTTGGCCGGTGCCATCAGCGTGTTTCACCTTTGGTGGTTTACCCAGCTGCTGTCATGGTTTGAGTTCGCATGCAGGCAGTATGAGTACGGTGCAAAACCCAACAGAGGTTCACAAAAGGCAATATGGCATCATCTGTTACACACAGTAGTCTTGAATCATGAATGAATTTCTTCAGTAGAATTGGAGGATTAAAATTAAGGTAGGTTTAATTGTTTGCTAGCAGAACTTCTATCAAGGTTAAATTTGACATATTGTGGGTCGGAACAAAAACCGGAAATCGAATCCAAACGAAAAGGCGAACAATTTTTTCTCCAAAATAACCACGGGTCTTCCTTCACAGCACTGTTGTATTTTGAAAATATCGAATTAATTCTATTCATCTCGGTTTTTGGATCAGGTTGCCCAAACTAGCCCATAGTGGCCAACCCAACTGCACACCCTCACTAGTCACGTCACGTCCCTATGGTGACAGCAACTTCAGGTCGAGGGAATCCGGAGTAGCTCCCGTGGCTTGTACAACCGCTAGCTGGTACTTGCTTGCACATGCTCTTTTATTTTGAATGCCTACGGAGTACAGATGACAGAAGCAGATGCAGTGCTAGCTAGTAAGTGCAGACCACATTGCCGCCAGTTTGGTATAATCGGATCGCCATGCCCAATCTTTTGTCATCAGCCCCTATGGTTCATACAAAATGGCAGGCGAATTCGGCTGTCAGTTTTAGAGAACCGGATCGACCGATAAAGCAAAAGACCCCAACACCCATGCATAACTCTGTTGATTCAAAGGATGACCATCTGTCGTGGAGGCTCTAATTCAGTTATCTTCTAATATATCATTGGTAAGCTGTTTCTAGTATGCGGCTTCTGCAGGACTCGCGATCTACATTTGTTGCTCAACCTGTGTTGATGTGTGTCCTCTCATCTGTACCGTAGGGCAAGCCATGCTATTAAATACACATAGTAACCGTTGGTCTGATCCGAAATGCATGTTGTATGCATGCTTAGGAGATGAGCATGACCTCCCAAACAACAAGAAAATAATGATAATTAGGGTTGCGTGCGGCGTCCCGCGAATGACCAGCAAAAGTAGTTTAATGCACACATCAAGCCAAATCACTATAGAATAATTAGTACTAAGCATTCGTTATTTTTTGTTTTGCCGGATGGATTCGGGCGCCGCGCTGCAACCCTAATGATAATTCAATTCATCGCGCGCAATCATGAGAAAGAGCTTGATGGTCATTCGTACTACAAAAGTAGGGAAAGTGAAGGGAGGAAGCATGAACGGAATGAACACTTGCATGAAAGAACCCAATGATTCATATTTTTTAGTTGGAAACTCTGTTTTACTGCTACTTTTAAGTTTTTAATCATTTTATTGCTAGGGTGCCCAAAAGGATGACAAATGCCGAAAGGATGACAAAAAGAACTGCACAAAGAAGAGCCCAAATAGTTGGAATTGCAAATAGTTTGCCAGTTCCACTTGAGAGTTCGAGGCGGCAATTGTACCTGACTAGAGCATTTTAGAGGTAAATAATAAACTGTCCAAGTTCAATCACACCATATAAATATTTGTCACAGGAAATGGCACAATTAGACTGTGGGAGGGTGACTACTTCCTATTGTAAATGACAACTTGTTTAGTAAGAGCAGCAAACAAAAAAAACACGCCTGACTGCTCCCAGCTGGCAGTCAGGTGAAATCCTAGTCCCCTGTCTCCTCCCCTCCCCACCCACCTCGCCGTCGCGGGAGGAACCTGATAGGAAAAGCATGTGTGGTGGACGGGGGTGGCAGGCTTGTCTCCATTCCCCGTAGGAGCCCACACTTCTGGCTTGTTGTGATAGCCCTAAGAGGGTGTTTGGTTAGGTTTTTTTCTTGGCTTTCGGTTTTGGCTTATAAGCCACAAAAGCACCTACTTAGGTGCTTTTGGCTTTTGACTTTTGGCTTATATCATAGTTAAACATAAGCTAAAAGTCAAAATCCAAAAGCACCTATTTAAGTGCTTTTTGGGCTTATAAGACAAAGCCAAAAGCTAAGTAAAAAAGCCTAACCAAACACCCTCTAAATGGTGCGCGCATCAGCGAAGATCGGAAGCCAGGTCGGTGGCCCCAGGTCTTCTAGTGGTGACCGACTGACCGTGCGACTGCGTCACGTGGGCAGTGCCGTGATCAATTGTGTGGTTTGCGGCGGATGCTCCAGATCTTTGATTCTCGATAACAGTGGATCATTTTTGTTCATGTTTGACGTTTCCCAAGCGATTTGCATTCTCAAGTGGAGGTCTTAATCTAGTCAGATGCGGGCTGCCTCCGAGTGTGCATCGGTTATTGTGCTCTGGACAGCGCAACCCCAAGTTGCTAATCTTATCTGTGAGAGACAAGGTTTGCTGGTTCGACCCATAAATTGATGCAGGATAAGGACATGTTCCTCTGGAATTTACTTGAGAATGAAAAATTCGCAGTCAATTCCATTTACAGAGCGCTTGTTCATCTCGATATGTCTGTTGACAATAACAACAAAATTTGAAAAATAAAGATACCGCTTAATATAAAAATATTCACATGATACCTTCGCAAAGGGGTAATCCTTGCCAAGGATAATCTTCCAAAGTGTAGCTGGAATGAAATTTACAGTGATTTTTTTTCATCATGATGATGCCATTAAGCATTATTTTTCCGATGCAAGTTCAGCCGGTCTATATGGTCAATTATGTAAAATGGCTTCTAAACATCTTTGCCAACAGGTTGCGTGGAATAGAATACAAGTATAATATTCTTATTAGGGTGAGAGTGATTGCCGTATTATAGTCGCTCTGGATATGCAGAAATGATTTGGTGCTTTTCTCAGTTTGCCGGCCATTTAACGATGTACTTATTTGCTCCATTTGTAGTCTTCCTTACAACACTTGAGGTACACTATACCTAATTACGGAGGTGCGTACAAGATTGGAAGCTGCGGAGAGGGGTATTTTTTCCCAACATGTATGATGGCGTAGTCTACGGATCCGCCCTCCAGAACCAATACCATAGGCGTTTTACAATGGTATCATATAAAGTTTTATGTCATTTTTTACTTTTATTTGCTATGCGATCATGTGCATCTAGTTGTGCGGAGGACGTGTGTGGGCTCTTGTGGCTTGTATCGTCTTGATGCAAACTTTTGAGTTTAACAAAACATCGTTTATTGAAAAAATAAATAAAGCATGTTAGCTAACTATTTCATACATGATACCATAGACATCTAATAGCTAATTAACCTAATGTTCTTCTCATCACAGGATATATGACGATGACTATTGCATAGATGGCGACGTCATCAATGACTCCGCGCTTCCCTGAGCCCGATTTTTCGGCATCATTGGCTTGCTTGGGCTCCTTTCCTACCGCACAGTCATGTCTACACCCGATTTTCGCCAAAAGTCTCGAAGGATTCCTCCACCACCCGATGCACCGTGGCTTGCTCACGGAGCCACGTCGCAATTAATGGACACCTCACCAACCTATGCTTCTCGAGCTCCTCCCGCTTCCAATCTAGCGAACCAAAATCACTGAAATCCATCGACAACTCTCACATAGCTGCATCAGTGTCCATAATCTCCACGGAGGGGATGGAGTTGAACGACGAGCCGGGGGAGGCGAAAAGGGAGGACGAGGAGGCGCGCACGCCCTGACCAACCGACACAAGAATGGCGATCCCATGCGTTTGTGGTCAATTAGATGCTGGGAGTGCTCCTTCTACGCCTCTGTCCGTGCGAGGGTGACGAAGATCCCCACCCTAAGTGTGCCCGCTGCGCTCGGTCGGACCACTGTGTTCTATTCTCCTGCGAGTATCACATCTCATCAAGCACAATGGATTGGCGACGATGCATCTTCTGGATTACCCGCAGCCACCGACGCTCCTTGTACATGAGTTGTGGGAGGCGGGAAAGCAAACATTGACACACATTTACTAGGATATAAACAAGGTCTACTTATTTCCATGCTACATCGCCTACCATATGCCAAAGGAATAAGTTTCGTAGTCGGTGACACGTGGAACGTGGGAGTTCACGTAGGCGTGTATACAACACATATCAAACATAAGCCTATGAGGCAACAGGACGGCAAAGTCAACGAAACATGAATAATAATAATAAATTACTGTTTACAAAGTAACTCGGAATTGCACACGGTCACAATTATTTGTTTCTGAACCCTTTCTGAGTTCCTGTGATATAGCGCACACATTTGAAGATAACAAACCGTGTGCAATGTAGTACAAGACTTTCTGCATGGCTGAAGGCTGAAGCACCTAGAGACACGGCTTTCGAATTGTAATATAAACGATCTGTCACAACACACATGGATCGTATCATCCGTGTGGAAGTAGGGAACTTAAATGGGTCAATCTGTACTAGTATTCGATGGAGGGGTCCACAATTGATTGTTGATGTTTACATGGCTCACACAGAACCACGAGGAAAAAAAAACTTCCCAAGCCCAAAAAATAACCAATTGTCCATTAAAGAGTCATCGGAACAAACACTTCAAATAAATACACTTTATATTTTTCCAACTGTAAGACGAAAACGATGTGTCAAGGCACGCCTCACATTCTAGTAAGTATATACGGAGTAGTAAAGGGAACCAGTCAGTTAGATTGGTTACTTCGTAACCTAATGACACGAGTATGCCACCTAACCAGCAATTCTGAGGAGTTCGCCGTGCTGCTGTTCCAACACGACGGGTACACTCTATGGCTAACAACTACTCCGTAGCTACAACCACTAGCTACTAGTTGCATGAATATGCTCTTATATTTTCGATGCCTACGTACGTGGTACAAAAAACATATGCATCAGTAGCTGGCAGCTTCAGAGTTCAGACAACATATACTTCATGAGCCCGGACAGTTCAATTCAAATGGAGCACTGAACCGGCACATTGCTCCCGAGGAACCGTGGTTGATACAAAACGGCATGCTTGATCAGGCGCCAGTTTTACAGAGCCAGAGAAACCACAATAACTGAGCGCCCACGCATAACTCAGTTCATCGAGGGAGCTGCTATGGTGTTATTGTGAGTGCTCGGAGGTAGCCTTAGGAGGAGACAATTGCTACACCTATGATGCTCTAATTCAGTTCTCTTCTAATATATCATTGATATGTTGTTTCTAGTGTACGCAATTTGTGTGAGACTCAGCTTTCAACATTTTCAACTGAACCTGTGTTCATGTGTGCTCTCACATCCATGCCATTAAATACACATAGTAACCAATGCAATAGTCTCAAATGCATGATGCATGCATGCTTGAGACAGGGGGTCGTTACAACAGGAAGTGAAGAGAAAAAGCACGAACTGAATGAACAACTTTGCACGAAAGAAACCAATGATTCGCATTCCCACTGAAAACTCTCTTTCGGAGCTGCTTTTTTAAAAAATTTGCTAGGATGTATAAAGTATGCCTAAAAAACTTTAGAACTGAAGCCTAAATAGTTAGAATTTCAAATAGTTCACCAATTCTTGTCGGTGCTTTGTAATCGCCGATGGGTTGTGGTAGATATCAAAGAAGAAGACTGTTTGGCTCTTTTCCTTTATGTTAACCAATTTTATTTGACAACACGCCTTTTCTTTACGTAAACTATTTTCTTTTTACATCTACAATTTGTTTAGCTTCGCATTGTTTAAAAGTAACACTTTTTTGAAATGGAGGTTTAACCCCCAGCCTCTGCATCAAATCGATGCACATAACTTTTTTATATTAATTATTCAACAAAGCCTTACAAATTAATACATAAATAAGTTTGAAGCCATCATCCCGACAACAATTGTTGGTACTCCTACCAACTCGATGAAGGGGGTGGACATGGTAGGGGCCGTCTGCCCAACCCTCACACAAACGCACATCATCTAAAACCGGAGGCCTCAAACCAAGCCGCCTTCAAATTTGTTTCTGCAAATTCTAGAGATAGTAAACCCACAAATTTAATTTTTACTTAAAAAATTGAATTTTGAGTAGTGGTATCATGATATCATTTGTGAAATTCTTTGTGAACTAAAACTTATTTAAGGAAAATTAACCAGAAGAAGCACACTTTTTTCCTTTCGTGCTATACTTATTTTGTATCCATGAAAAGAAGTGCATATCATTTAATTTATTCACTAGTACGTACGGGTTGACGACTCCTGATTTAAATTTTAGATATTGCAAGCCTTGTACTGGAAGATAGTGACAGCAGAGATCTTGTTCTTGGATGCATGGTTTACTTGGTCCCAACAAGAGCCATGATGAAGGTGTTGTAGTCACCGGAGGTTTCCTTGGCGATGGCCTACTCCAAGGCAACCGACGCCCTCTTGAGAAACTCGTCCTTGATCTCCCTAAGGCAGTGTTTGGATGCTTAGAATTGGGCTCTGAATTGGGGAATCTGGAATTGAGGGCTCAATTCTGCTGTTTGGATTTACTCAGTATTGAACTATAGAATCGAGGCCCAATTCCGAGGCCCTCCCCCCGCGCGGCCAACTTACCGGTTGGCGAAATCAGAGCTCTGGACCTCTGTATTCGCTCGGAATTGGCCTCGCTCGCTTCTCCATCCCGAAAAAACAAAGAACGCACCGTCCGCGCTGGAGGAGGCCTCCCCGGCGGCGCCGCAGGTACCTTCCGCCGCCTCCCCTCTCCCCCTCCCTTCCCCACTCCGGCGGCCTCTGCCCTCCCTCATCCCTCTCCTCCCGTTCCCCCTGGCTACACCCCCATCCGCGGCGCTCCGGCGGAACCCTAGCAAGCAGAACGGCAGCGCGAGGTGCTCCGGCGGCGGCGCGAGGTCCTCGAGCGGCGGGAGGAGGTGCTCGAGAGGCCTGCCGGTATCTCGCCGTCGGGAGAGCTCTCGCAGAAGCTCGAGCACGTCACTCTCTTCTCGTACCTCGCCGACCCCCGCCCGCGGCCCACGCACAAGCCCTTCGAGGAGCTCTCTTCTCGTACCTCGCCGACCCCCGCCCGCATCCTCAGCCAGGATTTCTTCTGGTAGATCTCCGATTCGATTTTAGCTGCAGTGCTTTCCACACATGTGACATCCAAACAGCATTTGGTATTCCATTGAAACCTGAATTCTATAGCTGAATACCACGCGCATCCAAACAGCATTTGTGGTATTGAATTGAATTGGTTGATTTGGTTTTCCATTGCCAATTCAATTCAGAGCCCAATTCATTGCAACCAAACACAGCATAAAAAATAGTTCATCCTTGTTGTAGGATAGGGATTGGAGATGCTCCAACCACTCACTTCTGCGGTTCTGCCGCTACCATTTACGGCTTCACACGCAGCTCAGCTACCCTGCTCTTCGGGCCACCCTCCATGCCTTTTCCAAAATCCCTGCAAATTCATTATGGCGCTCCCACATATATAATCTCATAGCGGTCTAGCAATTGCAATCCTCTAATGAGTCACACAACAAATACCTCAAATAAATCCATTTCAGATTTTTCCAAAAGACGAAATGACATGGCAAGGCACGCCTCAGATTCTAGTATACGTCTGGTCACTTCACAACCAAATGGCGGTAGCACGCCGCTGGCAATTCGAGGTACCGGCGGCGCTTCTTCACGGAGAACGACCGTAATAACAACTTCAGATCCTAGCAACTCCGAGCAGCTCCTGTCGTTTCCGTTCCAACATGACGGATGAACTCTATGCCTTACAACTGCTGTATACAACCATTAGCTACTAGTTGCATGCATATGCTCTTCTATCTTGGATGCCTACATAGCGCAAATGACGGATGCACATGCACCAGTAGTTAGTAATTGCAGACAACATATACCTCAGGAGTTCTGGCAGTTCGGTTAAAATGGAGCGATGAACTTGCACATTACTTACGAGGAACCGTGGTTGATACAAAGCAGAAGGCTAATTCAGTCGTCATTTTTAGAGAAACGAATCGACAAATGAACCATAAGAACCGAACGCCCACACATAACTGTGTTAAACCTCTTAACTGCCAAACCCCTATTACGAGTGCTTGGAGGTAGCCTTTGGAGGAGAAAGCTGCTACACCTAGGATTCTCTATTTCAGTTTTCTCCTAATATATCGCTGATAAGTTGTCTGTAGTAGTATGCAGTTTTTGCTAGACTCAACAATCCATATTTTGTTCAAAAAAAAAAAAAGGACAGTCCACATTAGCAACTCAAAATTAAATGTGTTCATGTGTGCTCTTTCATTTGCACCGTAGGCCAATCCATGCCATTAAATACACATATTAACCACTTCACTAGTCTCAAATGCATGATGCATGCATGCTTAGGCCTTCCGTAATGCGAGTTTCCTATTGCCGTATCTACTGCTCCACGTCAGCTACAAATAACATTGAATACGGCAGCTCTCAACACAAGTTATTTTTCATTTATTATTGCTTTCCCTATCCCTACCGTCCGTCTCTCGTTCTATTGGCTGCATGGCAACAGAAGTGCTAGGGGTGAACGTTAATTGGATGAGATTAATGGCTTGCTTCAATTCCCATGTCAAGAGCCGTTTCCAAAATAAGAGACGACTCTCCTCTCTTTCTTATTTAATGAGGACTCCACATAAGCAAAACGTGAGCTGGCCATTTTAGAAACGATCCACCGTGGAGCGTTACGGATGGCCTTAGGAGATGAGCCTATTCTCGGTTCTCTCAACAAACACAATGATGGGAATAGTTTGAGGGGTTCGTTACAACGGGAAGTGAAGGGAGAAAGCACGAAATGAATGAACAACTTTGCATGAAAGGAAAAAAACCATACTCACAAGAAACTCTGTGTTTGGTGCTGCTTTTTTTTTTATTGACGAACAAACTACAATAAGAGAAGCCCAAATAATTGAATGCAAATAGTTCACCAGTTTGATCTGCTTGACAGTTTATTTCGCCTCCGGTTATTTTTATCGGTGATTTGTCATCGGTGGTTGTGGTATATCGGAGAAGACAACTATTTGGCATTGTTAAACGCTTGGGTTTCCCTGGCATTTTTAAAAAGTAACGGCATATATATGGCTATGTGCATCATTGGACACAAAGGTCGGAGATTATCCTCCTTATAAAAACAACAGAGAAGCAATGCTAATGAAAATNCTTAATATCCCCGTATATAGCTGATCACTTTGCATACTGCCCGCACACCGCTCCTCATCTCACGCATTTCCTCATGAATATCGGTAAGCAACATGTTAGATCCCTTTAGCCGTCTGATGAAATGCCAATATTGTTAAAAACTTCAAAAATAGTTAATTTGCGCCAAACCTTCTCATTTTTTACCGTTCATGTGCTTGATGAAATGCCAATATTGCTGACGACTTCATAACCAGTTCATTTTCGCCTTCATCGGTCCATCCCATCCGTAGGTACTATTGCTGTGGTCGCATATACTCCCTCCGTTCCGATTTATAAGACGTTTAAGCGTTTGACGTACAAACTCTGTCACGTTGAAACGAAAACGACTTTTCCGAAATTACCCCCGGTCGGAAACTGGCACGCGACCATTCCCTCACCGACAGCACGCGTCTCCTTCCTCTGGGTTCTCTCGCCGACGGGTTCTTCCCCTTCCTCTCTCTCTCGCCAGCGTGCACTTCCCCTCCCTCACTCTCGCTGATGCCTCCGTGCTCCACGCTCTCGCCGGCGCCGGAGCCGCAGCTTAATCTCGCCGGAGTCGCTCCCATCGCGGCCATAGCTTTGTGGGCGAGGTGAAAGGTCTCATTTTTTTTGGCGGCGGTCAAAGATCCGTGGGCGGCGGGGATGGATCCGTTGTAGGCGGTGCTTGATCTAGTCCCCGATGGCGTGGAGAAGCCGGAGGTTGGCGGGGTAAGCCTTCCTCTCTCTCTATTGAGCGGAGCAGGCACAGCAGCACGCCGCAGTCCTGTCGGCTTGCCTCTCCTGTACCCCGCGCTTTTTTTTTTTGGGTTGGTGCGTGCACTGGCGCTAACGCCGCAATGGGGACGGTAGGAGATGGGGCTGCGGCTCCTGCGGCGCCGGTGGAGGAAGAAGGCGCGGAGACGGGGAAGGGGGGTGACGGGGCCTGCACTGGCGCTAACGCCGCGGCGCGCTGGGCCAGTTCCACTACGCACGCACTCGATCAGGTCCGCAGGTTTGTGTAGTCACGATTCACACGCTTGTACATGCATCAATGAGTAATCTGTTAAAGCCTAAATTCATGCATGGTCACTGTCAGCCTCGTGCTCATGTTCCGCTCTGAAACTTTTACTGTTAGCATGCTTGTTGTGCTTTGTTCTTTTGGCTGATGACTTACCAATTCTAGTACTCCATTCTGTTAACTCCAAATGCTAGCCATAAAAGCTGGTTAAGAATGACAGATTCAAGCTGAACATAGCACACATGGATTCAGTCCTTTCGAAGATAAAAGGCTGCAAGGAATGCATGCAAAAATATTAATGGTTTATTCTTTTATCTCACGGGCTCAGACAGTAATTGCACAAGAGATCAAAGCCATATTCTGGACTGTAATATTCTTGACTTTTGTTTGCTTGTAGTACAAAATTTGAACACAAATTCGCAGTGGAGTTGTTATAGCTTTAACTGAATTTTGTGCACCTGGAGTTGCAGTAGCTTTAACTGAATTTTGTGCACCTGCGGTTGCTGTAGCTTTAACTGAATTTTGTGCACCTGGAGTTGCAGTATTGCTGTGCCGCAAAAAAATATTGCCTATCTTGAATATCTGCAGCTACTTGGAGTACTTGTGTGTGCTATCCATGCCGTGTCGGAAAAAATTATTTGATGTGACATGGACTTCTCAAGATAAATTAGAGGCAGTGCACCCATGTTTTCTTCAACTTAATTGTTGTGTGTACACAAAATTATTCGTTTGCTTGTTTGTACACAGTTCCTTGCAGCCACACCGCCTGCATTGTCGTCGACACCATGTCATCCTCTTCTTCGACCTGATGATCTGCATTCATGCCATCCTCTTCTTCGATCTGATGATCGACATCGCCTTCTCCGGGTATGATGCGCTCCTCTTCTTTTGGTTCATGTAATTAGTACACTCCCATAAACTGGTTGTGTTTTCAGTTTAGGAATTGATCAATTACTCCTGTTGTTATTAGCCATACATGATCGAGTATTAGCATTGCTGGGTGAGCAGGACCAAGGGCAACTGGGCCGACGAGGTGACAGTCTTGCGTTCACGATCCAAGGAACTGAATACTGTTTTTGTACTGCTGATGTAGTCAAACAAAATATTGTTTGCAGTACTGAACTTGTGTAGCAAGTCCTCAAGACCTAACAAAATACTGCTTGTGATGTTGTGCAGTGATCTTGCACTGAATTTGCTTGTGATCTGATGCTGTTGCAGGTGGAGTAGATTTCCTGGGGAGTAGCTTGATCTGATGCTGTTGCAGGTGTAGCCTGACCTGGGAGTAGCTTGCTCTGATTTGATGCTGGCGAGTAGCCTGACCTAATGTGATGTTGGTGCAGGTGGAGATCTCTACGCCAAATCTCCTCTGTTGTTGATGCTGACCTTGATGAGGAGCTCAAGCTTTGGTGCAGAGGAGATTTGGCGCAGTGCAGGAGCTGTTGCGGAGGAGTGGATCTGGGGCGAGGATCTCCTGCGGAGAAGTTGGGCGAGGAGTTGTGGCGGAGATGATCTAGGGCGACGAGCTAGACCTGTTCCTGGCGACGAGCGAAGAGATCTTGCGCCGGAGATGCAGCGAGGATCCCGGCGATGACCCCGCCGAGGTGTTCCTGGGGCGACGACCCCGGCGATTTCAGATTAGTGTACCTGTTTTCTGTGGGATGGCAGTGCTGTGTAATTTGGATGATTAATTGGGGGGGCAGACACGTCAATTGGGCGATTTTTGCACCCTATCGGAAAATCGTTAAACGTCTTATATATCGGAATAGAGGGAGTATTTGTTACCATGGGATCTCTCCTGAATAGCTGGAATCTTTGTCTACGGGGTGTTCTACAGGTTATCTCTTTCTCTGCTCGGTTTGCTGATGGAGTTACCTTGACACTGAACCTAATTTATGAAGTTATAAGTGTTGTATGAATTCTCAGCCTTTTGGTCAAATACAGTTAGTCAATGCTGCACACAGTTATTCTTATAGCTTTCCAATCATGTTAATGTTTTAAAACGAAGTTTCTCTCCTTCTCACATCGAGCTATCTATCTCTTTTATGCAGGAAGTTAGTAGTCAAAGCAGAGGTTTGTTTTTTATGCCAGGCCGGCGAGCCTCTTTCAGTTCAATGCTTGAATCCTCATATTTCAGTTCAATGAGTTTTTGAGTCCTAATATTCTTTTAGTACTCTGAGATTTTCAACATGTCACCGCAATTTGATAATAACTGTCTTGTAAGCCCCATGATAGTTGTACACATCATTAATTCAACCGTCTATGTTTAGTATGTGAATTACTCGTGTAGTGCTTTATATGTCTCCTTACAATCAGTGTCCTCTTACTCATAGATATTTGCTTAAATTTTAGAATATATGTTGACATGTTAACAAATGTCATGTTCCATATATTACTGATTATCATAGTAATTTCTAAAAACAAATACCCTGTTGCTTATTGGTCTTACAACATGGAGAGATGAGTCCAAGGAGCAGCCAACATGCATATGTTGCATGGTAACAGACGAAGAGTACAAAACGTCACCAAGTGTGCAAAACCAGAAAACAAAAGCTCATAGAGGGCATGCC
>QRDG01000190.1:52328-117683 GCA_012064385.1 Puccinellia tenuiflora
TTGCTTATGATGGATATGTTGAGTATGGATCTCATCAAGGAGTTTCAGGTCAGCTTTCAGTATTTAAGAAGTTTCCCAGCATGTGGATTTACTTATGCCATTTCCATTTGAAGTTTAGTGGTTCAAATTTTAGTCAAAATGTAGCTTAGTACAAGTGTGTGCCTTTTGTTGGATCTCCATGCAAGCATGAAGTATAGGAGGTTTGCGTTTGGTCTTCGTGCTCCTTTTCTGGAGCACCTTTTGAACCTTGATGGGTCTGTATTGTTGAGAAGATTTTGTGGTGTCTTTCACTTTTGATGATGATGATAGAAAGACCCCTCATATTGTTTTGTCCATGGTCAAAATGTTACTGTTATCTTCCACTTTTCTCCAGGACTATCCTCTCGCTCTTATAATCACCTTGACTAGACATTTCTAATGTTATTTTTATTGCACTTCATTTATACTGTACTTATCTTATATATTTTTCTAGGTGAGAGAAACTGTGCGTGATGTGGCATTCTTACACAACGAGCAACTCTTTGCAGTCGCCCAGAAAAGTAATTTCTTGACTGTACTTAAGCTTTGCAACATATCTCCATTACTCATAGAATGTATCGACATGTTCCATTGTAGTATCAATAGAATGTGACAAGATGACCCTATTGCTTAATGCTCTAGAAAGTTCACACCAACCTATGCTCAGATCCTGCAACATAAGAACCAATGTTACACAATGGTTTAATTTGTGGACAAACCATGCTATAAATTCGCTAAATGGTTCCTTATACACTTTACCTTGAGGGGTATCATCGAAAATATGACATCTGTGAACAAGAAACCTGATTTCTGGCAGTCTCTTGAATTGTGTGTACATAAAAATGTGATGTAGGTACAGCTTAGAATTGACTTCTGAATTCAATACTCGGAAATGGGTTGTTGGTCTGATTTTTCAGACGGTCTGTTGCCTTAATAAGCTCTTTGTTAATACTGTACGTAGAAATGGTGCTTAGCAGTTGTAAAGGCCTGCTGTCCCCCGCCCAACTTTTTACCTATTTTCACACACCAAATCATTGTTGGACCCTTGAAGAATTATGTACTCATGCTTATTATGATACAGTTTCTTCCAAATTTCTAACGAGAATATTGTTGAAACAGGTATCCATACATATAATCGCCATGGCACAGAAATTCATTGTCTAAAGGTAATTATGATTTGAACGCCTTTTTGTTCGTGTTGGTCGAGATCCCACATGATGCATTTTTTTACAGCTTCAAGCTTTGGAGTGGCAAATAGCTCTGCATGCAAATAGCCGAATAGATGATTCATCAGTTAATGTATTTTTTTGCTAGAGGGCCTTCCAATATATACTTATTTGCACTAGAGAGTTAACTTGTTGCAAGTTTATTGTTGGATGGGATTTCTTGGGACAATGGTTTTCCTTCTTAAGCATGAAACTGCGTATCAACATAAATCTTTATCATCATCAGTTTGTACCCAATGCATACTTATGAAATATGTGCTATCTCCATAATGCAGCTATAACTTATTTTCGTGAGTCTAATCAGCGATCTGTCTTCTGTTCACAGGAACATGGTAAAGCACTGAAGCTTCAGTTTCTGGATAAACACTTTCTTTTGGCATCAATAACAGCTTCGGGCAGCTCCACTACCAAGATATGAGCACTGGTGAGATGATTGCAAACTACAGGACAGGTCTTGGCCGTACGGATGTTATGCGGGTAAATCCCTACAATGCTGTCATTGGCGTTGGACATGCTGGTGGCAAAGTTACCATGTGGAAGCCAACCAGTGTGAAACCACTTGTCACAATGCTGTGCCACCATGGCCCTGTGACTGCAGTTGCATTTGAGAGGGGTGGTCATCTTATGGCAACTGCAGGTGTTGATAGGAAAATTAAGATTTGGGATCTAGGAAGTATGAGGTTGTGCATTCGTACGCTGCACGTGCACAGTCCTTGGATTTCAGCCAGAGGGGACTGCTGGCCGGCAGTAAGAGCAAACTCCAGCCGTCCCCCCGAGAGCCCCCCCCAGGACCCCCTTTTTGATGCCGGCGGATCATTTTTCCCGTAGTCGCCCCCCCAGCGCCCCCCCAAGGCCTCTTTTTTCGCCGGATTTGGCCCAATTTTTATCCGGCGTCCCAGGCCGAACCCAGCGCCCCGGGTTCGGCCTGGGGGCGCCGGCGAAAGGGAAATGCGCGAAACGGCGCGGAGCCGAGGGAAACCGCGCGAAGCATCCCGTGGACCCGCGGTGTCAGCCGCACAATGATCTCGCCGCCTCGTCTCTCGCGTCGCATTAGTGCGCGGGCCGTCAGGCTGCCGCCGTCGCGTCAAACCGGCCACGCGGCGAGGCCACGCGGCGGAGTTGAGGCGCCACATTTACTGCCCCGCCCCTCCCCGCCGGTATTTTTATTCCCGTCGAGCACCTTCTCGCCGAGCACCATCACCACATCTTCCCGTCGCCGGGATGTTCCCGATCAGATTCACGCGGTCGCATCTTCAGGAACGGGAGGCGCGTCTCCTATCGAGGCGGGCTATCCATGCCCGCCCGGATTGCGCTTCCCCGGACGGTGGCGCCTGAGCCAGATGGGGTTCTTCGTCCCTCCCATCCCCTCCGGCGACGATCGTTCGATGGAGATCGCTGCCGCCCGCGAGCTACTCACGGCGGCGGAGCGCCAGGATCCCGCCTGGGATCCTCAGAACCACGAGCGTTGGACGTCCTTCTTCACCGATAGGCGCCGGCGGTTGCTCAACGACTAACCGGCCCGGCGTCGACCGAGCCGGGAGCGCAATAACAGGGAGGGGCGGAAGGCATGGTGGGGCATGCCCGGGCGCTCCCTGGACATCGTCCTGGACTACATCGAGCAGGGCAACTCGCCGCCCCTCCGGCCCCGCCCCTCCAGGCCCCGCCCCCCCAGACCGCCCCGCTCGCACGCATCGAGGAGGAGCCGAGCGAGGCGCCGGTGCGGAGGACTCCGCGCGGGATCGTCATCGGCCGCGTGAAGGACTCCGGTGTCACCTCCGGCGGCAGATCCTCGCGCGGCGTCGCCATCGGTCGCGGCAAGGAGGAGCCCGGCCTCCGGGCCATGAAGAAGAAGAAGACCGCGCGTGACGGGCCGAGCCATACGATGAGGACGAGGCGACGAGGCTCGCTATGCAGGCGAGCCTCAACGACGTCCCGCCGGCGCCGAAGGAATTCGCGTTGGCGTGGTCCGCCCGCGACCACCAGCAGCGCATAGAGGCCGCGGCGGCCGCGGAGGAGCGCCACGAGCGCCGCCGTCGTCAACGCCGGCAATTCGTCGTTCTGGAAGAGGACGATGACGACGAGCGTGGCCGCCAGAGCCGCGGCGACGACGGCGCTGGATGCAGTCGTTCAGCACCTCCGGCGGCCGGTGGCGACGACGACAGCGACGAGGACGAGGACTACACAATCCCTACAGCCGTCTCGGCATTAAGCCGTAGTTTTATTTTAGTTTGTATAAATTAACTCGTCTTTGTATAAATTCGTCGAGTTTCGTCGAGTTTCATTAGTCTTGTTTAAATAAGTCTTGTTCGTCGAGTTTCGTCGAGTTTTCATTTTATGTTGTTCAAATTAAGTCTTGTTTTCGACGGTCTTGGGGGGCACGGCTGGGAACCACTCCAATCCCACGGCGTTTTTTTCCGCCGGCGCCTCCCCAGGACGCCCAAAAAAACGCCGGCAATTCGGCCTGGGGGGGCCAACGGCTGGAGTTGCTCTAATGGGTCTCTAGTTGAGATATACAAGGATTCTGGAGGCCAGGATTATAAAATTTACATGAAGCATAGAATGGTAAAGGGATATCAGGTCGGTAAGGTTTTGTTCCGCCCTTACGAGGATATCTGTGGGATTGGACACTCCATGGGTCTCTCTTCCATTCTTATTCCTGGATCAGGCGAGGCGAACTTTGACACCTTTGTGGAGAACCCAGTGGAGACCGCCAAGCAAAGGAGGGAGAAGGAGGTGCATTCCCTCCTTAATAAGCTTCAGCCAGAGACTATCATGCTCAACCCAAATATGATTGGTAACGTAAGACAGCCAAAGAAGAAAGAGAAGAAGACCAAGAAGGAGATTGAAGAGGAGATCGAAGATGCCGTGGAGACTGCCAAGAACACTAGGGTCAAGAAGAAGCCAAGGGTAGGAGCAAACCCAGCAAGCAGGCCAAGAAGAAGGAAGAAGTGGTCCTCAGAGCCAAGAGGCCTTTGCTGGATCAATACAAGGAAATCGAGGAGCATCCTGACAAGAAGCAACGGATAGGTGAGAAACCGAGCTGCCGAAGCCTTGCAGCGGTTTGCCAAGAAAGGGCAATCATGATCTTTTTTTTTTTATCAATTATTATCATTAGTGTGTGTTGTAGCATGATGTAGATGGCAAGTGGTATCTTGTTCCATGTGAACTTGCCACATGAGGCAATGGTGCCGAAAAGAATGGACCAGAATTTTGTACTCGACTATCTGTATTCCAGTTGGGCATGGCCTCCAGGTTGAAATACATCTCACTTGTTATCTTCGCTAAGTTGGCATCCTCTTTTTTTTTTGTCTGAAGAGGCTTGTGAGGTTTATTTGATCAATTGGTAATACCTCCTCTGTGGTGTTGATACACCAATATGCAAGTTCTATGGCACATTTCAGTTTGCCATTTTTGGACATGGGTGTAGTTCCTCGCTTTTATTTGTAGAACAAGTTTTGCGTATGATACGTTTTCTTGTATTGTACCATACCTGTTCCTGTATGTGGTGATTGAAGCTTACATGGCCTGAAATCCCATTTAAGGACCATATCATGTCAGCTAAACTTCTCTATGTTTTCTGATGTTGGGCAGTGACGGATGGTAAAAGCACGATCCGAATTCGTGGTAGATTCCACGCTTTGCCATAGTGTGAAGAGAAAGGAAATGCGAGCTATGGTCAGAAGAAGGAAGTTTCTAAAGACGACTCTTTTTCATTGCCCCTTTATTCAGATAAGGGGCAACAACCATTCCATTATAAACCATTTTCCTTTCCAAGAAGGGCCAACAAACATCCATTAGGACTTTAAAAATATGCAAGGGATTTTTAAAAAAATCCATAATGACAAAAGTGTGAAATATCCCACCGCAAACAATTTGATACCAATTAAGACGAGAACTCTGAGCAACTCCAACCATAACACTGCAATTCATAGATGGGGCACCCAAAGTCTCCAATCATTCCCCTCAAATCATTTCCAAGTTATTTTTTCTTCTCTTTACACATTAAAAAGGAATTAAAATATAACATTCGGCTTTAGCGGGTATTGGCGTGAACTCCCACAAACTCGACTTTGGTGGCAGGAGGGGAATTTTATATCGGTTGGTCCTTTGAGGAGGATGGGTTGGTTCCGTTTTCTCCCCAAATTTAGGAAAAATATTGCATGGTTATAATATCTTCCTGAAAAAATGTTGTTACAAAATTTACGATAATATATATATTTTTTATATGGGTGAGTTTTTTTTGTTGCACTTGACTTCCTAGCGTTCGCCTAAACAAATTCTATAACAAAGTGAACCCTCACAAAATTTTCCCTTTCAAGCATACTCCCTCCGTACGCGAATAAGTGTACGTTTTCTTTTTTTTTGAAAGTCAAACATTTTTAAATTTAATCAAAATTTTTACAAAAAAATAGCAACATACTTTTTTTTTGCGATTGAAAAATAGAAACATACTTGACATCAAATTAATATATTATTAAGGGTTTGGCTAGTCTCAGTTGACTGAGAATTTTTTAAGTCTCAATCACCTAGAAAAGTGCAACTGCAGTTCAAAAAACAGTGCCAACTCGAACGAGTTGCACTTTCTGGCAGAAAGTGTAATTGCACATTTCTTCCAGAAAAGTGCAACTCATGCACATTTTTGTGGGTAACTGAGACATAAGAAAAAATCAGGCGCCTGAGAATTTTTTAAGTCTAAATCACCTCAGAAAAAGTGCAACTGCAGTTCAAAAAAAAGTACAACTAGAACGAATTGCACTTTTCTCCCAGAAAAGTGCAATTGCACATTTCTCCCAGAAAAGTGCAACTCATACACATTTTTGTGGGTGATTGAGACATAAGAAAAAAATCAGGCGCCTGAGAATTAGCAAATCCGTATTATTAAACTACATGTCAAGATGTATTTAACGATATTAATTTAGTGTCATAAATATCGTTACATTTTTCTAAAAGTTGGTCAAAATTAATAAAGTTTAACCTAAGACATGTCTAAGCGTATACTTATTTGAGGATAGAGGGAGTAGAACTAAATCAATCCATCTGAAAGGGCCACATTCGTGTTCTCGAGAAAGGTGTTAGGCGAAGGCGCGATAGCGACGAACAAAATGGCGTGTAGCAGCCACACACATCGTGCCCAAGGAAAAAAATAGCGTGCTATAGAAAAATAGCGTCGGTCTTAAATATGCTATCAGCATGTTATAGCGTGCTATAACGTGTTATTAGCGAGACATTCTACACTGATCTATTTAGCGAGACAACTCTCAAAATGCTCTAGCGTGCTATTAGCGACGCTATAGCGCGCTATTTTTTTCCATGATCGTGCCGAGTCTTACTTTTAGAATTTTTTTTCTTGCTTCCTTAAAAGCCGTCAAAGAAAAAGACCATTTACAAAAGAAGCAGCGGAAAAAGGGGCAAAATAGAAAGGAAATAGAAACAGAGGATCCCTCGGAGAGGCCGCATTCCCTCGTCCTCCCGGCCGCCCTCGCAGATCGCCGCCCCCCCATCTCCGGCGAATGGCGTCCCGTCTCGCGTCCCGCCTCCTCCTCCGCCGCTCCACCGCTGTAATCCCCCCTCGTCCTCTCTCTCTTTCTCGTTCCTCTCTTTCATATGTTTGTTGATCTGATGCGATGATTCGGTCGGCTAGATTGGCGTTCCTTCTGGGATCATTTGCTGGACACGGCTTTGGTTGCCGTGCAGGCGATTTAGTGTGTTCTTCGTTGTCGCCTGCGCATAATTTACTTTCAGTTTAAAGCCTTCCTTTCTGTCAGATCGTTTCGCGGGTGGTACGCGTGCCGGATTTTGGCGTCGTATAGGGCGTGTAGATGTTTTGTCCTTTTCGCGTCAGATAATCTTGATTTGATCCTTTATTAGGGGATTGTTAAACCATCATGGAGGAGTAACCTGCGACGGTCGGAGATCATACGTAATTGCTGCTTGCTTCCACACTTGATTCTGGCTGGGCAAAATTGGACGATGATTTCTAGATGTCGAACGATGCCTGTATGCTGCAAACCGAAGTCGAGTAGTTGATAGGGTTTAGAAATTGGTGGTGCTGTGGGGATGCGTGTAGGAGGACTCGCTAGATATGGTATGGGGCAACTAGATGGGGGAATTCATCATTTAATCTTGTAGCCTGTGTGTTGTGTGACCTAGTTGAACAGATTAGAGCTCATTTTCACATGTAAACTGAGTATGCCAAGTTTTATGGATTCTGATGTTCGGTGATCTGTTTACTAGTTCAGCTTGTTTTTTCATTGTTTGGTGGTCGAATAAACTGCAGTATAAGAGTAAAATTCACTTATGGTTCTGGAACTGGCAATGGCTCCATCTTCATCCATTTTTACTTTGAAAATGCATGTTTAGATCCCTTAAACGTGTTAAGTGGGTCACTAGGAGGTCCGACTGCGCCACACTGTCCTGTTGTACTTACGTTATGTGGCGAGCGTACTCAGGTCAGTGATAAGAAATGGCATGGCTACATTTCTTGCTTTAGGCATGAGAGGATACAGCCTGAGCACATTTTCTCTGCATGCTATATTATAAATGCATAAAGGACTGCCAATGTATTCCACATCATGACTGTGGGAGCCCAGTATTAGTGTGAGTGGACTTCTGGTTGGTCGATATAGGAGTTAGTTTGATGGATCTTGATTATAGGGGCTAATTGAATAAGGATGCCAGTAGGTGTTTATTTTCTTATGTGTGCGTCGAATTGAACTAATTGTGCACTGCTACTAATCCATGTTGGCTGGCGGTGTGAGGAACACGACAGCATGGTGCTTGGACCCGCTAATGTCCTCTTAGATGAAAATGGACAATCTGAAGCAAGTCTAGTTGTCAGGGCGAATTCAAATACCACATACAATTTGTTTGTCACCGGGTATCAACTGTACTACTGAGTACCATAAATAAGTTGCATTTTGCATCTCTGCTTGAGCGTATGTATTGTTGTTTTTCCCTTCTCAGGACGGAAATCATCATACTAACATCTGTAGTATTGTTTTCCCTTCTCCATATGGGAATGATCATACATACATCTGTATTTTTGTTATTGGTTACACTTTTTTTAGAGGATAGAGTTTTCCACATACTAGTCATAACATTATAGTACATCACACAGCATCTGTTTTTCTTCTCTATCGGGAATTTGGTCTTTGCCACTCCGTTCTCTTGCTGGCATGCAGGTCCAGACCCCATTTTCTGTGATACAGCCAGTACAAAAATAAGTTGATGCCACTGCTTAGTTGCAAAAACGAATTTGTCTCACATTCCTTTGTTCCTACATAATTAAAATAGTTTCCCTTTGTTCATTTACTTTCTATGCTTAAATTTGATCTGTCATTTTAATGGTCCTAGTGCACTTGCAGGTAGTAAGTTTGCTCCAGAGTTATAGACATGCTAGACATTTCAGCACTCAGTTACTCGAAGGTCAGTAGCTCTACAGATGTTACTTTCCACGTTGATTGCTGTTAGTTTCCTTGGCAACTAATGCTTTTCTGCAACCTTCACTGCAGGTGTTCCGACATTTTCAAAGCCAACACGGTAAGGAGTAAGCTTTGCACTGCATTGCCATTTTGTGATTGTACTATATAATTTACTTACTGAAAAAGCTCTATTTTCTTTAGATTGGAGTTTGTTATCACTTACTACGCTGTTTTATACCGGCTGCTGCTGTTGTTGTTGTTGACTGAATATCGCCTCTTATTGATTTGTAGTGGACGCTATTTCCTTCCAAATGCTTCTCCTTATCAAATTTGGAGTAGATCATTTGCTTCAGAGAATGGTAAGGCATAGCAGCCCTGTAGAGGCTGTGAATAATTACGAATTGCTGCCTGAGGAATTCTCTGTCAACTCCTGTCTTTGTTTTAAGGTGACTTGGTTGAAGCTGTTGTGCCCTTCATGGGTGAATCTGTAACTGATGGAACCCTTGCCAATTTCTTAAAGAGTATGCACCTCTGTGTCTCTCTACGATTCAAGTGGTCTATGTTTATGCTACTGACATGTTATCTGCTCCAGAACCGGGTGATAGAGTTGAAGCTGATGAGGCCATAGCTCAGATTGAAACTGATAAGGTGTTCTTTCTGGCTCATTCATTCTGTTTCACTATCTGTTTTAGTTTGTTCTGCAGTTCTTGATGATAGAATGATCCTAAGTGGAGGGGCTCTATTCTGTTTTTCAGGTTACTATAGATGTTTCTAGTCCTGAAGCTGGGGTAATTGAAAAGGTGACTGTAGTCCCCACACTTGTCATTCCAAATTTACTTTGCATGTCCCACAAGTTATCTCATTTATGTATTTAGCACTATGGTTACTCTTCTGACACATCGGTGCTTTGCAGTTCGTTGCCAGTGAAGGTGACACTGTTACTCCAGGTACCAAAATTGCCATGATATCTAAGTCTGCTGCTCCAAGTGAGGTCCATGCTGCACCATCTGAAGAGACTTCCCAGAAGGAGACCCCTCCACCACCTCCTCCCAGAGAAACCCAAGGTTGAGAAAAAATCACCAAAAGTAGAATCTGTCAAAACACAGGCGTCAAAACTAGCATCCCCTTCAGAACCTCAGCTCCCTCCAAAGGAAAGAGAGAGAAGGGTAAGGTCATATCCATCATTTATGTTTATATGATTGATAAGACGTACAATGGAATCTCATATTTTTGGGATTAAGCACAATTTTTTACCATGATAACTTGAGAAGTGCAGGTGTCAATGCCACGGCTCAGGAAACGTATCGCAAATCGGTTGAAGGATTCTCAGAACACGTTTGCACTACTGACTACATTCAACGAAGTTGACATGTAAGTCCATGTGCATCAGACCATCACTGGTTGGTTTTCTATTTTTTCTCGAGTGTCTGTGGTTGGTGTAACCGTGAATGCATACCTCCACTGGATTTTAGCACATGCATAAGCCTAAGTTACTCCAAACAGGTTTGAATTTCTCCACTAACATCAATCTTAAAACAATGTACCTCTCAAAATCATGTCCTTGGGTTGACATGATCATTGTGTAAATGAAGCATCATGATAATATGCTTCAAATATGTTATGCACTTATGCTCCAATGATATTAACCAGAGGAATACGAACAATGATTTATCTTCCATAGTAAAATGCTGTACAATAGTTCAAGCTTAAATCTCTGTGCTCCAATACTATTAATTAGAGGAATACGAAAATGATTTATTTTGTATAATAAATGATATATAGTAGGTTCTTTTAAGCTTACATCTTTGTGTTTATGCCCTAATGCTTCATTGGTATGTTTTTGTTTTACTATAAACTTCTGATATGTTCCTGAACGAGTTGTTTCTTTTTTGTTACAACTGTTTCTTTATTGCATTTAGGACCAATTTGATGAAGCTGCGTTCTGACTACAAAGATGAGTTTGTTAAGAAGCATGGTGCCAAATTGGGTCTGATGTCTTGCTTTGTTAAGGTAGTGGCAGTCTGATGAGCTACTTAAACGATTGTTTGTAATCTTCTGGATTGTCCTAAACCCACTCGTTTTTGCAGGCTGCTGTTTCCGCGCTTCAAAATCAGCCAATTGTTAATGCTGTTATTGATGGTGACGACATCATCTACAGAGACTACATCGACATTAGTGTTGCTGTTGGCACTTCCAAGGTATTGTCACTTGTTTTCTCTATATTGAAAACCAAACTATCAGCACTTTTTTACCATGCATCCTGTTGTGATACGAATGCCATTTTGCTTTAGGGTCTTGTGGTGCCTGTTATCCGCGATACAGAAGGGATGAACTTTGCGGACATTGAGAAGGGGATAAACACCCTTGCAAAGAAGGCAACTGAGGGGGCACTGTCAATTGATGAGATGGCAGGGGGAACCTTTACCATCTCAAATGGTGGTGTTTATGGAAGCCTTATCAGCACACCTATCATCAATCCGCCGCAGGTTCTCTTTTTGTTTGCTGCCTTCTATTATGTTTGTTAAATTCTAGATTAAACCTCTAACACAATCTGCATGTAATGCAGTCAGCAATTCTAGGAATGCATTCAATCGTCCAACGCCCTGTGGTTGTCAATGGTGACATCCTTGCGAGACCAATGATGTACCTTGCACTGACATATGACCATAGGTTGATCGATGGCAGAGAAGCTGTTCTGTTTCTGCGCCGAATCAAGGACGTGGTTGAAGATCCACGGAGGTTGCTCCTCGACATATAGTTCCATATATTAGTTCTGGCCTACGATTGTTTCTTGTTAGTTTCGGAATAATTGTACACAATTTTGACTCATGCTGTAGTCGCTTCTCCAAAGGTTGAGAATTCGGTTGCCGGCCTCTGAATTGTAGAGGAAAGATCAACTCGTTTCCTTTCTTTTTCCGAGGTGATACCTGTTGGGATGATAGTTCCATAAACATATTTCTCACTTTACAATAGCAAAGGGCCACGCTCCCCAACTTTGTTGTGCTTTTTTTTTTCCATGACAATTATTCATGTGGCATCTGCTCTCAGGCTGGTGCTCGATCTTGGCATTGTCAGTTTATCATTCACTTTCAGAGTGGAGTTCCAGTGAACTATTTGGGCTTTCCTTCTGAAATTTCTTAGGTCACCATTATTTGTGCTTTCCTTCTGAAATTTCTTAGGTCACCATTATTTCCATTCTAGCTGAATATTGCTAAGAAGTAGGTACTAGTTTAGTTTCCATTGAAAAATATATCATTAGTTTCTTTCATGCAAGTTGATCGATGTATACGTGTCTTGGCTTTCTGAATATTTCGTACAACAAACGGCCATCAAGCTCTTTCCCATGATTTAGGAGCAAACGACCCTAAAGCTGTACGTTTCGCATGATTATGTACAACTAGCTGAATGCCCGTGCGTTGCTATGATGTTTGTTTCGCAACACATGTCAACATAGTGTTTTGTTTCGCAACACATGTCAACATAGTGCATCGTTTACATGTATAAAACAACGGACACATAGAAAACATCGTTTGATTGCCGATTTTTGCACCTCTGGTTGTTTAAAAAAACGAATTTATGGTCTCTTCCTACAATATTGCCTCGGGGCCTATGTCAATGGTTTATGTAACATCGACATAAAATACTCCCCATAACCTACAAAATAGAAACATACTATCTAAGTAAAATTTAATTATGGTCATATGTTACATGCATAGAAAAAGACATTTGTATGCAACTCCTTTTTGTGTGTAAAAATGGTAATGAGTTTTGGTTCTCTCCTAACAACGCCGGCTCAGGTCCTATTACCGTGGGTTCTTTTGGATCATCACAATATCCATTATAAATGTTAATCATATTTTCTATAACTTTGGTCACACTTTATTTATTTGATCCAAATTCATACGCTTTTTTCCTAAACCGAGCTGTACATAAAAAAACCACCCGGCAATCGCTTACATCGATCAGGCTCATGTGTACATTTTTTTAATGAAAGGGAGGCTCATATATACTACTTCTTCCGTCCCGAAAAGGATGTCACAGATTTTTTCATTCATAAATGTATCTATATGTAAAACACGTCTAGATACACTCGTGGATGGAAAAAGTTGTGACATCCTTTTTGGGTTTGGGACGGAGGGAGTACACACTTTTTTTTAAAACACATATTCTATATTCTTTCTACTTTTTTTTTGTGCAACTTTTTTTTCATTCATAAATGTATCTATATGTAAAACACGTCTAGATAAACTCGTGGATGGAAAAAGTTGTGACATCCTTTTTGGGTTTTGGGACGGAGGGAGTACACACTTTTTTTGAAAACACATATTCTACATTCTTTCTACCTTTTTTTTTGGTGCAACTTTTTTTTTATCTGGGTGGCAACTTATTTTTTTACCTAAACACATATACTACTACTATATGCTACTCCAGTAATCTGCCAACTACATCGATTTATAGAAACGGTAAGTCTATGGGCGCTCTCCTGGACGCTCCTTCTGACACTGAACCAGTGCACTTCTACTCACACGCTTAGTCCCACTTCCCATCTCAGGATGCCACTCCAACCATCTTATCCGCACAGCAGCCACCACCTGCACAGACCTCCCACGGCCTAGCCCGGCCACCCCATCCTCTCGAGGACTCATGTGCCCGGCCTCCTCCTCTCGCACACCCTCTCCCACGTCTGTAGATTGACGCCGCCACCGCTTGTCAGCCTCAGATCGACGTAGGTGTCTCCGTCCACATGTCCCCGTGCAGATCAAGACATCCGCCTCTCACTTGTGTTGCTTCCAAGTAGCTAGCGACCGTGGCGGAGCACACGCTATGTAGCTTCGGTTGCAGCGGCGCCAGGGTACGGGAGCGGAAACCAGCAATGGGCGAGGCGAGTAGGTCGACATCGCGGAGGTGGGTATTCGTCCGTGTAAGGTTCACTCCCCTCTCGCTCCTGATAATTCCCTGACCATCTGATTTTTTTTGTTATTTGCTGCAGATCACGGCGACGGTGCTGACAAGAGGAAGGAGGAGGATATGGAGCAGAAGGCCCGGCCGCCCGGTAGTTTGACACCCTCAGCACGAAGGCGAACCCCTTCTCCTCCGTCGTTGGAGTGAGGACTAATTGCCATGAATCCTGGGAATGAAGCACCAATTTTCACAAGGTCTTGGATTCTTTTCCTAGCTAGCTCCGTACATGTAGGATATTATGATCCAAACCAAGATTTTAATTAAGATCTCTTTATCAGTAGTACGGTGCTCACAGTGCTAGGATGCTAGCTACTTTGATGTCTGGGAATGATAACATAGCATCTTCTTTGGCAATAGTAATAAGCAGTGCTCAAAGTGCTAGGATGCTAGCTTTATGTCTGGGATGTAGGACTGCTAACTGTGCCTTGGATGAATTGGTCAATCTAAGCGATGGTCCTTTGGTCCATTGTGGCCCTGTCCCAAATACGACAGTCCGTTTCTTCATAATATTACTTATTTTGAACTTAGGCAGATAGAATGTTTTCTTTTTGGCATGTAGATGGAGCCCTTGGATCTTGTTTCAAGACATCCAGTGTTTTCGTGCTCATAACATGTCCTAAGCTTAATTTCCTTCCCTCTTCTTATTCTCGAATAAAGACCGGTGTCGACTTTTGTACCTCACATACTAATGAAAAATGTATATATTCTAGGTTGCATGCTCTTCACAGTGTGTGAGGGCATCAACTGTTAAATCAGAAAGGAGGTGCACAGTCCAGTGTTGGGAGCCAACAACTATACTGGAGCTGTTGTCATTCTCATTTTCCCTGTCATTTGCCATTTTTGTTGACAGCTTCCATGTGTGGCTTTCTTCTACTTTCCTTGGTTTGTGGTGCGGCAGATCTGTAGAATAGCATTAGTTTGTTGACAAGTGAACCTTATAACAAGGCTATATCATTTGTATAGACTAATAACACTGTATTTTAATACTCTTAATGTAGAATGTTGTATGCTATTTTACCTGACTATTTTAGTGTTTCAAAGCAAGAACGATAACTAATTTAATTTCTCTCAGCTGATGTATTGGTCGTGTTAACTGAAAGAAAATGGTGTAAACTTTTTTTCATATTCGAGATGGTGCAGGCCTTTCACGATGTATTTGTAATGGCAGACTTTTACTTATTTTGCAGGGTGGTTTCAGTACGATGATGGCATAGAGTGGATCTTGGTGCTCCGCAGGTTCCAGCGAGTATTCTTTTGTTGTCAACAAAGATGCCCATGGTCAGAATCTATATGTGCCATTAGTATTTCATTTGACCCAAATTTACAGCTGCATGCATTTTCAAACTTTGTTTTCATTTGACTTGTCAAAACGTAGTAGGGTACAGACTCTAGACTGCATACCTGTATGACATCACCGTACAACTCGAGTACATCTTACAGCAAGGCCATGTAGAGCTAGAGTTTGATGTATTTACCTGAATTGTTGTCGTTGGTTAGGTCTTGAAATGGAGTCTGTACCCCAGTACGGTTTGATGATGCCATATGCAACACGGCGCTTCTGCCATATGAGGTCAACAATCAGAACGGAATACAAAAAACAAAAATTTCTTAGACTGATGGCTGTGTGTAGGATGACTCACGACGTCTATGCTGTAATCATGTAGGGTGCCAAAGGTAGGAGGACACCGGTGTCGTCGATACGGCGTGGCAACCAGGTCGAAGACGACGTGGACACCAGAATGTCGCGGATGGCGTGGACAACGGGGCTAGGGCAGGGCGCAGACGACCGGGGTGTGGTCGAGACGGCGCAGCCGGAGGTGACGACCGAGGTGTCGTCGAGACGGCGCAGCCGGAGATGTGGCAGCATGGGGCGCTTTGTCTGCAATTGATTGAGGAAGGCACACGTCTTGCGCGAGGTGGAGCTGGGGTTCCCGCACGAGGTGGAGAGACCAGGGGCGGGGACGCTCGTGCGCATGGGAAAAGGCCGCTTGCATGGTTGAGTCGAGAAAGAGGAAGCTGAGGAAGGGACCGAGGAGAAGGAAGATCAGACGCTCATGGGGATGTGAGCGGCGGCGCTGGAGATCCTCGTCAGGGCGGCGGAGAAGGGCTTGCCGTCCAGGAATTCTTTTTCCCGATTGATTTGATTGCGAGATTACGTGCTGCATTAATGAGTTTCCATAATCTGTACCGATTGGTTTCCATAATTTATGGGCCGGCGCGCGGAGGGCTCGAGTTGTTTCCATGGATTTCCTTGGGATTGAGTGATTTCCTTGCAAATGATTGATTTACGTCCTGCGCAATTATTTGTTGCCAGCTTTGCTTGCTATTGATTGATTTACGTCCGTGATTGTTTGCCAGAATCCACGTCCGGGCATTTATTAGGTTGTTTCCTTTTATTCCTCCGTGATTTCCTATTTCCTTTTGTGGGCTAACGGAGTGACGTAATAAAGGATCGGACGGTTGTAGTGGGACCGGTGGTGAGTCATTTTGATCGTACGGTCAACGTGCGTGCGATGGTCATCCCAGAACCTACCAACTCCCATGTTATAGTATAGATGAATGGCTTTTAGTTATTTCTTATAGCCTTTCAGAGACTGTTCACACCTCCGGCATGCATCATGCATTCATGCATGTGAGATGAGTCCAGCAGTTCCATGTGTATATATTACTATGGTTTGGCATGGTATCCAGCCGAGATAAGAACAAGTGGCGAATATTCGTAGCAATCTACTTATGAGATTAGAAGATAACTGAGTTACAGATGTGTGTTATTTAGCTCTAGAAGTAAAGGGGTTTTATACCAGTTTGGCATGGTTATTGGGCCTTATATAACTACGAGCACATCGCGATGTGCACGTTACAAGTGGGCATCTTTAGGGATGTAAGTGGACATGCCCATGGAAGTACCCGCACTGGCCGCAATAGCCGTGACTGCGGTTAGCAGGTGCCCGCGGAAGCACCCTCGCGGACGCCGCATGTTTGGCAGGTTTGACAGGATTAACTGCCCGTACCATACAAGACAGGTTATTAAAACACTAAACAATGACTGAACGCGTCCAGCTAGCAAAGACGGGTAGGACTGTGACGGTTGGCGAATTATGGCTTGTAATATTGTCTCCATCAATCAAGCTATAGGTGTGTACGTGTAAATTGCTTCCGGCGAGGCAAATTCGTATCAGAAGGCATTGGAGACACCTTTGCTACAAAAATCAAGAGTATAATCAACTAGCACTTCCAGCAGGTCGCTCTTCGTCCAAAAGAAATTCGCAAGTCGACTAGTTGTATCGGCACAAGCGAATCTAACATGAGGCCATGCAACACGGCCTGAGACGAACAGCCGGTGACAACTAGCAGCTGCGCGGGTGCTTTTGCATCCTCAAATGTGCTCTGCAGGATATTAGCATCGATTTTGTAGTCTGTGTGCGTTGGCAGTCGGACCCTCAAGCTTTTTTCCTCTACACAATCGTCTCGTTCCTCTACACCACCATGTTATTGGACATCATTGACATCCGCTCATCAATTCTTTTCGGTTCTGTAAAGGCTGGGTGTAATTGATATCTACTTGGTATTAATATATTCTCTTTATTAAAAAAATAAAAATTCTTTTCGGTTCCGGTTTGAACTGGCCAGAGAAACATTAGTGGGAAGAAGCTCCTAAGAAACCACACTCCAATTCTTGTTGGCTGCTGATGTCTTAGCTTATTGACTTAGCTGTCCGCTGAAAACTCTATAATGCCCATGATGGAGTTTGTATGCCGACTAACCTGTGTTGAGTTATTTTTTTTACTTTTTTGCTGCAAACATGAGCACACATTAATTTTACAAACATAACAAAAAGGTAATAAACATAGGACGTCATACATTTGTTGCTTACAATTCAAATAAAGTGAATGTGTAATGTTTTCTTCTCAGCAAGTAGAGTCTAACTATTAAGGGGAGTTGATGGTCATATGTTGCTTTTCGGAGCCAACTGGTGGGTCTTTGACGTGATTGCAATTTTCTCGACCGAACCAAATGAGGTTAGCGGTGATCTCTTGCCCTGCCACTTTGGTGCTGCAATGACCCCTAACAAATTCCCGATGGATCCACATAGGCGCGGCAGAAACCTACATTTTCCCTATCACTCCAGAAATGGAGGCGGAGGCGAATCAATGTGATGGGAACCCAATACTGACCTATGTTAGGTAAAACATTCCTGAGAGAGTGGCGATGCCTAAAGCTGTAGTGGAGTAGGGGTGACGGAGATCAAAGGTGAATGCACTGCCAGTGTCATTAAAACTACAAACTACCCATCCATTTATATTGAATATCCAATGCGACATATCTTTTGCCTTTTTTTTCTCGCGCTCCGGGAGGAATGGAACCGACGGCGGGTGTTCGATGGCAGGGGGCGGTCGGTGGCCCCTATTGGAAACCGTAATTTTGGGCATGGTCTGCAGAGAACAAGGCATATGAGGAAGGAGAGAGGAGGCACGAGCGTTGGGCAAGTAAGGAAGAAAACGGTTCGGGCCTCGTGGTGGCATTTCTGACATAATTTCCGTGAAATGTAGGTACGACACCCTACCTTGACATTGCGCGGTCTCCGCGGTAAGAGCACACATATGGGTTTTTGTTACTATCTTTTTTAGATTCACAAATGTGAGTACGAAATCATGTGTGCTTACCCGTGCAAAGTTTGTACCGTAATTGTACAATAGTAGGATCTTTCATATATTTTATGTACAAATGAGCCCTAAATCAATAATAAGCGGGGCTCAGAATGGACGGCAAGGAAAAGACGATGTCATGCAGTGAACCGCACCAGGCGATCACACATGTTAGTCATGAAATTAATGCCCATACTTCTAGCAAGTGCATCCCGCATCCCTCTCCGACTGCAGGCGTACTCCCTTGGTTCTATTAGGCCGTTCGTAGTGCTACAGCGTGCAACGTATCTTAGCTGTCCACGCTGGATATTTGCTTATGTGGAGATCTGTTTAAGGAGGAAAGAGAGTAGAGCCGGTTCTTGTTTTAACTACGGCTCTTGCCACCAAAATTCAAGACAAAGAACCACAGCTTGCCAATTAGCGCTTGAGGGTCCGCTTGGTTCACTGTTTATTTTTTCCCCGGTGGAAAACGACGAAATCATTCAGAAATTTACGGACGTCCCATGGTCCGTAGAATTATACCGGCCTTTTCCGGTCCGAATACTCGGAATCCGATCGGGGCCTGAGGCTGGTGTTGGGATGGCGCGGAAGAAATAAATGAGGAGGCTAATTAAGCTAAGAAACGACAGACTGAACTCTAAATACTTGTGTGATGGCCTGGATGGTGTTTGGATACGGCTTTGCTGTTTTGCAGTACAGAAGGCCCATGGATGTTGACTGCCAAAATTCTACTCCGACCGTAATGTTTTATGACAAGAGCAAAATCCTGCCAGTCAAAATACGTCCAGCAAGATCTTTTACTCTTGTCTCTAGTCAAAGATGTTCAAGTTTGACTTTGTTGACAGAAAAAGAAAACCAAAACCTACAATATCAAAACAATATCGTTGAATTTATCAAGAAATATATTGTTGTAATATATTTCTTGGGTACCATGGATGTTGATATTCTTTCTACAAACTTGAATGACTTGAACAAGTTTGACTTAAGGCAAGAACAAGCAACCTTGCATATATATAGAGGGAGTTTTTTTTTGCGAAAAATATATATAGAGGGAGTTAGTAGGACTGAACATCTGGACAAAAGACGGTTTTATATATTGTCTCTCCTCTTCAACTATGGGCGGGATACACCGATGAAACTTTGAGGTGAAGAGTTAAGAGCATCTCCACCGGGGGTGCCTAAATTGTGTCCGGCACACCTCAATTGGTGGCCCAATCGCCTCCCACACTGGCACCCCCAAAGAAAATCACCAAACACAAATTTGTTAATATTGCAATTAAAATTTCATTCGATTGAAATAGAAAGTTCGATACAAATTCGATACAACTTGATTTAAACCCTAAACCTGATTCTACCGACAGACTCAGAGACTTTCCCAGTGCATCGCGGAGGAGTCAAGGCAGAATGTATCTCTGCTCGAGCTCATCCTTGCAGGCCGGCACTGCTCGAGTTACTTCTTACAGGCGAATATATCTCTGGTCAAGGGGCCGTTTCGGGCTAAGTCGATATCGATGATCGACGTAGGCCGTGGAGAAACCACGGCTTGACCAGAATCCTGAAAGCCCTCGTCTGGTAGGGAATCGATATCAATGGTCGGCGCAGCTTGGTGGCGGAGGAAGAGCTGGCTCCTCCTCGTAGGACACCGGCTCGGGCGGCTCGTCGTCGTCGGTGCGGTAGCTATGGAGGCGGCAGGCATGCTCGGACCTCACCATGGTGTCCCAGTATGCCGCTGACGCGTTGAACGGAGGCAGATTGCTCCGCTCCTCCTCCGTGACTGCGCCAACGACCTTTGCCTGCCACACCGACTGGATGTACTCTAGCCTCGCCTGCCCGGTGAGGGGCGGCGTGATACGTGTCAAATGTATCTATAATTTTTGATTGATCCATGCTAGTTTTGTGATATTGTCACATGTTTTTATTATCATATTACATCATTTTTATGCATTTTGTTGGACTAACCTATTGACAAGATGCCTAGTGTCAGTTCCCTGTTTTTGTGCTGATTTTGTTGCAGAAAGTTACTTCTGAAAATATTCTCAGAATTGGACGAAAATTTACGACGATTTTTTATTGAAGGAATAAGGACCGGAGCCAGAAGGGCGACCCCAGGGGGGACCCACAGGCCAGGGGCGGATCCCACCCGCGGGTCTAAGGGGGGCCGTGGCCATAGCCTGCCTCTGCCCTCGGGCACCCCCTCGGCGGCCTCCGATGCCTATAAAATCATCCCCGACAAAAAAATCCTAACCCCCGAAGGATTTTCCCAAATACGATACAGAGCTCCGCTGCCATCACCGACAAGTTTCGGGGGTTCAGAAGGTCCTATTCCGGCACCCTGCCGGGACGGGGATCGATCGCCGGGACCATCTCTATCAACGCCGCTGCTTCCCGCGATGAGGAGGGAGTAGTCCCTCACCGGGACTGAGGGTTGTACAAGTAGCGATGTGGTTATCTCTCTCTCCCATGATGTGATCTTCGTTGTGATCATGAGCTTTGTTAGTGTAGTTGAATACATGATGTTTCCCTATGCGTAATGGATATGATGTTGCTTAAGTGGTGTTATCTAGTATAATTTGTGGAGTCATCGTTATGATCACGGTACCTCGGTGACAGTGTGGGTGCCGTGTGTGACTCTATGCATCAAGATTAGAGGGATCTTCGTAATGAGTTTGTTCTTTATTATTGTTGGATTGAATAGATCATGAGGTTTCTTGATGCTTATGTTATTGAAGAAAGAGACTATTCAAAAAATAGGTTGTGGTGTTTGTTAGTACTATATTTGTATGCGGATAGTGACAGTATGAAGTGTCCATAGATGTAGAATACGAACATTAAAGTGTGCTTCTCGTAGCCCTACGCAATTCTATCCTATTTGATACACAAAAGAACGATCTCCAAGTAACGTCTACCATGCATGTGTTTTTGTGGGAACTATTATGTGTTTAATTATGTTAATGATATTAAGAGTAGTCACTAGTGAAAGTATGAAGCTAGGCCTTGTATCCAAGCATTGATACACCGTTTTTAGTTACTTGTTTGCTTGCTGCCATTTTTATTACAGAATTATAAAATCACCTTTTACCATCCATATCACTTGCATTTTAGCATCTCTTCGCCGAACTAGTGCACCTATACAACTGACAATTGTATTAGGTATGTTGGGGACACAAGAGACTTCTTGTATCTTAATTGCAGGGTTGCTTGAGAGGGATATCTTTGACCTCTACCTCCCTGAGTTCGATAAACCTTGGGTTACTCACTTAAGGGAAAATTGCCGCTGTCCAACAAACCTCTGCGCTTGGAGACCCAACAAGTTTACAAGAATAGAAGCGTGTAGTAGACATCACGGTGCCAGCGGGACGTTGTCCAGGTTGAGCAGCCAGCCGTCCGGCAGGCGACGGTCGGCAGGCAGCGGGAGGTAGTCGCGCACGAGCTGCTGCGGCTCCTCGACCGTCAGCGGACGACGGTCGTCAGGCCCGTCGGCCTGCGAAGGTGGAGGCAGAGGCGGTGGTGGTGGCGGCGCCACAGCCCGAGCCTCCGCAATCCGGATCCCCTGGATCCGACGTTGTTCGTTGCGGCGTTGGCACCGGATCAACGAAGCCGCATCAACGCGACGACATCGCTCGTCGTCCTCCATCGTCGGCTGGTAACCTGGTCCGCGGCGGTGCATCCTGGCTATGCGAGTGGAAGGAAAGGGAGAGGGCAGGTGGTGGAGTGTGTGATACGGGAGGGCCGGTGGTGGCTTTTTAAAGCCGGTCGAAGGAGCGGAGATGCCGTCGCCATTAATGCAAAGACGGCATGCATGCCGCCGCGTGGGCTCTGCGGCGCTGCTACGAGGCGACGCTTCACTGCGCCGCCCACCTAGCCACTGAAATGATGCGCCGCTGACGGCATTGGAATAGGATCGGGTCGAGCAAACAGGGATCGAAAGCTGGGCTCTTCCTAACCGTTTCTACACTGTGTATAGGGAAAGAAAGAGCAGGATCCTGACCTAACCCGAAGCCTGAAGGTCCAACGACCCACACAAAATGGCTGATCAAAACGCGGAGTGGCCGTCTCTTGAAAAGAGGCTAACTTTTCCCCTATATCTAGAATGGAAAGAACGACTATTTTAGAGACAAGCAATGACTTGACTCTTAGGCTCAACAGGAAGAGGGGGGGGGGGGGGGGGGGGGGTAGAGGTGGAAGCACTCACCACCATAAATAGGCATGAATATGGAACAAAGAAATGTCAATGCTATTGGTTTTTTCTATGATGCGATGACTCGCCACTGAAACGACGCGGCGCCTACATCGCTGAAGCACTGCCGCGTGCCTGCGCATCGACGCGTCGCTTCGTGTGTTTGATGGGCGGGCCATATCTGTAGGAGGCGCGGGCCGGACAGTGTCCGGCACCGCGAAGACAGCCCCCAAAGTTGGAGGCCCGGTTCGCGGTGCCAGACAGGTTTTGGGCCGGACGAGATCTTTGCGACCCCCGGTGTGGCCGTTTTTTCTGTCCGGCACCCCAAAGGGGCTTTACGGCCCCTTTTACGACCCCCGGTGGAGATGCTCTAAGAAACGTTGACTTTCGTACAAAGTGTCTATTGTATACATGCGGAAATTCACTTGTGCACCCGAGCTCACATGCACCTGTTATTTTTGAGAATTTTTTAAAAATAGTAAAACATTTCGAAAAAATCTGAAAAAAATTAGTGACACACACATATGAGTTTTTCACAATCGTGCAAATTTTCGGAATTAAATGACAAATTATGTGCTCTGTGCAAAAAAGACAAAATCTGTGTTTTCAAATTTGTGTTTTTAGATCTAATTCTGACAACTGTATTTGTCTTTTTTATACAGAGCACATAATTTTTCATTTAATTCCGAAAGTTTGCACGAGTATGGTAAACTCATATATGTATGTCACCAATTTTTTTTCAGATTTTTCATTATGTTTTACTATTTTTAAAAAATGCTCGAAAATACCAGGTGCATGTGCACCCGGGTGCAGAAACGCCCCTCCCACATACATGCCTTATTCTTCCCGTGCAACTTTTCCATGATTCTGTAGTCCGTAAGAACGAATGACCCTCAAGCTTCTTTCCAATGTTTCTGTACGGCGAACGATCCAATGATTTTTGTAGTCTTGATCATCTCTTAAGCATGCAGCATTCATTTTGAGACGATCCCAGCACTTACCATGCTTATTTAATAGCATGGCTTGGCGTGGTGTCTAAGCTGAGACAACAAAGCACAAGAACACAAGCTGTAAATGTAGATATATATAGCTAGCGACCCAAAGTCTCCCACAAGTTGCTTAAGCAGATCACCAATGTGATATTAGAAGAGAGCTGAATTAGTAGCTGTACGCCAGATAATGAAGAAGTTGACTGCCGGTTTGGGATGGTTGTAGTCTTTATTTATCGCAACTCCGATTCTGTTTCCAATAAACGAGCATCATATCAAGAGAGACAACACAATCTCCATCGGCTCCTCTGGTTAACAACACGTCGGAGTAGACCTGTCATTTGTAGACAGCTGTGCTTCTTAGGCCTCCAGATTAAGACTCTCATTTGTCTAGTTCCTCCTTTTAGCTCTCCCCCTCTAGTTGTGGATCTGCTTTGTGTTTATACAGTTTTTAAGTTTAACTCCCATGTATTCTCTGGCTCTGCCAATTCTCAATGAAATGTAGCGCTCCTAGTTTTCCTCAAACAGTTTTTGGGTAGAGAACCACTTAGTTTGCTTCGGAATGACTGTACTCAGCAGAGCAAACAACAAGCCCCTAGCTAGGGATTAACACTGACAGAGGATCGGTGTTGCCAGGCCGAAATTGATCTACTCACTCCTAAATCCTAATCACACTATCAACGTTACTAGGAACGAGTAAGATAGATAATCTGTTCTTCTTCTGCCCATGAAGTGTGTGGACGTGGCGACATTGTGTCAAATTTGGAATCGCCGTTGCTTTTGACAGTTCAACATTGTACAGTAACTTGTTTGTCCAGTTGTCCTTGGGGTTTTACATCATAATAATCATATATATGACCGCTGAGTTTTCTAATCTGCGAAGTGCAGGATTCCACTGATGAATGATTTAGAAGAGAGTCGATAGATGTCTGGTGGTATGACAACCTTTTCTATCTCTACATCTGCCCCTTCCAGTAGTACTTTCCTGCATAAATATATCGTGAAGGAATTAATCGCAGACCTGTTAAGCCTCTAGCTATTCCAAGCTCCTTTCGGTTAATTCGAAAATGAGAAAGACCGCGACCTCTCCATCGATTAATGCATAACCTTTGTATTGCATTACTGTTAAAAGGTTCTCAACGAACAATATAGTTCAAGAGCGTGACACAAGGGCGATACATGTATCAACTATCTAAAAAGCGAAAGCGAAAGTGAAAAAGAGTGAGTCGGCATCGTCTGTATAAGTTCTGTACAACCTTTTCCAAACGGTTACATCCATAATCCATGGTCGGGTGCTCCTCCACCGGCAGCATATAGGAGCACATAAGGGTCCAGTGGGTACCCAAAGAAATAACCTACAAATAAAGAAAAAGGTCTTGATTTGTTAAAAATACAATCATTTCTAATATTCCCCTGTAACGAGTTACCATTTTTGACTTTAATTGTCTTATCGCTCCCCTGTAACGAGTTACCATTTCTTGTTATATTCTTTGGAGTGGAGAGGTTAATAGCCATATATACTACTCGCCACAATAACCACTCAATTAACAAGTGTTTTATTGTTTCATCCTTTTCACAATAACAACATTTTTTAATTACTCTAAAAATTCAGCTTTCCCAGGTTATCTTTTGTTAGAAATACCTTGCGGTGAAGAAACCACATAAAAAATCCTGATTTTTAGTGAAATTTCATTTTCAAAATATATTTGTGCAAACCGCGAGTATGTCCATTCAAAATATCCACATACATGGATTTAACCATAAAAAGATCAGAAGTTTCCATTCCATCCGAAAACATCCTAGTCCCACACAACTCAACATCCATCAAACGTTGGACTAACTGTAGCCATCTTGTTCACTTATTCCCAGTTAAATCCCTTCTAAATTCTATGTTTAAAGGAGCTAACTCCATAAATCTTGCAACCAAAACTTCTTTTCGCTGTGCTATATCATAGGAGATGGATGTTGTTGGTAAGAGCATCTCTAGTCGGGGCCCAATAGGCCGTCCATTTGCACGGCCGGACGAGCTCTATTGGGGCCATCCGGATGAGCATTCCACTATTGGACCCGGCGCTCCCCACTCGCAGCGCCAATAAAAATTTACCTTCTTTGGCGGAGGAAGGGAGCGGATGCTGGCGCTGCTCCTCCTGGCCCGTGTCGTCTTGGATGACGAGGCCGCCACCGCTGTGTAGGCCAATGAAGCTTCAACTATGTGCGTGAAAGAGGCGATATGCCGGGCTGCCGTACGATGCGTGCGGTGAACACAGTGAGATGCACGCACGTGGCATTTTTGTCTGAATTTTCCGACATTCGGTTTACATACGACACAAAAATATGTCTGGTAAAAAGTACCTTTTAGCATCAAATTTTGTCTTTTTTACACACATCATAAAAAAAATATTGTTTTTGTGTGAAACGATTTCGTGAACACATAGAACGTCAAGATGCACGCGTAACATTTTTATCCGGATTTTCTGACATTCCGAAATGCGAGATTCATTTCTTTTTTCAAAAACCAGGAGTATATGTTCCTGGGTGCCAAAATATCACCCCTTATTTGTGTTCCTGTGAGAGTTGTGTGAAGCAACAAAGAGAAGAAGCGAGCTGCGTGAGGCAGCTCCAACAGTCAGTATAAATTTTCTATTGAAAAGCGTCTCAGATTCTCTAGACGTGAGAATTAATTGCTCCGTTTAACATCTTATTTAGACCGTAAGACCAGCTATAGATGTAAAACGTACAGTCTAAATTAATACTTATACTAAATAAATATATGGAGTAACGTTGAATTACCATTCGGTTTCGAACCCACGGTTACTAGTACATTGTTGTTTCAGAGACTACCTCTATATAATGCCAAGGGAGTTTGTGTGCTGGCGAAAATAGATTTTGCAGGAGAAGTATCGTGAGTGAGCGATGGCAACGATTACAGTTCCTCAAGTTGTCCCTTCTCCGGTTGAAGATGCCGAGGCACTCATGAAGGCCTTTCAAGGTTATACCATCCACATTACTACATTTCTCTTTTCCGATCGACTGCATATCTTCGTCACAAAATCGCAGAAAAAGAACTTCATTTCCCTTTTCATCTGTCTCTTGGAACATAAATCTGCGTTATAACATTTTTGTTGTTCAGGATGGGGCACCGACGAGCAGGCAGTCATCTACATCCTAGCTCACAGGGATGCAGCCCAGAGGAAGCTGATCCGGCTGGCGTACGAAGAGAAATACAACGAGAGCCTCCTCCAGCGACTCCAGACAGAACTTTCCGGTGATTTTCAGGTAACAGACTAATAGAACATTTCTTCAGATGGGCACGTAGGCGGTGAATCGGGTTGAAAGTGAAAGTCGCCAAATAGTGGCGGAATGCTCTCGAAACCAATTCACTTGAGTGAGAAAAAACAAACACATGCCGACACTTATTCTATCATCTAGTTCAGTCGACTCTTTATTTCTCTTTTCCGAATGAACTAGCTAATAAGAGTGCGTTTGATGGTTATTACAGACAGCAATGAGCTACTGGATACTTGACCCTGTGGAGAGGCAGGCCGTGATCGCCAACGCCGCCACGAAATGCATCCACGAAGAGTACCCCGTCATCGTGGAGATCGCGTGCGCCAACTCGCCCGCCGAGCTCCTCAAAGTGAAGCAGGCCTACCACGCCCTCTACAAGCGCTCCCTGGAGGAAGACGTCGCCGCTGCTGCCACAGGAAATCTCCGCGACGTACGATGATTATATATCAAATACTGAAATATTTTCTGCTTCGTTTTCCACGAAATAATCCCCGGAAGCGCGCCTTTTTCTGTTGCGTTTCAGCTCTTGCTTGGTCTGGTGAGCACTTACAGGTACGACGGCGACGAGGTGAACGGCGGTCTAGCGAAATCGGAGGCGAAGATCATCCACGAGGCCGCGGTAACAGACGGTGGCGGCGCAAAGGATCACGGGGAGCTCACCAGGATCCTGGGTACCAGAAGCAAGGCCCAGCTCGTTGCCACGTTCAACTGCTTCAGAGACGAGCACAGCACCGCCGTCACCAAGGTGATCTTCAGTTAGATTTCTTCAGACATTGGCTCAATTGATTTGAAATGTAGTTAATAATACCATCCGTACGTATGTATGGCAGGCCTTGGAACATGGATCGGATCGCACGGGGTACGCGCGCGCGCTGCGGATCGCGGCGAGGTGCATCGCCGATCCGAACAAGTACCTGGCGAAGGTTCTGAGGAACGCGATGCGCAGCTCAGGGACGGACGAGGAGAGCCTGTCCCGGGTGGTGGTGATGCACGCGGAGAAGGACCTGAGGGACATCAAGGAGGAGTTCCACAAGAGGGCGTCGGTCGCCTTGGAGCAGGCAATCGCCAAGGAAACCTCCGGTGACTACAAGACCTTCATCATGGCTCTTGTTGGGAGCCAATAAACCATTCGTGCATCCAAGAACAAGATCTCTGCTATCACTATCTTCCCTATTTAAAGTTTCAACACTTTAAATATCTAAATTGAATCAGGTTCGGTGGGGAAAGCTCTTCCCCCCGCTATTCTCGGAATTTTTTTTTGAATCAGGCTAGTCGTCAACCACATGCGTACTAGTGAATAAATTAAATGATATTTGTATTTCTTTTGATGCATACAAAATAAGTAGCAGGGAAGAAAGGAAAAGGTGTGTTTTTGATTTTTAATTTCATTAGTTGAATTTTAAGTGGCAGAAAAGAATCCAAAGCAACGACTTCTTACTCTTTCGGTTTTTTTTATTTTCATTAGCATTGCTTCTCTGTTGTTTTTATAAGGAGGATAATCTCCGACCTTTGCGTCCAATGATGTGCACAACCATATATATGCTGTTACTTTTTAAAAATGCCAGGGAAACCCAAGCGTTTAACAATGCCAAATAGTTGTCTTCTCCGATATACCACAACCCATCGCCGATGACAAATCACCGATAAAAATAACCGGAGGCGAAATAAACTGTCAAGCAGATCAAACTGGTGAACTATCGCTACAGGAATGAGCCTAGGTGCCGTCGGCCTAGCACCTTTTGCCGTCGGCTTAGGTTTTCCAATTATTTTTTTATTTTTGAATTTTTTTGATCTTTTTTTTAATTCTTTTTATTTGTATTTCGAAATTTTCGACTTAGTCACATACTTAATCCTTAATTGCACACTTAATTATTATAGGTCAAAGTACTTACCCTAGTCAAACTTCCCAGTCGGTCACCCATCCTCCAGCCCGAGCACGCTTAACTTTTAAGTTCCTTCCAACCTAGCTTCCAAATGAGAAATTAGAACTTACTGATATTAGTACCCTATCAATCATATTAACCCCTCGGTTATGATGTTACACTTTTCATTGTTTAAATTTTAAAAATTTGTTTAAGTAAAGTAATAATGATTATGTAATAGTATATTTCGAATAAATAACAATAAAATGAATTTTACTTTATTTTTTCCTTTTTATATTTAATATGGAATAATTCATATCTTTAAATCCGTAAATCGAAATTTGACAAATAAAATACCTAAATAAATTAGAAAAATGAGAGGAATTCAAATATTTCATCCATATCATCTTTTGCATCACAAAAATCTTTGGATATAAATACATACTTAGGTATTTCAAACATTTTAAATAAGTTCCTGGTAATTTCGCTTGAAGTGGGTCTCGGTTTCGGGATAGGGTTAGACATAATTAATTAAAAAAATAGAAAACCTTCACATGGCATCCTTTTATTTGACCTACCACCTGGAAAAAATTATAAAAATGAGTTATGGAGGTTTTTATAAAAAAAAACTTCATAGAAATGAGCTACGAGGTATAAAGATGTATGATTTTCGACTGAAATAAGCTAGGGTATGACATTTAACATAGCAAAAAATGTCGGAATGAGGCAATATTTGACACATTGGTGTATCTTGGTTGTAGAATAGTATTGACTAAGCGGTTTAGGGTTTTTGTTGAATAAAAAACCCATTTTTTATTTTTTTTAGTGTCAAAACAGGCTTTTTTTGTGAAGCAGCTAACAAAACGGCTCACCGAAAGAGGAACATCCAAATAGATAGAAAAAATAGTAGACCATCTTATAAGTGCATTTAACCCTGGGTTTCGATATAAAAACATACTTAGGTGTTTCAAACATTTCAGATAAGTTCCTGCCGATTTCGTTGTAAGTGGGTCTGATTTGAACTACGAGTGCCGCATAGTTTGGTCATGATTTTTTGAAAAAAATTACTTTTAGATTCACAATGTATACTTTCTTTAGAGATCTTTGACGGTTTTTGCTGGATCGAAGTTACAGTTAGGTTTAGGTTTATCGTTAGGGTTTACGGTCTCGGTTTCGGGCTAGGGTTAGACATAACTAATTCAAAAAAAAAAAAAAAAATGGAAAACCTTCACATGGCATCCTTTTATTTGACCTACCACCTGGAAAAAATTATAAACATGAGTTATGGAGGTTACGAGGTATAAAGATGTATGGTTTTCGACTGAAATAAGCTAGGGTATGACATTTAACATAGCAAAAAATGTCGGAATGAGGCAATATTTGACACACTGGTGTATCTTGGTTGTAGAATAGTATTGACTAAGGGGTTTAGGGTTTTCGTTGAATAAAAACCCATTTTTCATTTTTAGTGCCAAAACAGGCTTTTTTGGTGAAGCAGCTACCAAAACGGCTCACCGAAAGAGCAACATCCAAATAGATAGAAACTATTAGACCACCTTATAAGTGCATTGTTTAAGTGCCAAAAATAATTTCCAAAATATTTTCATAAATATGATTTTTCATTTTTTAAGTGCCAAATATGACTTTTTAAGTAAGCTAGTACCAAAAATATGTTACAAAAAGTCATATGCATGGTGAAAAATATTATATGGATGTCATATTTGGAATCCTCTCATTTTTCTAATCGATTTAGACATTTTATTTGTTAAATTTCGATTTACGGATTTAAAGATATGAATTATTTCATATTAAATGAAAAATAGAAAAAAAATCATATCTATGCCGACGGCTTTGCCGTCGGCGTCGCCCTGTGAACCTATGCCGACGGCTTTGCCGTCGGCACAACCATCCTACGCCGACGGCAAAGGGGTGCCGACGGCCGCCTCGACCGGCTGGCCCGCCAGGAAGCTATGCCGACGGCCCCGACAAATTGCCGTCGGCGTAGCAGGCGGCCGTCGGCACTTGGCCTCATTCCTGTAGTGTATTTGCATTCAACTATTTGGGCTTCTCTTATGTAGTTTGTTCGTCAATCTTTTCACATCCTAGCAAAAAAAAAAAAAAAAAAAACAGCACCAAACACAGAGTTTCTTGTGAGTATGGTTTTTTTCCTTTCATGCAAAGTTGCTCATTCATTTCGTGCTTTCTCCCTTCACTTCCCGTTGTAACGAACCCCTAAAACTATTCCCATCATTGTGTTTCTTTAGCAGTTGAGAGAACCGAGAATAGGCTCATCTCCTAAGCATGCATGCATCATGCATTTGAGACTAGTGAAGTGGTTAATATGTGTATTTAATGGCATGGATTGGCCTACGGTGCAAATGAAAGAGCACACATGAACACATTTAATTTTGAGTTGCTAATGTGGACTGTCCTTTTTTTTTTTGAACAAAATATGGATTGTTGAGTCTAGCAAAAACTGCATACTACTACAGACAACTTATCAGCGATATATTAGGAGAAAACTGAAATAGAGAATCCTAGGTGTAGCAGCTTTGTCCTCCAAAGGCTACCTCCAAGCACTCGTAATAGGAGCCGGATCCTCTGACTTTGGGCACCCTAACTGTCGTGGGGTTGTCACGGCAAGTCCTTCCTCCAGGAAGGTGAGTTCGGGGGCCATCGATGCTTGAAATACGCAGGAGAGATTAATCTCGTCTAGGGACACAGATTTACCCAGGTTCGGCCCCTCTTGGTTAGAGGTAAAGACCTACTTCCTGCTTCTCTTTATTGCTCTGGATCTGATATCGATTACAGGGTTCCGGCTCCTCTCTGGGGATCCGGCGACTTGGTGTTTCTCTCTACTGGAATTGCTTAAGGCTTAGAACTCATCGATCTAAGGTCCAGGACCCTGCTTATAAAGGCTGCCGGGTCCCTGGACTTACAGGTTACGCCGAGTCACACTAGAATACGGAGTCCTACTCTACGTCTTGGTCTTCCAAGTTAAGGCTCCGGGTTGTACTTGGACTCCTTCCGGACGGGTCCTTTCTTCATCATGGGCCTCGGTCGGCTTGTCTCCAGCCCAGCCCAGCCCATGTGACTTGCTACATGACTCGGCTTTGGCCTTCTTGGTCTTGGCGGGTCTACTTTCCGGGTCCATGGGCCTACCTATGAAGTATCCCCCCATCAGTAGCCCCCGAATTTATCTTGGTCGCAGCTTGGCGGCTTCCTCCAACTCATTGGTTCGACTCCCTGGGTCGACTCCTTCCACTTGAGCCACAGGCTCCAAGTCGCTTGCTGCTGGCTCCAAGATGAATTCCTGCATAAAAACATAATACACATATAAAATGAATCCATCCTCAACCCCTGTTCAAGCCACTACTCTTGCCTTTGCACTAGCAGGTCGAGTTCTGATGTGACTATTGCAAACAAGGACTAGATAACTTGACTTTCACTGTCACAGGACTCGTCATTCTGAGACAAGCCGGCTTCTTCCACTTCTGTGACTTTAACTTTTCTCTATTATAATTTCCTGTCTGTCTGTTAACCGCTGAATCACTTATCACTGAACCGTTATCCACAATTTACTGTGGACCCACTCTGTAACTCTCTAGGGTTTTACCCCTTTATAAATCGCGAAGGGTTAGGTCTTGAAACCTCACTCGCCCCTTCAGCTCAAATCCTCTCCTTTCTCTTTGCGCCCATCCTTTCCCGCGCTCAGCACACACCGCCCGCACGCCATGGCACCCAGGCGCGCAAAGACCGCACCCAAGGCCAAGGCCTCCTCGTCGAGCAGGACGGTGGACATTGCCGCCGCCGCCGCAAAATCCTCTTCCAAGCGCTCGATTTCTGCCGATTGGGGTGGATCTACGGTCACGGCCGAGCAATTGAAGACACATCGGCTCATAGGTTTGATTCCTTCCAACGCTCAAGCTCGAGCCCCAGGGGATGAAATTGTTCCCACTCCCGCTAAGGGCGAGGTAGTGGTTTTCACGGAGCATCTGTTCCGCGGTTTTTCTCCCCCCGGTGATCTTTTCTTCCGCCAACTCCTCGATCTCTATCATTTGCGGATTCACGATCTGGCTCCTAATTCCATTCTTACTCTTTCCAATTTCGTAACTTTGTGTGAGGATTACCTCCAAATTAAGCCCGATCTCAATCTCTGGCTTGAACTCTTCTACTGCAACCCTCAGCCCGAGACTTCTGGGGGCCCTCTCCTCCAATGTGGCGCCGTTGCTCTTCAATGACTGTGTAGGACTTGCATCGCCTGATGAGTTGCTTTCGCTTGACTTCATCCTGTGGGAGCTCACCCCTCAGGAGATATGCAAGGTAGGGCTCTGTCCATGCTGGGATTGCCCGTACTGCTGCAACAAGCGCCGATTCTGGATCTGGGAAGGCTAACTCCTCCTCTGTGGGCAACTTGACTGATGGGTGGTGAAGCTCGTCCACAAATACATTTGGTGGTACTTTCTCTCGACGAGAGCCGAGTCGTGATAACGCATCTGCGGCCTCGTTCTTGCGTCTGTCAATATGCTCCACTTGATAACCAGAAAAGAACCCGGCTATCTGTTCGACTGCTCTTCTATAAGCCGCCATGTTTGCTACGAGGTCCGAGTCTCCAAAGCACCTGATACGCTTGATGTTCATCTCCTTGGCCAAACGTAGGCCATGTAGCAAAGCCTCATACTCTGCCATGTTGTTTGTACAATCAAAATGCAACTGAAGGACATATGCCAACTTATCTCCTTTAGGTGAAGTTAAAACCACGCCGGCTCCTGAGCCTTCTAGCTGTCTGGACCCGTCAAAGTGCATTGTCCAATACTTGGTACAAGGTGAACTTGGTGAGGACGTGCAATCAGTCCAGTCATTGACAAAGTCAACCAAAGCTTGAGATTTGATTGCTGTTCTGGGCTCGTATGTGATATGATAAGGACCCAGCTCTATTGCCCACTTGGCGACTCGTCCTGTTGCGTCTCTATTGCGTATAATGTCTGATAGCGGTGCTGAACTCATCACTTTGATTGGATGCTCTTGAAAATAATGCTTGAGCTTCCTACTTGCAAGAAAAACTCCATAGACTAGCTTCTGCCATTGAGGGTACCTTTGTTTTGACTCTGTGAGGACTTCACTGATGTAATAAACAGGCCTCTGCACTGGGTACTCCTTTCCTTCCTCTGATCGTTCCACCACTACTACTGCACTGACCACTCTCTCATTGGCAGCCACATACAATAGCATGGGCTCCTTATCTATAGGAGCTGCAAGTACTGGTGCTGATGATAAGGTTTTCTTTAATCCTTCAAAAGCATCATCGGCTTCTTTGTCCCATATGAATTTGTCTGACTTCTTCAAGAGTCGGTAGAGAGGACCCGCCTTCTCTCCGAGTCTTGAGATGAATCTGCTAAGAGCTGCTACACAACCAGCGAGTTTCTGAACGTCCTTTAGACAAGTCGGCTTCTGCAAGTTGTGAATAGCCTTAATTTTCTCTGGGTTTGCTTCAATGCCTCTCTCTGAAACAATGAAGCCTAGGAGTTTGCCTGCAGGGACTCCAAAAACACACTTGGTCGGGTTGAGCTTCATCTTGTACTTGCGTAGGTTATCAAAGGTTTCTGTCAGGTCTGCTATCAGAGAGTCGGCCTTCTGAGACTTGACCACTACATCATCCACATAAGCATAAATATTCCTTCCAATCTGTTCCTTGAAACAATTTTGGATACATCTCTGATATGTAGCTCCTGCGTTCTTGAGTCCAAAGGGCATTGTTGTGTAACAAAAATGCTCCAAAGGGCGTAATGAAGGACGTCTTCAGCTCATCCTCTACGTTGAGTCTGATCTGGTGGTACCCCGAATAGGCATCTAAGAAACAAAGCAACTCTGACCCCGCTGTGGAGTCGATGATCTGGTCAATACGAGGTAGTGCAAACGGGTCCTTGGGGCAATGCTTGTTTAGGCCCGTGAAGTCGATGCACATACGCAACTCTCCTGTTTTCTTTGGTACTAACACTGGATTGGCCACCCACTCTGGGTGAAAGACTTCCTTGATGAACTCGACTGCGAGGAGCCGAGCCACCTCTTCTCCTATGGCTTTCCTCCGATCATCATGAAACTTGCGCAGACCCTGCTTGACTGGTCTTGCATTAGGGTTAACATGTAAGCTGTGCTCGGTGAGTTCTCTCGGGACTCCTGGCATGTCAGATGGCTTCCATGCAAAGACGTCCCGGTTCTCACGGATAAACTCAACGAGCGCGCTTTCCTATTTATCAGAGAGGTGTGCCCCAATGGTGAACTGCTTGGAAGAATCACCAGGGGTGAAGTCGACTTGCTTTGTGTCCTGCGCTGACTTGAATTTCATCTTCTCCTCTGTGGCCGGTTTCTTAAGGACCGAGTTGTCCTCCGGGTCCACGTTTGCCTTGTAAAATTTCAGCTCCTCTTGAGCACAAGCTGTTTCAGCCATAGCTGCATCACCTAGTTCACACTCCAATGCCATCTGTCTGCTGCCATTAACTGTAATGACTCCTGCTGGACCTGGCATCTTGAGCTTCAAGTAAACATAGCATGGCCTGGCCATAAACTTAAAGTATGCTGGTCGACCAAAGAGAGCATGGTATGGACTCTTAAGATCCACTAGCTCAAAAGGCATAATCTCTGAACAAAAGTTCTCCACTGTGCCAAAAGCAACCTCAAGATAAATCTTACCAATTGGCTTTGCCGACTTCCCTGGTACGATTCCATGAAAGACTGTCTCTGTTGGAATTAGCTGCCTATCTTGCAGCTGCATCCTCTTGAACGTGTCATAATACAAGATGTTGATACTACTTCCACCATCCATAAGCACTTTGTTCAATGTATAGCCCCCAACTTGAGGTGCTACTACCAAGGCTAGCTGCCCTGGGTCGTCGACTCTTGGAGGATGATCTGCCCGACTCCATGTGATGGTTTGCTCTGACCACCTGAGCCACTGTGGAAGCGCCGGCTCTACTGCATTAACAGCTCTAACCTTTAACTTCTTGGAACGTTTGGACGTGCTTGTTGTGAAGACATGGTAACTGCCACGACTCGGGTTCTGTGGCCGAGTTGTGACATAATACTGCCCATTGTTATCCTGAAGTTGTTTCGGGTTCTGCTGGAACCCGCCCTGTTGGTTACCTCCTCCCTGAGGTTGGTTAGGGTTATTGCCGACTCCTCCACCCTGGTTGCCAGGTCGTCCACCATCATTGTTTCCTCTATACCCGTTGTTGTTACCTCTGTTTCCTGGCCCTTGGAACCCGGCACGCTGCAAATCTACGCACTGTCCCAAGGTATGGCCGCATCTGCCATTCTTGGCGTGTTTAGGGCATGGAATCCTCAAGACCTCCTCTGTGCTTGGAGTACGGCCTTGATATCCGTGAGAATTATTGTCCTTGCGTCTGACCCCAGTATTTGTGTTAGCCACTAGGTCAGAGTTATCTCCATGTGGCCGCTTGGTACCACCTTGATTCTGGTTTTGATTATGGTTCTGATTCTGACCGTTGCCACCTTGTCCTTTAGTCCCTTCCTCCTGATCCTTTGTTTTATCTGTGGCAGCGTGCTTATTAGCACCTGCCATGATCTCACCAATTGTCGTGGGGTTGTCACGGCAAGTCCTTCCTCCAGGAAGGTGAGTTCGGGGGCCATCGATGCTTGAAGTACGTAGGAGAGATTAATCTCGCCCAGGGACACAGATTTACCCAGGTTCGGCCCCTCTTGGTTAGAGGTAAAGACCTACTTCCTGCTTCTCTTTATTGCTCCGGATTTGATATCGATTACAGGGTTCCGGCTCCTCTCTGGGGATCCGGCGACTTGGTGTTTCTCTCTACTAGAATTGCTTAGAACTTAGAACTCCAGACCTCCCGATCTAAGGTCCAGGATCCCGCTTATAAAGGCTGCCGGGTCCCTGGACTTACAGGTTACACCGAGTCATACTAGAACACGGAGTCCTACTCTACGTCTTGGCCTTCCAAGTTAGGGTGCTGACGAGTCCTTTCTTCATCATGGGCCTTGGTCGGCTTGTCTCCAGCCCAGCCCATGCAACTTGACACGTGACTCGGCTTTGGCCTTCTTGGTCTTGGCGGGTCTACTTTACGGGTCGATGGGCCTACCTATAAAGTATCCCCCCATCAGTAGCCCCGAATTTATCTTGGGCGCAGCTTGGCGGCTTCCTCCAATTCATTGGTTCGACTCCCTGGGTCGACTCCTTCCACTTGAGCCACAGGCTCCAAGTCGCTTGCTGCTGGCTCCAAGATGAATTCCTGCATAAAAACATAATACACACATAAAATGAATCCATCCTCAACCCTTGTTCAAGCCACCACTCTTGCCTTTGCACTAGCAGGCCGAGTTCTGATATGACTCTTGCAAACGAGGACTAGATATCTTGACTTTCATTGTCACATGACTCGTCATTCTGAGACAAGCCGGCTTCTTCCACTTCTGTGACTTTAACTTTTCTCTATTATAATTTCCTGTCTATCTGTTAGCCGCTGAATCACTTATCACTGAAACGTTATCCACAGTTTACTGTGGACCCACTCTGTAACTATCTAGGGTTTTTCCCCCTTTATAAATATTGAAGGGTTAGGTTTCGAGGCTTCACTTGCCCCTTCAGCTCAAATCTTCTCCTTTCTCTTTGCGCTCAACCTTTCCCGCGCTCAGCACACACCGCCCGCATGCCATGGCACCCAAGCGCGCAAAGACCGCACCCAAGGCCAAGGCCTCTTCGTCGGGCAGGACGGTGGACATTGCCGCCGCGGCCGCCGCCGCCGCTAAATCCTCTTCCAAACGCTCGATTTCTGCCGATTGGGGTGGATCTACGGTCACGGCCGAGCAATTGAAGACACATCGGCTCACAGGTTTGATTCCTTCCAACGCTCAAGCTCGAGCCCAGGGGATGAAATTGTTCCCGCTCCCGCTAAGGGCGAGGTAGTGGTTTTCACGGAGCATCTGTTCCGCGGTTTTTCTCCCCCCCGGTGATCTTTTCTTCCGCCAACTCCTCGATCTCTATCATTTGCGGATTCACGATCTGGCTCCTAATTCCATTCTCACTCTTTCCAATTTCGTAACTTTGTGTGAGGATTACCTCCAAATTAAGCCCGATCTCAATCTCTGGCTTGAACTCTTCTACTGCAACCCTCAGCCCGAGACTTCTGGGGGCCCTCTCCTCCAATGTGGCGCCGTTGCTCTTCAACGACGCCTCCACTCTGTCTTTCCCAAGCCAGTCTTCCCCAACCGTATCAAGGACTGGCAGAAAACCTTCTTCTACTGCAAGGATACCTCCCCTGCAGGTGAACCCAAACTTCCTTTGTTCTCTGAGGATCGCCTCCAGGCGACTCCTCTTATGAAAGCTAGGTGCTCAGAGGCCGCCCGGCCAAGAGTCGAGTCTCTGATCACTCGAATCCGGGCCCTCTTGTCCCATAACCTGGAAAACATGGACCTGGTCCACTGTTGGACCACTTGGAGAATCCAGCCTCTGAGTCCTAGGACTCGGCTGATATGCTCATACACTCGTTGCGCTGGCGATGACCTCCGGGTGACGGAGCAACTGTCTGATGGACCCGAGCTTGGTCGGCTTATCAAAAAGCTGACTGGGAGGCCGGTGAAGGACCAAGCCCATTTTGGGCTCCAGCCATTTTGCTCTACCAACCCAGCTCCCGACGTAAGCCTCATTCTCTACCTTATTTCTATCTTGATCTCACTTGTACTGCTTACTAACTCACTTTTGTTGACTCTGTTACAGCTCACCGACTCTTTCTGGAAGCCGGCCTCTGGAGCTGGTACTAAAAATAAAGCTGAAGCTGAGGCTGAGGCTGAAGAGGAGATTCCTACCACAGATCAAACTGCTGTGGCAGAAGATACTGACAATGATGACGAGGAGTCCTCGCAGGAGACTCCCTGCTGAAGATGATGCTGCCGATGAGGAGTCCTCGCCAGAGGCTCCAACTGAGAACATTATTGAAGGGGAGTGTCGTGGGGTTGTCACGGCAAGTTCTTCCTCAGGGAAGATGAGTTCTGGGGCCATTGATGACTGAAGTACGTAGGAACGGTTAATCTCGCCAAGGAACAAGGATTTACCCAGGTTCGGCCCCTCTGATTCGAGGTAAAGACCTACTTACTGCTTCTATGTTATTGCTCTTGATTGTATCTCGATTACAAGGACCCGGCTCCCACAACTTAGGAGCCGGCGACTTCTCTCTGGTGGCTAGGGTTTCTCTCTACTGGTTGAAGCTTAGCTTACTACGATCCAGGACCCTGCTTATAAAGGCTGCCGGGTCTCTGGAATTACAGGCTATACCGAGTCATACTAGAACACGGAGTCCTACTCTACGTCTTGGTCTTCCAAGTTTAGACTCCGGGTTATACTTGGACTCCTTCTTTGGACGTGTCCCCTTCTCCACACAGGCCTTGGTCGGCTTGTCTCCAGCCCAGCCCATGTGACTTGTCTCGTGACTCGGCATTGGCCTTCTTGGTCTTGGCGGGTCTACTTTCCGGGTCCATGGGCCTACCTATAAAGTATCCCCCCACCAGTAGCCCCCGAATTTATCTTGGGCGCAGCTTGGCGGCTTCTTTTGACTTGTTGGTTCGACTCCCTGGGTCGACTCCTTCCACTTGAGCCACAGGCTCCAAAGTCGCTTGCTGCTAGCTCCAAGATGAATTCCTGCATAAAGACATAATAAATAAAAACAGATGAGTCTATCCTCTTTCCTTGTTCAAGTCATCACCCTTGCCCTTGCACATGCTGGCCGGGTCTGTTGTGACTCTTGCGAACAAGGACTAGATAACTTGACTTTCACTGTCACAGGACTCGCCACTCTGGGACAAGCCGGCTTTTTCCACTTCTGTGACTTTAACCTTTAACTGTTGACTCGTTACCCACGATTTTACCGCGGGCCACCACTGTAATCCTCTAGGGTTTTTACCCTCTTATAAATGTCAAAGGGTAAGAACTAAAACCTCAACTGCCCCTTCATTCCCCAATCTTTCTGCCTTTCCCGCGCTCATCTCCTTCCCGCGCAGCGCTCCCTCTTGCACCGCACGTACGCCATGGCCCCCAAGCGCCCCACCAAGGGCACCTCTAAGGCCAAGGCCCCTTCTGCAAGCAGGATCGTCGACATTGCTACCGAGGCCGCCGCCGCCGCCGCACCTGCCTCGAAGAGATCTATCTCCGCCGATTGGGGCGGTTCAACCATCACGGCGGAGCAACTGAAAGCACATCGCCTAGCTGGCCTCCTTCCTTCAAGCGTCAAGGCACGAGCTCCTGGGGATGAATCGGTGCCTTCTCCGGCGAAGGGCGAGGTCGTCATCTTTGCGGAGCACCTTTTCCGCGGTTTCACGCCCCCTGGTAACTTGTTCTTCCGCCAGCTCCTCGAGTTCTATAAGCTGCGGATTCACGATCTTGCGCCCAATTCCATTCTTACCCTATCCAACTTCGTTGTTCTCTGTGAGGATTACCTCCAGATTGAGCCAGACCTAGATCTATGGCTCGAGTTGTTCTACTGCAACCCCCAACCTGAAACCTCCGGGGGCCCTCTCTTACAGTGCGGCGCTGTAGCTCTCCAGCGTCGCCTAAATTCTGTCTTCCCTAAGCCAGTTTTTCCAAACCGCATCAAAGACTGGCAAAAAACCTTCTTTTATTGCAAGGACACCTCTCCTGAGAATGAACCTAAACTCCCTCAATTCTCTGAGAGCCGACTGGAGGTGACTCCTGCTATGAAAGCCAGGTGCTCAGAGGCCGCCCGGCCCAAAGTCGAGTCATTGATCCTTAGAATCCGGGCTCTCCTCTCTCATGACCTGGAAAACATGGATCTCGTCCGCTGCTGGACCACCTGGAGAATTCAGCCGTTGAGTCCCAGGACCCGGCTCATCTGCTCGTATACCAGGTGTGTCACTGATGATCTCAGGATGACAGATAAGTTGTCTGACGGTCCTGAACTTGGTCGATTGATCAAGAAGCTGACCGGAAAGATGGTGAAGGACCAGGCCCACTTTGGGCTCCAACCTTTCTGCTCCACCTGCCCAGCTCCTGCTGTAAGTACTTTAACTGTCTTTCCTTCTTGCTTGCTTGTATTATCTCAATTTGCTAACTCAAACTTTCTGTTTCCTCTCTGCAGCTTACCGACTCCTTCTGGAAGTCGGCCCTTGAATCTAACAAGGGCAAAGGGTGCACCTCTGCTGCTGCAGAGATTGTTGAAGAAGAAGAAGAAGCCAGCGAGGAGTCCTCTAAAGAGGCTACTGCCGCTGGTGAAGAGAATGAAGATGAGGAGTCCTCGCCTGAGGCTCCCACTGTCAATGTCATTGAGGAGGAGTCCTCCTCTGAAGCACAGTATGCTGACGAAGAGCGCACTGAATCAAGTCCTGTAGGGGCCCAATCAACTCCATCTGAGGAGTCATCAGATGTCAAGAGTCGCTCCCCGACTCCTCCAGTTCCGAAAAATGGGTCCCGGGCTGCTGTGCCTAAGGTACCCGCCTCACGAGTCCGAAAATCTAGCAGCTCCTCCAGCGAGCCTGAAGAAATTCCTGCGCAAGTCCTTGCTGCCAAGAAAAGGAAACTGCGCTCAAGTGGCCCTGCAGAGACTCCTCCGCCTCTACCTGTATCACACCAGAGGAAGTCGATCTCTCCTCCTGAGAAAGCTGACTCCTATGTGTCAGGAATGTCAATCTTCTCTTCTGACTCTCAAGCCTCTTTGGATCTTGAGACAAATGTTGGGTATGACTTTTCTCCTCTATCTTTACTAGCATGACATCTGTATTTTTCTTTGATCAATATCTGACTTTTAATCTGTCCTGTCTCAGAGCTCGGCCCTGCGCCAAGGTCTCCAAGCTACCAGGAATGACCGACGTGACTTCCAGCCGAGGGGCTGTACCGCCGTCGACTTCTCAGACGACGAGTACCAAGACCGCTCCTACGACTCCCGCATCTGCTGGTGCAACAACCACTGGGACTCCCCCTGTTCCCGAGTCCGCTCCAAAGACTCGGTTGGAGACTCCTGTGGTGATCCCATCCTCCTCTGGGGGTGGAACTCCAACTACTACAGTTCAGATGCCTCCGAGTCAAGAAAAAGCGGCTCCCACTTCTCAGCTGAACACCGAGCCAGCAAAATCCTCAACTGACTATAGCCGGCTCCGGATATCTGACAATAAATCCTTCAACGAGGCCTATATTGAGGCCATAGAACTTAATGATCAAGCCTCCAAGCTAAAGGATGAGGAGCAAGTAGCCCTCAGAGCCCTTGAGATGATTCATAATGTAAGTATTCTAACTTGTGCTCTTTATGCTCTCTCCATTAGTCTCCTATTACAGTAGCCCCCAAGCACCTTATCTTTGGTGACTTGGAGCTAAGATAGGTGCTTCATCCTGAAATCAAATCACTTGCTAGGTGGAAAAACTTGCATACTGTAGCCCCCAAGACCTGAGTCCTTAGCTCTACTAGGACTCGGGGCTGCTAATTTACTGTCTATCGGGTCCTTAGACCAAAAATTTCTGCGCGAGTAGCCCCCAAGCGCCGAGTTGTCAGCTTGCGACGACTTGGAGCTACCAACATATGTTGCTTACTGATACCTTACTTGAAGAAAAATTTCTGTTCTGCCAGTAGCCCCCAAGCGCCAAGTTGCTTACTTGTGGCGACTTGGAGCTGCAAATATATCTACTTTATTCATACTTAACTTGATGAAAAATTCTGATCTGCCAGTAGCCCCCAAGCGCCAAGTTGCTAACTTGTGGCGACTTGGAGCTTATGACTTGTCGACTAGGACTCATGCCTGCTTGATGTGTATGAAAGAATTGACTCCTGAGTAGCCCCCAAGCGCCAAGTTGTTAACTTGTGACGACTTGGAGCTCATGAGTTATAGAATTTGACTTGTAAAAATCTGACTTGCACTTTTCTGACTTGTTGATTGTCGACTTGTACGTTGCTGATTTCTGCTTTTCCTGACTTCTGCTTTTTCAGACTGTTGTCTCCAAGATGAAGAGAGACATGAAAAAATTGGAAGACCAAGCAGCTTCCAGTGCCAAATCTGCTGAATCTGAGAAACAACATTCCCTCCAACTGGAGAAAGACTTACAAATCCTAGCTGCTGAGCTAGCAAAGGTGAAGAAGGAGTCGGCTGAAGCAAAGAAGGCCGCCCAAAAGGCACACACTGATCTAAGAGCCGTCTTGGACGTATGCCAAAAGGGAATTAAGGCTATGTGCCATCATATATTTGGTAAGTTACTGCACTTGCCTTCTTTTGGCTTGATACAAAGAACTCAGCTACTTATGACTTTTGACTTTTCTTACTTTGCAGGGGCTGACTCCCCAAAACTCAAGCTGCCCACTAGCCAACAACTCCATGCCATGCTAGACCACTGCCATGGGCTGCAGGAGGGTGCTCGCTCTGTGGTAAAATATCTTAACTCCAAGGGCAAGTACCCCAATGAGCCTGAACGATTGGTTGATGAGCTGTCAAGAGCTCCTGGGTACATGCGCTTGTGGAAACAATCTGCCATGAGGAGATCTGCCATAAGGATACTTGCACTGGCGCACAGCTACTACCCAACTGTCCTGGAGCCAGCAATGCTCACTATGGGGAAGCCGGAGCAGCATGAAGATGGCAAACCCTTCACCCAAGATGATTTCAAGGCTGAGGAGAATCTAGTGCGGCCTTACGCCTGCGAGATCGCCAATAAGATGGACCCGGAGGTATGGGTTCATCACTATGACTTGGAGAACAAGAGGGTTAATCCAGGAGTTCCTCCAATCGTAAACTTTGGGCGTCCCTCACAGGACATGGCTGGTGCCCCATCAACTGTGCCAAGCTCTTCCACTCCAGCGGCTCCTGGGACTGGCGACTCGGCTGGTGCAGAGCCCACGCTAAAGACTCCTGCTGCGCCCACTCCCTCAAGAGTCGCAACTGGCGGCTCCCAAATTCAAGAGGAGTTGAACAAGCACATGAGGAACCCGAGGGGAACTGGCTTTCAGAAAAAGAAAGTTGCCACGAAATCCCCTGGAAAGTCGACTTCCACATCTGCTGCACAGGCGAAAGACAAGTCTCCAGCTAAGGACTCCACAGCTCCAGTCAAGGACTCAGCTCCTGTTAAAGACAATTCTCTAGATGATTCTAGTTTGTAATGATGTGATTCTGATGGTTTCAAACTATGTAGCTTGTTAGCTATGTTGGGTTGTAATGATGCACTACTGGTGCTTTAAACTATTTAGCTTGTTAGCTATTTTGAGTTGTAATGATGCACTACTGGTGCCTTTAAACTATTTAGCTTGTTAGCTATTTTGAATCTGTGCCAATCGGCTTGGTTCTTATAACCCGTCTAATTTTTCACTGATGAATAAGTAGGCCCTGCATGACTTCTCTTACAGTTTGTGCTGACAGGTTCTTAACTCATATGTTCCTTAGGATCCATAAGAGAGAGAAACAAGTCATGCCTGTAGATAGATCATATTGTGCAGGATGCATCTGACTTACCAGCGAGAAAACTAGGAAAATTTGGCTACTGTGCCGGGTCCAAGAGTTTAAGCTTAACTTTTTTCTCTGAAAAGCAAGCCCCCAAGAACCTGATGATCAAAATTTAAAGAACAAAGCGCACTCACTGGGTGACTCGACTAAAGGACTCATGTTCACAAAAGCCGGCTTTATTTCATTTGATCAGAATAATTCGATTACATCTAGGCATGGCTCACTAGGCTCTTTGCCTTGCAACTCATAAAGCTATTACAACTTAAGTATAATATGGACGTAACTGAGCTATGTTCCAAGGCCTCTTTGCCTCTGCATAAGGATCTAGAGTATGAGCTGTATCAGCTCCTTTGCCCACACTTGCCGGCTCTCGCACATCCATTAGATAGTACGACCCGTTGTTCAAATTCTTGCTTATGACGAACGGTCCTTCCCATGGTGGAGATAACTTGTGCATCCCTTCCTTATTCTGGACTAGGCGAAGCACTAAGTCTCCTTCCTGGAAAGTCCGGGTCTTGACTCTGCGTGCGTGATATCGCCGCAAGTCCTACTGATAAACTGCTGATCTCTCAAGGGCTAACTCCCTTGCTTCCTCGAGTGCATCGACCGAGTCCTGGCGGGCGAGTTCGTTTTCTGTCTCAACGTAATTGGCGACTTGTGGCGAGTCATGCAACAAGTCGCTTGGCAAGACAGCTTCTGCTCCATACACCATGAAGAAAGGTGTGAAGCCAGTGGATCTGTTAGGAGTCGTCCTGATGCTCCAAAGTACTGCTGGTAACTCCTCAACCCAAGACCCGGCGGCTCTTAGCAAAGGGACTCGGAGCCGAGGCTTAATTCCCTTCAGCAACTCCTGATTTGCCCTCTCTGCTTGTCCATTGGACTGTGGATGTGCCACTGAGGCTAGGTCGAGTCTGATGTTGTTCTCACCACAAAACTTGGCCATCTCCCCAACTGATAAGTTGCTACCATTGTCTGTAATGATGCTATGAGGGTATCCAAAGCGTGTTGCTATTTTCTTGAAGAATCTCACAGCTGATGCACCGTCGACTCTGCTGACGGGTTCCACTTCCACCCACTTGGTGAACTTGTCAACTGCTACTAGCAGATGGGTTTTCTGACAAGGCGACTTTGAGAAAGGGCCCACCATGTCGAGTCCCCAAACTGCAAATGGCCAAGTGATAGGGATGGTTCTGAGTTCTTGAGCTGGCACGTGGTCTTGCCTTGCGTACCTTTGACATCCATCACAGACTCGAACTATCCTCTCTGCATCCAAATGTGCTGTCAACCAAAAGAACCCGTGTCTGAAAGCTTTTGACAACAAGGATCTAGTGGATGCATGATGACCGCAATCTCCTGTGTGAATCTCTTGCAATATTTGCTTGCCCTCCTTTGGAGACACACATCTCTGGTAGAATCCAGTAACGCTCCTTCTGTACAACTCGCCATCGATGACTGTGTAGGACTTGCATCGCCTGATGAGTTGCTTTCGCTTGACTTCATCCTTTGGGAGTTCACCCCGCAGGAGATATGCTAGGTAGGGCTCTGTCCACGCTGGGATTGCTCGTGTTGCTGCTACTAACACCGACTCTGGGTCTGGAAAGGCTAACTCCTCCTCTGAGGGCAATTTGACTGAAGGATGATGGAGTTCATCCAAGAACACATTTGGTGGTACTTTCTCTCGACGAGAGCCGAGTCGCGATAACGCATCAGCAGCCTCGTTCTTGCGCCTGTCAATATGCTCCACTTGATAACCAGAAAAGAACCCGGCTATCTGTTCGACTGCTCTTCTATAAGCCGCCATGTTTGCATCCTTTGAGTCCCAAGTTCCAGACACTTGCTGAGCTACGAGATCCGAGTCTCCAAAGCACCTGATACGCTTGATGTTCATCTCCTTGGCCAAACGTAGGCCATGTAGCAAAGCCTCATACTCTGCCATATTGTTGGTACAATCAAAGTGTAACTGAAGGACATATGCTAACTTGTCTCCCTTAGGCGATGTTAACACCACGCCAGCTCCTGAGCCTTCTAACTGTCTGGACCCATCAAAGTGCATCGTCCAATACTTGGTGCAAGGGGTGTGTCGTGGGGTTGTCACGGCAAGTTCTTCCTCAGGGAAGATGAGTTCTGGGGCCATTGATGACTGAAGTACGCTGGAACGATTAATCTCGCCAAGGAACAAGGATTTACCCAGGTTCGGCCCCTCTGATTAGAGGTAAAGACCTACTTCCTGCTTCTATGTTATTGCTCTTGATTGTATCTCGATTACAAGGACCCGGCTCCCACAACTTAGGAGCCGGCGACTTCTCTCTGGTGGCTAGGGTTTCTCTACTGGTTGAAACTTATCGATCTAAGGTCCAGGACCCCGCTTATAAAGGCTGCCGGGTCTCTGGACTTACACTTTACACCGAGTCATACTAGAACACGGAGTCCTACTCTACGTCTTGGTCTTCCAAGTTTAGACTCCGGGTTGTACTTGGACTCCTTCCGGACGGGTCCTTTCTTCATCATGGGCCTTGGTCGGCTTGTCTCCAGCCCAGCCCATGCGACTTGATACGTGACTTGGCTTTGGCCTTCTTGGTCTTGGCGGGTCTACTTTCCGGGTCCATGGGCCTACCTATAAAGTATCCCCCCATCAGTAGCCCCCGAATTTATCTTGGGCACAGCTTGGCGGCTTCCTCTGACTTGCTGGTTCGACTCTCTGGGTCGACTCCTTCCACTTGAGCCAACGGCTCCAAAGCCACTTGCTGATAGCTCCAAGATGAATTCCTGCATAAAAACATAATACATACATAAAATGAGTCCACTCTTATCCCTTGTTCAAGCCACCACTCCTGCCCTCGTACTATCAGGCCGGGTTCTGGTGTGACTCTTGCAAACAAGGGCTAGATAAATTGCTTTCACTGTCACAGGACTCGTCATTCTGAGACAAGCCGGCTCATTCCACATCTGTGACCTTTGACCTTTCTCTGTTATAACTCCTTATCTGTCTTGTTAACCACTGGAACGTTTTTACTGAAACGTTACCTACAGTTGACTTTCTAGGGTTTTACCCCCCTTTATAAATCGCGGAGGGTTAGGTTTTAAACCTCACTTGCCCCTTCAGCTCAAAACCTCTCCTTCCTCTCTTCGCGCCCATCTCTTCCCGCGCCCAGCACGCATCGCCCGCACGCCATGGCTCCCAAGCGCTCAAAGACCACATCGAAGGCCAAGGCAACCACGTCGAGCAGGACGGTGAACATTGCCGCCGCGGCCGCCGCCGCCGCCAAACCCTCCTCCAAGCGATCGATCTCCGCCGATTGGAGTGGATCTGTGGTCTCGGCGGAGCAATTGAAGACCCACAGGCTCTCAGGTTTGATCCCCTCTAGTGCTCAAGCTCGGGCCCCAGGGGATGAGATCGTTCCCTCTCCCGCTAAGGATGAAGTAGTTGTCTTCGTGGAGCACCTATTCCGCGGCTTTTCTCCCCCCGGCGATATTTTCTTCCGCCAGCTCCTCGAGCTTTACGAGCTGCGGATTCACGATCTTGCTCCTAACTCCATCCTCACACTTTCTAATTTCGTCGTTCTCTGTGAGGATTACCTCCAGATTAAACCTGACATCAACCTTTGGCTCGAGCTCTTTTATTGCAACCCTCAACCCGAGACCTCTGGGGGCCCTCTTCTCCAATGTGGCGCCGTCGCCCTTCAACGGCGCCTCAACTCCGTCTTCCCAAGCCAGTTTTCCCAAATCGCATTAAAGACTGGCAAAGAACTTTCTTTTATTGCAAGGACACTTCCCCTGCAAATGAACCGAAACTTCCCTTGTTCTCTGAGGAACGCCTCCGGGCGACTCCTCTGATGAAAGCCAGGTGCCCAGAGGCCGACCGGCCAAGGGTCGAGTCTCTGATCACTCGCATCCGGGCCCTCTTGTCCCATAACTTGGAGAATTTGGATCTGGTCCGTTGCTGGACGACCTGGAGAATCCAGCCGCTGAGTCCTAGGACTCGGTTGATCTGCTCATACACCAGATGCGCTGGTGACGACCTCCGAGTTACGGAGCAACTGTCTGACAGACCCGAACTCGGTCGACTCATCAAAAAGTTGACTGGGAAACCGGTGAAGGATCAAGCTCATTTCGGGCTCCAACCCTTCTGCTCGACCAACCCAGCTCCTGATGTAAGTATCACTCTGCACTTTATTTCAACCTTGACTTCACTTGTATTGCTTGCTGACTCATGTTTACTAACTCTTTTGCAGCTCACCGACTCCTTCTGGAAGCCGGCCTCTGGAGCTGGTTCTAAGGATAAAGCTGAAGCTGAGGCTGAGGCTGAAGAAGAAATTCCTGCCACAGATCAAACCACTGTGGCAGATGATACTGACGATGCGGATGAGGAGTCCTCCCAGGAGGCTCCTGCTGATGATGATGCTGCCGATGAGGAGTCCTCGCCAGAGGCTCCAACCGAGAATGCTGATGAAGAGGAGTCCTCTCAAGAGGCTCCCATTGTGGAAGAAACCGACGATGACGAGTCCTCTCCAGAGGCTCCAACTGCTAGGCAAACTGATACTGCCTCTGCTGCTGCTCAACCATCTCCATCTGCAGAGTCCTCTGCTAGGAGTCACTCCTCGTCCTCTCCAGCCTCAAACAATAATGGCTCTCGAGAGGCTGTTCCCAAGGTACCACTCTCACGAGTCCTTGGGTCCTCTCGCTCCCCCACTAAGCCTGAAGAGCGAATGCAGAGTGTTATCGCCGCTAGGAAGAGGAAGCTACGTTCCGATGGGCCTACAGATGCTCCTGAGCCTCTGCCAGTCTCACACCAACGGAAATCGACCTCTCCTCCCCAAAAGGACGACTCTTACAACTCTGGTTTGTCAATGCCTTCTTCAAACTCTCAGACCGCCTTGGACCTGGAGACCAATATTGGGTAAGACTCTTTTGTCTCTGTACTTGCAACTGTATGACTTCTGATCTTTCCTTTCACTAGGTTTATTGATTTCTGTCTCTGAATATTTCAGGGCTCGGCCTTGTGCCAAGGTGACAAAGCTCCCAGGCATGGCTGATGTCTCCTCTGGGCGTGGACCTGTCCCTCCATCGACTTCTCAGACAACCAGTACAAGGACAGGTCCCTCCATCGCTGCATCAGCCGGCGCAACCACGACTCCTACCGTCCCCCGAGTCCTCTCAAAGGCTCGAGCGGCGACTCCAACAACAGTCCAGCCCAGCTCTGGTGCTGCGACTCCTGATTCTGCACCTCCAGTTCAACCGGCTCCTGTCAAGCCGACTCCTGCAGCCTCTCCATCAATCAAGATCAAGTCATCTACTGACTACAGTCGACTTCGGGTGGCAGATAACATGTCATTTTCCGAAGCCTATGCTGAAGCAGTCGACTTGAACGATCAAGCTGCTAGGCTGAAGGACGACGAGCAAGCGGCTCTTAGGTCTCTTCTCATGGTTCATGAAGTAAGCTTTTCTGACTTCTTCTTTCATGCTTTCTGGCATCATCCTATCTCAGTAGCCCCCAAGCACCTGTCTGTGGTGACTTGTGACTAGGATAGGTGCTTTGATTTGATACTGAACTCAATTGCTTATATGGAAAAAATTTTGCACACTGTAGCCCCCAAGCACTGAGTCCTTAGCTCTACTAGGACTCGGGGCTGATAGTTTACTGTCTGTCGGGTCCTTAGACCAAAAAACTTTCGCACGAGTAGCCCCCAAGCGCCGAGTTGTCAGCCTGCGACGACTTGGAGCTACCAATATATATTACTCACTGATACCTTACTTGAAGAAAAAATTTCTGTTCTGCGAGTAGCCCCCAAGCGCCAAGTTGCTAACTTGTGGCGACTTGGAGCTGCAAATATGTCCACTCTACTCATACTTAACTTGATAAAAAATTCTGATTTGCCAGTAGCCCCCAAGCGCCAAGTTGCTAACTTGTGACGACTTGGAGCTTATTACTCGTCAATCTAGGACTCATGCTTGCTTGATATTGATGAAAAATTGACTCCTGAGTAGCCCCCAAGCGCCAAGTTGTTAACTTGTGACGACTTGGAGCTCATGAGTTCTTTATGTAACTTGTGGAGCTCACTTGTACTTTATGACTTGTAATTGCAGTGCATTGTCTCCAAGATGAAGAGAGATATGAAAGAACTTGAGGACCAGGCAGCTGCCAGTGCCAGATCTGCCATGGCTGAAAAAGAACACTCCCTTCAGCTTGAGAAGGATCTGAAGGCCTTAGCTGCTCAATTGGAGCAGGTGAAAAAAGAGTCGGCTGAGGCCAAAAAGATTGCCCAGAAGGCACACAACGACCTGACAAGCTGTGTTCGACACTTGCAAGAAGGGCATTGGTGCATGTGTCAGCATATATTTGGTAAGTTTATGACTTTTGCTTGCTTCCTTTTGCACCTTTCTGAATTGCTTTTCAACTGACAATGACTCCTTGATTTCCTTTCTGCAGGGGCTGACTCCCCAAAGCTTAAATTGCCAACAAGCAAAGCAACTGTCTGAGATGCTTGATTACTGTCACGGGCTACAAGAGGGAGCCCGTTCTGTGGTCAAGTATTTGAATCATAAAGGCAAGTGCCCCAAAGAGCCTGAACGTCTGGTGGACGAGTTGTCCAGAGCACCAGGCTATGTACGTCTGTGGAAACAATCTTCCATGAGGAGATCTGCCATCAGGATCCTTGGCCTTAGCCCACAGCTACTATCCCACTGTTCTTGAGCCAGCAATGCTTACAATGGGGAAGCCTGAGCAGCATGAGGATGGCAAACCTTTTACTCAGAATGACTTCATAGCCGAAGAAAAGCTGGTGCGGCCATATGCTTGTGAGATTGCCAATAAGATGGACCCTGAGGTATGGGTTCATCATTATGATTTCGAGAACAAGAGAGTCACTCCAGTAACTCCTGAGATAGTAAATTTTGGCCGCCCATCACAGGACCCATCTGGTGTATTCTCTGCCTCTGCCGGTCCGAGTTCCTCGTCACCGACGGCTCCTGTTCCAAGTGCTGAGCCTACCCTGAAGACTCCTGCTGCGCCCACTCCTTCTAGAGCTGTCTCTGGAGACGCTCAGAAACAAGCAGATCTTGCTAAGCATATGAAGAGTCCCAAGGGTACTGGATTTCAAACGAAGAGAGTCGCTACCAAGCCTCCATTGAAGCCGGCTCCTTCTTCCGCTGCTCAAGCACAAGGCAAATCTCCTGCTAAGAAGAGCTCCTCGACTTCTGCTGTTCAATCAAAGGACAAGTCGCCTGCTAGAAGGACTCCTCGACTCTGGCGAAGGAGTCAGCTCCTCTAGAAGACAACCCTCTGAATGACTTTTGATTGCTATGTGATGCTGTGTTACTATTGAAACTTTGTAATTATGCTCTACTGGTGCTTTTAAACTATTGAGCTTGTTTAGCTCTTTTGAGTTGTAAAGATGCACTACTGGTGCTTTAAATAATTGAGCTTGTTTAGCTATTTAAATTTGTGCCAATCGGCTTGGTTCTTATAACCCGTCTAGTTTTTCACTGATGAATAAGTAGGCCCTGCATGACTTCTCTTACAGTTTATGCTGACAGGTTCTTAACTCATATGTTCCTTAGGATCCATAAGAGAGAGAAACAAGTCATGCCTGTAGATAGATCATATTGTGCAGGATGCATCTGACTTACCAGCGAGAAAACTAGGAAAATTTGGCTACTGTGCCGGGTCCAAGAGTTTAAGCTTAACTTTTTTCACTGAAAAGCAAGCCCCCAAGAACCTGATGATCAAAATTTAAAGAACAAAGCGCACTCACTGGGTGACTCGACTAAAGGACTCATGTTCACAAAAGCCGGCTTTATTTCATTTGATCACAATAATTTGATTACATCTAGGCATGGCTCACTGGGCTCATTGCCTTTCAACTCATGAATCTATTACAACTTAAGTATAATAAGGACGTAACTGAGCTATGTTCCAAGGCCTCTTTGCCTCTGCATAAGGATCTAGAGTATGAGCTGTGTCAGCTCCTTTGCCTACACTTGCCGGCTCTCGCACATCCATTAGATAGTACGATCCGTTGTTCAGATTCTTGCTTATGACGAACGGTCCTTCCCATGGTGGCGATAACTTGTGCATCCCTTCCTTACTCTGGACAAGGCGAAGCACTAAGTCTCCTTCCTGGAAAGTCCTGGTTTTGACTCTGCGTGCGTGATATCGCCGCAGGTCCTGCTGATAAACTGCTGATCTCTCAAGGGCTAGCTCCCTTGCTTCCTCAAGTGCATCGACCGAGTCCTGGCGGGCGAGTTCGTTTTCTGTCTCCACATAATTGGCGACTCGTGGCGAGTCATGCAACAAGTCGCTTGGCAAGACAGCTTCTGCTCCATACACCATGAAGAAAGGTGTGAAGCCAGTAGATCTGTTAGGAGTCGTCCTGATGCTCCAAAGTACTGCTGGTAACTCCTCAACCCAAGACCCGGCGGCTCTTAGCAAAGGGACTCGGAGCCGGGGCTTAATTCCCTTCAGCAACTCCTGATTTGCCCTCTCTGCTTGTCCATTGGACTGTGGATGTGCTACTGAGGCTAGGTCGAGTCTGATGTTGTTCTCACCACAAAATTTGGCCATCTCCCCAACTGATAAGTTGGTACCATTGTCTGTGATGATGCTGTGAGGATACCCAAAACGTGTTGCTATCTTCTTGAAGAATCTCACAGCTGATGCACCGTCGACTCTGCTGACGGGTTCCACCTCCACCCACTTGGTGAACTTTGTCAACTGCTACTAGCAGATGGGTCTTCTGACAAGGCGACTTTGAGAAAGGGCCCACCATGTCGAGTCCCCAAACTGCAAATGGCCAAGTGATAGGGATGGTTCTGAGTTCTTGAGCTGGCGCGTGGTCTTGCCTTGCGTACCTTTGACATCCATCACAGACTCGAACTATCCTCTCTGCATCTAAATGTGCTGTCAACCAAAGAACCCGTGTCTAAAAGCTTTTGACACCAAGGATCTAGTGGATGCATGATGACCACAATCTCCTGCATGAATCTCTTGCAGTATTTGCTTGCCCTCTTCTGGGACACACATCTCTGGTAGACTCCAGTAACACTCCTTCTATACACTCGCCGTCAATAACTGTGTAAGACTTGCATCGCCTGATGAGTTGCTTTCGCTTGACTTCATCCTTTGGGAGTTCACCCCGCAGGAGATATGCTAGGTAGGGCTCTGTCCATGTTGGGATTGCTCGTACTGCTGCAACAAGTGCCGACTCTGGGTCTGGAAAAGCTAACTCCTCCTCTGTGGGCAACTTGACCGAAGGATGATGGAGTTCATCCAAGAACACATTTGGTGGTACTTTCTCTCGACGAGAGCCGAGTCGTGATAACGCATCAGCAGCCTCGTTCTTGCGCCTGTCAATATGCTCCACTTGATAACCAGAAAAGAACCCGGCTATCTGTTCGACTGCTCTTCTATAAGCTGCCATGTTTGCATCCTTCGAGTCCCAAGTTCCAGATACTTGCTGAGCTACGAGATCCGAGTCTCCAAAGCACCTGATACGCTTGATGTTCATCTCCTTGGCCAAACGCAGGCCATGTAGCAAAGCCTCATACTCTGCCATGTTGTTGGTGCAATCAAAGTGTAACTGAAGGACATATGCTAACTTATCTCCTTTAGGTGAGGTTAACACCACGCCGGCTCCTGAGCCTTCCAACTGTCTGGACCCATCAAAGTGCATTGTCCAATACTTGGTGCAAGGGTGCTTGGTGAAGATGTAAAATCTGTCCAGTCATTGACAAATCAACCAAAGCTTGAGATTTGATCGCTGTCCTTGGCTCATATGTGATATGATAGGGACCCAACTCAATTGCCCACTTGGCGACTCGCCCTTCCTCTGGACACACCGCTCTAGGTCCTCGATGGTGCTGAGTTTCTTGCATGTGCCTTGGAAATTCTGAATAAAAGCCGCCTTCAATTGCTCCCAAGAGTTGATTGACCTAGGAGGCAAGTTGCGCATCCACACCTTGGCTGCTCCCTCCATCATAAGATACATGAACTTGGCACACAGATTACCTGTGGCGTTGCGAATACTCATCGCCATCTCGTATGTACCCAACCAAGAGGTCGGGTCCATGTTGGGCTCATAGTTTGGAACCTTGCGCGGCTCCTTGAAACTGCTGGGAAGGACTCGGACCTGATGGCATCAGACAAACACTCTGGTCCTGTTAATGCTGGGGACGCACCAGGAGAAGTCACCTCCTCGTGCACCCGGGTTGGCTGAGGCGGGTTAACTGCACCCACTAACGCTCTGTCCCTCTCTGCCTCCCGAGCTCTTGCTGCTTCTCTCTCTCGTCGTTGCCTTGCTTCATCAACCACTAGCTGAGCTTGTGAAGCGGTTGGTATGTTTGCACGATTCCTCACTAGTTCACGACGCCTTGCACTAGTAGAGTTTGCCGGGTTGGACTCGCCGTGCCGACTCCTCGTACCTGAGTTAAAGGGTGTTGAATGTAGCCTACTTGCGTCTGGAAAAGTTGGATACAAAGCCTGCTGAGTCAAAGCTGTCTTCAGTAACTCGATAGCCTCGCGAGTCTCCTGTCCTGCTGGTCCCTCTGGTACCACAATATTCTCCAACCTCAGAGTCGCCGCATGCACATTGTCCATAGGATTAGAGTAATGTCCCTCTGGGGTATGAAATCTGTTAGGCTGTGCCCCTAAGCCACCAGATGCTCCTCCTCCGACTCCTCCTTCAGGCGGTGGTCCGTTGGCACGGCTGCCTCCCGATCCTTCTGGGGGTGGTGGTGGTGGTGGTGGTGCTCCTCCGGCTCCTCCTGCGGCGCCTCCTGCTGCCGCTGAGCCTCCTAGTCCGGCTCCTCTGCCTGGACCATTGGGTGTGGTGAATAGATTGGTTGGATTGATGTGGACTCCGTCATGCAAGCGACTCCTGGCTCGGCGATGCTGAATTGAAGTAAGCTCCTCGCGGCGCCTCCGCACGACCTGAGCTTCATCTTGGACTCGGGCCTGCTCTGCAGCTAGTCTACGGTTTGCCTCTGTGATATCAGCTAGTTGCTTCTCCAACGCAGCACGAGCGTTGGTTAACTCGGCCGCCCTCTCTGCGGCATTACTTGCATTAATCTCCTTTGTCACAGAGTCGGATCAAATTGATTCCCGGTGTTTCCAGACAGGTAGACTCCCCAACAACGAGTGCGTACTGGCGACTCCTCATAATCCTCTTCCTCTATCCCATACCCAAGCCGATCTTCAACAAGGGTAGGATGGACTCTGAATCTGCATCATAATCTGAATCTGCTCTTGCATCACTCTGGTTCCTCAGCTAGGGGTTCCTCAGACTCGGCGATGATGCCGACCTCTGAAGTTCCGACCGACTCCTCGCCGTCGGACTCGACGATGACAGTTAGCTCTGGCCTGACTCCGCCGAGTTCTCGCGAAGACCCGACGCGCACACCATCCCGACGAACACGTTGATTCCTCCAAAGACAAGCTGATAATCCCTCGTCGACTTCGTCATCTCCGAGGTCCAGCCTGAGTCATCGATCTCTGTCTTCTCCATGCTCATCAGTGTAACCCGCCCGATGGCGAGTTTCTCCATAGCTCGACGAGCAGCTCCAACGATCTCGACTCCTTTCGTCACCGTAGGCCCCACGTTGGGGCGCCAACTGTCGTGGGGTTGTCACGGCAAGTTCTTCCTCAGGGAAGATGAGTTCTGGGGCCATTGATGACTGAAGTACGCTGGAACGGTATCTCGCCAAGGAACAAGGATTTACCCAGGTTCGGCCCCTCTGATTAGAGGTAAAGACCTACTTCCTGCTTCTATGTTATTGCTCTTGATATGTTCTCGATTACAAGGACCCGGCTCCCACAACTTAGGAGCCGGCGACTTCTCTCTGGTGGCTAGGGTTTCTCTACTGGTTGAAGCTTGTCTCTACTGGTTGAACTCCTCGATCTAAGGTCCAGGACCCCGCTTATAAGGCTGGCCGGGTCTCTGGACTTACACTTTACACCGAGTCATACTAGAAACGGAGTCCTACTCTACAATCTTGGTCTTCCAAGTTTAGACTCCGGGTTGTACTTGGACTTCCTTCGGACGGGTCCTTTCTTCATCATGGGCCTTGGTCGGCTTGTCTCCAGCCCAGGCCCATGCGACTTGATACGTGACTCGGCTTTGGCCTTCTTGGTCTTGGCGGGTCTACTTTTCCGGGTCCATGGGCCTACCTATAAAGTATCCCCCCCATCAGTCACGTTCCTTAATGATTTTAGCAATTATTTCATTATGAGACTCCTCGATAGATTCTAGTTTCTCCTCTAGAGAAGCACGAGTCTCTTGCTCTTCCTCAAGAGCATCTTCTAACGATGCTTTCTCCATAGCATCATCTCTTTCAATCTTACCCTTTTCTTCAAGGCTTGCTTCCAAAGCCTCAATAGTTTCCCCGCGCTCAACTAGGGTACTCATAATTTCATGGAGGTTAGCACAGCAATTTTATTCTTTGAAAGAGCCTTAAGAATCATTAAACCTTTATCATTAAGGAGAGCATTAACCTTTTCCACATCAACTTCTTCATCATTATTATCATCATTGCTAGAAGAAGATTTAGCCATAAGGCAATGAGTGATGGATGAAGAAGAATAATTAGTTTTTGAACTACTCAAGTTCAAATCTTGTTGCATGGCAAATTGGGTTTCCTCTACATTATTGTTCATGCAAGAGTTAGAGGAGACACAAGCATTTTTATCATTGCAACAAGATGAAGCAGCATATCATAGAGAGAATTATCCAAGGAAGTTTTAGATGATCTGCAAGGACTAACACACTAGCATATAAACCATTTTTAGTGCTATGTGTGTTTAGGGTCCAAGATGAAATCATTGCAACTAGATAGAGATAAATGATCATCAACAATGAGCTCACTATCCAAATTGCAAAACCCATCACTACTCACCATTACATTGGATTGTGCTTACCACATTTTGGTGAAGTAGATGAGACGAGAACTCGTCACGGCCGGAGGTGGAGGGAGAGCAATCATCCTCAATTGCGTTGGACACTCCATATTTATCTTGAAGCTTGGTCCATAGCTCATGAGCATCCCGGAAAGGCATGATTGACTCAAACACACCTACACTCACAAACTTGGAAAACTCGTTAGATGCTAGAGCATCTAGATATAAGTTTTTCTCATCCTCTAAAGTCTTACTTTCGCAATCCTTTGGAGGAGAAAAACCTATATCTAAGATACGCTCAATATTGGGGTCCAAGACCCGTAAGTGTCTAAGCATATGAGTTTTCCAAACATTAAAATTTGTGCCATTAAATCTAAACAAGGAATTGTGCACTAAATCCCTAGACGACATCTTTACTCTCTAGGCGGTAAAGCCAAACAAGAGAAACGAGGCTCTGATACCAATTGAAAAAACAAGCTATGCCCGGATGTCGCCTAGAGGGGGGGGTGAATAGCGATTAAAAACTTTTTCTAATTAGGGGCTTGATAATTGCGGAATAAAACTATTGTGTTAAATTAACAAGCCAACAACCTAATTGCTAGGCTCACCTATGTGCACCAACAACTTATGCTAAGCAATTTAAAGCGACAAGGGATAGCAAGATATGAACTTCAAGCACGAAGGCTATCACAATGTAAATTGCATAAGTAAAGCTCGGGTATAGAAATAACCGAGGCACGCGGAGACGAGGATGTATTCCCGAGTTCCTCCTTGTTAAGGGAGTACGTCTCGTTGGAGGGGTGTGAGCTCGCCACAAGAGGCCTACTCAAGATGCCACAAAGGCCTCACCCTATTCTCCGATGAACCTCACCCAAGGGATTGGTTCACCTTCCACTATCGGAATCCTTCGGGGCGGATTCTGGAGCCCTTTACAACTTCTTCTTGGGGCACACACCCACAACTCAATTGGGGGCTCCCAAACTCGTGCCGAAGCTTCACAACTCGAAGTCTTCGCGGCACCTCCAACCGTCTAGGTTACACAATGCACCCAGAGGCAACAAGCTCTTGGGAACACAATGCACCAAGAGTAACAAGCTCTTCAACCTTCAACTTCACATATCACCGTGGAGAGAGCAACCCATGCAACAAATGCAAAAAGGCAAGAGCACACAAAGTGCTCAAGTCCTTCACTCCCAAATTCCAACCAAGCAACTATGCTATGGAGGGAATAAAAGAGGAAGAACAAAGGGGATGAAACACAAAGCAACCCCAAGTCTAGATCCATAAGGTTCCCCTCACTTAGAGGAGAATTTGATTGGTGGAAAGGTAGATTCTAGATCTCCTCTCTTGAACCCTAAATTTGGGCAAGAATCATTGGAGGGGAAGAGAGGAATCAAGCTCACAAGGATTAGAACCAAAGGGAAGAGCAAGAACAATGAGCAAGATCAGCAACCAGGTTTTGGGGGGGAAAAAGGCTTTTTATAGCCTCCCCCAAAAACTAGCCGTTGGAGAGCCTGTCCAGGCCGGAGACTCCGGAGTAAGTGACCGGAGACTCCGGCCTGCTGGGTCATCAGGGAGGCCGGAGATTCCGGTCCTTAGGGGCTGGAGACTCCGGCCAGGCCGGAGACTCCGGGCACCCTCCGGGGGTGCTCCGGACCCCTATCCAGAGGCGCACCACACAATGCAAAACAGCCGAGAAAAAGAGAGCCGGAGATTCCGGGTCCTCGTGCCGGAGACTCCGGTGGGCCGGAGACTCCGGTCCTTCTCCGGGGGTACTCCGGACCCCAGTCCAGTACCGCACCACAGCAAGACAATCGGCAGCGAAAAACACAGGGACCCGGAGACTCCGGTCCTATGGGGCGGAGACTCCGGTGTGACCGGAGACTCCGGACCATCTCCGGGCTAGATCAAACAGTGAAAACCAGAACTGCCATAACTTTTGCAAATGAAGTCCGTCGAGTGAATCCAATTTTGTTGGAAAGAGGACGACAAGAGCTTACCCTACAAAAACTGAAAATATGAAAACAAGCAAAGGAGATTGTGCGGAGGGTTGGAAGGGTGAAACCTTCCACACGGAAGAACCGGCAAAATCTCCAAAACCGAAAACGCACAAGCTTTTCATCAAGACTCCGTTTTCTATGATCTTGGGCTTGTTTCGAAGATAATCACAAGCCCTACAAGATCATGCATATACACATCATAGTCTATCATGTGAGGAGGAAATCATAAGGAGAGAGTTTGACCTCTCGTAGAAGAGACAAACCGGTAAAACCTCCAATACCAAAAACGCAAGAAGATATTCATTAAATCCGTTTTTGGTGAACTAGAGCTTGGTATGGAGATGAACACAAGCTCTAAATTCTCACATGGATAAAAGCCAAATAAGAACCAATAAAGATGATTGCATGGATGCAAAGGATTGAGCTCTCCACGAACGATACGATCACGATACTCGGTCGAGAGCCCCTCTTGATAGTACGGCTATCTATCCTATAACCCGGTCTCTCAACTAACATCATGAGACCGGTAAAATAAAAGCCCTATCAAGATCATACCTTTGCCTTGCGCATTAATCCACTTGAGGTCGATGAAGACGATCTTCATCTCCTCAAGACGAACCACCTTTCTTGATTGCGCTTCTCTTGGTGAAGATTCACATGACGCTCCCCCATACACCAAGATGGGGAGAGCACTCTTCGGCATATCTTCACTTGGACTTGAGTGTTGATCAATCCGCACAAAGCCTTGATCAACACAAGCTTCTTCTTCTTCTTCTTCTTCTTCTTCTCTTGAGCTTGACTCCAACAAATGGAGATCAAGCAAAGCACCTTGACTCCAACACATGGAGACAAGCTTGGCCATGATCAACAAATGATCTTGACACAAGCTAAAGGACAACCTACACATAGAGCTCAACACAATATTAGTCATAGAGATTGTCATTATTACCAAAACCATGCATGGGATCGACCATGCACTTTCACCGGCTGCCACCCAAAACAGCTCAAGGAGCACCATTGTAGCCGATTCTGTGATCAAGCAATAAGAAGAAGAAGAGCAGGACGTAGGGGTATTACCTCCTCAAGGAGGGCCCTGAACCTGGGTAACTAGCGTGTGTTTTTGCGTGCTTGTTGCCCAATCCCCGCGCGAGCATCCATCGTCGCCTGCCCCACACTCTTTTCCATCTCTGATGGATATGCCGTGCTACCCCCCACGACAGCCGCGCCGCTGTTTCTAGGCCACCGGCGTCGGGCTGCCCAGAGCCCTTCGATCTCTGGATCAACGGCCGCATGCCCGCATGACCGCTTCTAATCCTGGCCCTCCAGATCTGATCCCACGGTCGCGTACCCCTTCGGAATTGAGTGAGCCACTGACGGGCGGGACCCACCCGTCAGGGATTTGAACTTTTCCGGCGCGGGAAAAATCCCGTGGGCCGGCCCGATAAGTCTGATTCCACCCCGGCCCGTACATTTAATTAGTTCATTCAAATTATTTCAAATCTGGACCTATCTTAGAAATTAAATAACTAGAGTTGGGTACATTCAAAAATTATGAAATTTTGTGTACTGGTAGCTTGTTAAATTATCTATCCAAGTGCACTGGTCCCACATTATTTGAGTTAATATTAATAAAATGGTAGGTTATTTTCAACAGAAAGTTTAATATATAAACTTGTTTGTTTCTGATGCTCTAAGTGCCCAAATGATTTGAATCCAATTTTGTTAGCTTAGTAATGAAAAACTCTAGCTACCCTTAAATTATCACAATTTTCTAATAAACAGAGAAAGAGTAGTCCTTAAATCTTGTGTTAATCACCTTCTGTGCTAGATCAACTGTTTCTGTAAATCTAATAACTCAATAGGGCCAAATCCAATTCTGCTAGCTCCTAAACTACCAATTTTGGTTGTCCCTAAAAGGGCATATTTTTCTGAGCAACAGAAATTACATCGTGACTTAATTCGTGACCTAGCCCCCTTCTGCCCAATAAAATTATTAAAAATAAGGACATGTTATAATTCACCAAATCCAATTGTGTCGACCTCCGTAGGTCAGTAACTTGCCGTAGTTTCTAAGATCGTATATTTGTGATGGTTTGGTGAATGGTTGTTTAATTGTGTACTTTTCTTTTACGGCGTTTAGACGATTGCGACATCGGAGAGGATCATCCCGAAGGGAAAGGAATTATCATTATTATCTTTTATTGACCAAGAGTATCAAGACCAGGGACAAGTCGCTGACCAAGGCAAGCCATCCATTTGATCATACCCCTTTGTCCTATTATTTTTACTAAGCATGTTTTACTTATGTTAAGATGCATGAAATGTTTTCAAGTGGTGTGTGCCACTAAAACCTTTTTAAGTATTACCTAGTTATATGCCATGATTAGACTCCCTTATAGAGGAGTGTTTAGTTAGAGAAATTCTAGGTTGAAAAAAAAACAATGGTTTATTCAAAAACCTCTTTATGAAAATCTTTGGGTGAAATTGTGATTTACCCAAGATGTTGCTAAATGTTTAGCTTTGGAAATGGAGTAAGAATGGAGTATGGAGATTTTGAGAAAATGCACATTGTGTCTTAGTACTTACGTCGACCAGCCATACCCTGTGCGACCACATTACCCTCCATATGGGAAAGGGGCTTATCTAAGAAATTTGTTTGTCTTAGTATGGGATACCTCAACAGCGGAGATGCTCCGTTTCATGAGGGGCTGGTCCGGTGATCCCCCTGACGTGGGTCCTCCAACATAGTGGGGGATAGAAGGATTGTCATAAACACCACCGGGAAAAACTGTGAGTCCTCACACTCAGGGCTCCGACGGGAGACCGCGACTGGGTGTCGGCGGAATGTTCACAAGGGCAGGGTCCTATACTAGGATGAACAAGTGAACGGCTATGGTCGGGAGCCCGTTGTGACAACACCTTGTATGACGGGATGTTGCCCACACGACGAGTCTTCCGGATGGTGTGGGTAAAGTGTGCAACCTCTGCAGAGTGTAAAACTATTCGAATAGTCGAGTCCTCGGTTATGGACAGTTGGAAGGCCGTCCTAGGACCTATGTGCAAATCTTTGTGATTCAAAATGGAGTTGTTGTTGGGTCATACCAAGGGATCGGTATGAGGAAAAAGGAAGGAGAGGGATTCACGACAGGCCGTGATCCCACCGGAGGAGTTTTTAAAGAAAAATTGTCTTTATTGAAAAAAACTTTTTTTCAAATGCCTTACCTTTTTCAACAAAGATATGGAGATATCTTTTCTTTAAAAGAAAATGTTTTTTTTCCAAAACAAAGGAATACCCTTAGAGCCTCCCACCATATTAGTATGCATGAATCCTTTCAATAATTAACCACCGGGTGGTTTGCGAGTACATTCCAATGTACTCATATTGGTTTCGTCCCTGGCTATTGTCTTAGCCAGATTTTAGAAGAGGAGCTGTTCGAAGAAGCAGAGCTCACTGACGTCAATGCGAACTAGGGCGCTTCCCAGTCAGCTGCCTGTAGAGTTATGGCAAATGACTTGGGCTCTGCGTTGTTTGGTGATTCCGCTGCAAGTACCTGTTGAAGCTTATGACTTCAATCAAGTAAGTATATTTATTTGGTATTTATGGATGTTCTTTTGATACAAGTTTGATTGTGCTCAGCGACACACTAATCATGAGATCGCTGATGTTGTAGGCACAAGGGTACTTCGGACAGCTAGTCCGGGGTCCCCGGAACTGGCCACCGCCAGCTCCTCTGGCTCCTCTCGGACACCCCTCGCCTACAAATACCCCCTTGATCTAAAAGTCAAGAGGCGGTCGTCATTTTCCATGAAACAGACCCAAAGCCGTTTTCATCTCAAACCCCTAATTCAGGAGAGTTCTGAAGCTCTTCCCGGCACCCTACCGGAGGGGAGAGCGTCACCGGAGGCCTCTTCACCGTCATGGCTGCCTCCATGGTGATACGTGAGTAGTTCAACCTTGGGCTATGGGTCCATAACAGTAGCTAGATGGTTGTCTCTCCTCCTTGCGCTCCATTCTTTATGGTCTTGTGAGCTGCCTAACATGATCAAGACCGATATCATATTATGGTACTGTTGTGTTTGCCGGGATTCGATGAATTGTGAAGTTATGATCTGATTGTTCAAGTCTTTTATATGTGTTATTTATGATCTTGCATGTTCTCCGATGAATGTGGTTACTTGGCCAAGTGATTGCTTAGATCTCCAAGAAAGAGTTTGGTGCTAGATGGTAGGTTCATGCCCTCTCGTGCCTAGGCACGAGTGAAAGAAACGTCTAAGGACTACTAAGGGTAAAACATCGATGTTTATATCTTCGTGATCATGAATATTACTTACATCATGTATTGTGCTTAATGCATTAGTCAGTTGGTTGCAATTTAATATTGATACGTGTCAAACTTATCAATAATTTTTTATTGATCCTGCTTGTTTTATATCATTGTAACATGTTTTTATCATCTTATCATATCATTTTTTGGCATTTTATTGGACTAACCTATTGACAAGATGTCTATTGCCAGTTCCTGTTTTTGCAGTTTTTTATTTCAGAAAATCTACTTCTGGAAATTTCCTCGGAACTGGACGAAAATTTACGGGAATTATTTTTATGCCAAGACGAAGACGGAGTCCAGAGGGCAGCCTGAGGGAGCCACCCATAGGGTAGGGCGACCCCCAACCACGGCCAGAGGTGGGCTCGCGGCTGGGACCCGACCCTACACCTGGGCACCCCCTCGGCCCCCTCCAACTCCTATAAAATCACTTTAACCCTAAAAAAAGTTAGAGTTGTGATTATTTTCCATGAACTCCACCCGAAACTGCCGCCACCACTCGAAACCCAATTCGGAGAGATTCTAAAGCTGTTCCCGGCACGCTGCCGGAGGGGAGATTGATCCCGGAGGGCTCTACATCGCCATGCCTTCCGCCGGGATGAGAGTGACTAGTTCCACCTTGGACTATGGGTCCATGGCAGTAGCTAGATGGTGTCTCTCTCCCTTGTGCCTTCAAGTTTATGATCTTCTGAGCTGCCCTACATGATCAAGATCGACAATTTTAATGATATATGATGTGTTTGTTGGGATCCGATGGATTATGAAGTTATGATCAGATTGTGCATGGTTCTTATATGTTAATTTGTGTTCTTGCATGCTCTCCGATGTGTGTAGTTACTTTGGCCAAGTGATTATTCATATCTCCAAGAGAGAGTATTTATGCTAGATAGTTGGTTCATGCCCCCTCTTGTGCCTGGGCACGAGTGACAGAACGTCTAAGGACGAGGGTGTGCTGTTGCGTCTAGGGGTAAAATACGGTGTTTATGTCTACGTGGTTATAAATATTACTTACATCAACACTTTACTTAATGCAAATGTTTGTTGCTTGCAACTTAATACCGATGGGTGACAGGCTGGATAGCGATCCTAGGTGGACTTTTTAGACAAAGATGCAGTTGGATTATGGTCTTTGTTATTTGTTGTGATGCCTACAAGAATATTACCATGAACACTTTGATATAGCTAGATTAAGTTTGTGTCATAATCTTGTCAATTGCTCAACTGTAATTTGTTTACCCGTCCTATGAGTATTTTATTTACTGGAGAGACACCACTAGTGAACCCATGGCCCCCGGTCCATATTTTTACATTGTTTACAACTCCGTTTACTTGCTTTTCATATTCACTTGCTCGCTGGTCCGTTTCCATAATTTCATTTGACTACACTACGTTTAACCGCTTGTTTTCAGCAGACCGTGAAGATTGACAACCTTCCTGCTGTGGACGCAAAGTAATTGTTTGAGTGTGTGCAGGTCCACGTTCGTCGACGGTGAAGTGACAAGGATCGTTGACGTGCCCTCGTTGTTGATTTCAAAATCCTACTGATTCGATTAAACCTCGGTTCTTAATTGAGGAAAACTGCTACTTTCTACAATCCAAGCCTTCGCTGGGGGCACCAACCCAACTCCGCTAGCAACTATCAAATACCAACGGGATGTAAGCAAAAAGCGCTCCCAAGGTGGATTATTAGTCATAGATATAGTTGGATAACGGTCTATGTATGTTTTTACATGATGTCTACATGAATAACTCCATGAACTTTGTTTATTATAATTAGTTGTATTCCAATTCTATCAATTGTCCAATTGTAATTCATTCAACCCAACATGTTTGCCTTTTATCTTTTGGAGACACCACTAGTGAACCTATGCCCCCGGTCTATCTTTTTACATCGTTTACAACCTCGTTTACTCGCTCTCAACCTTCACTTGCTCGCTGGTTCCGTTTACTCATATGATCATTTCCAACATAAGATTTAATCCCTTTGTTTTCAGCAGACCGGGAAGCTCGACAACCTTTTTGTCGTTGGGGTAAAGTAATTGTTTGTGTCGTGTGTAGGTCCACGCCTCCAAGCACCTTGATGAAGACCTCCAGAGTCCTAC